>CM047878.1:15669978-16167978 GCA_026212405.1 Petrea volubilis
TACTACAATTAACCTCCAACTGTATGTAGGAATCAGGTCCTGCGGTACAGTATCAAGTAAGACGATTCTATCGACGGTCCGTTTCACCCGATATTCCCCGCTCATATGTACTTGGACCCAAACTTCCCAAGGGCATCCCCAAGGGTATCAATAGATCATATCAAGACATAATGGCTCACAAACTTTCAAGAAAATAATAGCTTGTTTTCAACATCAGGGATACATAAATATAATTAAAAAATAATATCACAATGGTGCCAATAAATCATTTTTGAAACATATATAATTAACAATATCAGAAATGCAACCCTTTTTGGGTATAATTTGACTTATAATTGAAAAAAAAGTACTTTGTCAAAACGTAGAGAGTAAGATATAATTTCAAAAGATTCAGATAGCATAAATCAGATAGGGTAGGCCATACGAATAATATTTATAACATATGATTCAATGCCCCAACAAGAAAGGTAAAATGTACTCACCTTAGGAGTTTATCAAGTTTATAGACTTAGTTTGACTAGATCGACTTGGAATCCTCCTTTTCAAGAGTGTTTGAGGGAAATAGGGGGATATATAAAAGGGTAATAGGTATATATGTATGAAAAAAGAGGGATTTATTTATATATATATATGTGTGTGTGTGGAATATATGCTATAAATGAGAGTGTTTTGTATGTTGAGAGTGGAGTGAGAGTGGGTGTGTGTTTCAGGCGGGATTTTTGTTTGTGTGTATTGGAAAATGAAGACAATGGCCCCTTTTAATAGAGTTTACGACAAGAAATAGGATTTTTATATTATAAGGTCAATTAATAATAAATGCATAGAAGATAGATAGGATAAGATAGAATAAGATCAGATAAGATATTTTGTAATTATCCAATTTGTTATGTTTATCAAGAATCTTATCAAGATCTTAGCATTGAAGAACATTTACTAGGAGAAAATGATATTTTTGGATAAGTACATATATATATCATAAAAAAATGACATTATATAATATATTCATATAAATTCAAAAATTACATACATATATATAGCTATATTTTTTAAATATAAATATATTATACATATGACTTTATTGCAAATAAATTAAGAAGTTGTAATTCTTGATAATACATGTATATACCTACATATATAAGTCGATTTATATAAATCATAAATTCGATTATTGTTTATGATAAACATAATTATCATATCACATAATTTACATATAAAACATGAAATACAATTAATCATGCATGTATATCATAAGAACCGATTTTTATATAGTTGTTAGACCTATGTATAAAAATCAGGATGTCACACGCACGGTCGCATACACACACACCGAGCACTACACACACACCCCTACATACACTCCCGCAAAATTATTTACATATATATATATATATATATATATATATGGATGTATACTTATACATATAAGAGAAGAAAGATAGGTTGCTAAGGTAGGGAGTTTACTTAATTTTATCAGTATAAGTCCTTACTTTGGTAATTGTTACATGTTTCTATATGTTTTAGTCACATTATGCTATATTTATTCATATGCCTTAGTTCATATTATGCTTTATGCATAAAAGATTAGGGTTCTTAGGTATAATTTATGTTCTAGAATGCGAACATGTGGTACATATATGTTAGGTAATAGTTAAATTTATGTTCTATACTTCTTATATTGTTCCATTTATATTATTCGAAGTATGGTTTCTATGTGCCAACGTGTATTATTTGACAACTTTGTGCGCATGAATGGGCCCTAATATGTTCAGAGTGGAAGGGGCAGAGTTCGGCTGGGTGGCAACGAGCTCGTCGGTCTTAAAATAAGTTTTTGCCATCCATTGTTCTAATCCTTCCCTACATGGAAGGAGTGTTCCATGTATGTAGTGGGTCGTACGAAACGGCATATTCTCGAGATATAGCCACCGGTGTAACTGGAAGGAATTGGTGTGAATGGTGGAATATTGTTATAAATAATTGTGGGGAAATGGGAGTTATAAGGGATTGTGATCACATAGTGATCCAAAGGTAAAATATTATGTGAAATCATGTGATATATTGTGAATCTTGATGTGATTATGTTCACTTAAACACACACTCTCACCTTATGTGGTTAAGTAAAATACCTACTCAACTATTATGTTGATATTTCTGGTGTGCACTCTTTTAGAGGAAAATATTGTCGAGGATAATGCGGACGGAACCCTAAGGAATTATGAAGTTAACTAGGAATTACTATGAGTCTTTGTTGTAACATCCTATATTTGTCATAAGTTTTGACTTAAACCTTGTAGTAGTATGCTTTTGAGATATTGTATCTTGTAATAATGATATTAAATTTCAAAATATTCTGTATACTTTATCTTTTAATTTTTTAAAAGAAGTCAGGGATGTCACACATTTTCTTTTCGATTTAAGCTTTGTGACCCTTTTCAATCCTTAAAGTACTATATTGTTAAGTCCTACATTAAATTGTAGGCGAGTAGAACCTTAGGGGTAGTGTTGGCTACTCCGACTCGGTCGTTTTTCGAATGGAAGTCTGAGGCTCGTCACATCTTTCCATTGCGAATCATCAAGACTTCTATTTGTGTGTTCTTACATACTAGCATGCCCGCACTCAAACACAAGTACCCACTTCGAATTTACTATTTTTTCATTGAACTCAGTGACTTCGAACCTTGAGTAGCCACGTCGGCATTGATATCAAAATTTATGCAAACATATTATTTTGGCATGTCCTGTGGGACAATACTTAAGTTTTAAGTAGACCAGTTGGAGTGCCGATTCTTTGCATAACTCACACCGAGGCGGGATGTGCTAAATTTAATTGCAAACAGTAACATTTCCACCCCACTCTAACTAATTAAACGAAATTTTAAAACCAATAAAATCATCACGTATATACAAAAATCCTTCGATGATGGTGACCGTACTTAGATAAGAATAATTTGCTATCAGACTTCCCAAACCAATAAGTAATCATAAATCACTTCTTGTAATATCAAAAATATAATCCAGAATATTTCATAATTTTATGGTAAAGCATATTGAATGCATGGAATACTAAGAAATCATTATAAAAAATATTACTAATTTCTCTTTGAATGATACTCAAATTACTAAAGTAAACCACAATAAACCAAAAAAATATAGAAGAAGAAAAAGTAACTTAAACTGAATTATTGTGTAGATTATAACGTTTAACTAATATAAATAAAGAAAAGTAAAAACAAAAATAAAAATTTTATTATATGAATAGGTGCACCAACAAGTTAACTGTCAGCGGGCAAAATTATTGAATCCAAAACAAATTATGAGACAATGCATAATAGTATTTTTTAAAATTGTTGTAGTTTGGATAATGAAATAAATAGTACATAATAGTAATTATGTATTTTATTTAGATGGGCTAATTGTAACACCTACACCTACATGAATAGATGGTTACACACACACACACACACACACACACACATATATATATATATATGATACAATATTATAGTATTTATTTTCGACATAATTTTATTTTGAGAAACACGTTCTCAAAGAGACGGGTGTTACAAGAATACTATTCTCGTTCGACTATTTTTAAAAGCTTTTCATTTTTCATATGCTATCCCACTAAAAGTAACATCATACTATATTCTCCAATAAACCAAAATTACCATAAGTCTTGTCATTTAGATCCAACTTCTGTTCTAATTTCAATATCAACAACTAAAATACCAACAAAGATCAATTGTTTTCTTTTCTTGTTTAAAAATTACTAGTTTCTTTGACAGATAAGCTCCAAAAATTCAAAAGTTCCTTTTACTCCAAATAGTTTGCTACAACAAATGACTTGAGTTAATTACATACATTAAAAACTCTCCCCTTAATGGACTCATCCCCAGTGTGCTGATGAGGCCCAATACGTCGCTCATCATCCATGGAGGGTCGTGGAGTCCTTGAGCCCAAGTCACTAGAGTCATGGACATGTCCATCTATCCCAGGATCCACCTCGTCCTGGGCTAGAATGGGCTGTCTATATGACTCATCGGCCCGCTCAGCCAAGTCAGCGGCATCCAATGCACCACCTGTGTCATTTTCCACACCCATAGCGCATCAGTGTTTGCGTCAACCGGTTCCTCCAGAGTTTTTTCAATATTGGACCACTGTACAAACTTCTTGACCACGTTGCTGACCAATTCTCCGTCCTCTTGACACGGCAGTTCACCAGTCTTTTCTTGTAAAATTGTATCCGACTTTCTGGAAGCAGCCTTATTACCCACGTTCTGCAACGCATTCTCCGAGTTTCGAGTCTCCAAGGTAAATCTCAACTCTTGTGCACCTAAAAACTCCCTTTCCCCGTCCTCTGGGACTTCATCTAATCCCCCGAATGAGGCAAAACGGTTGCCCACAGCCAAGAAATTCGCAGATTCTTTGTTAGGGGTTTCTTTTAAACGGTCCATGTTCTGCCGCCCATTTTGAACCGTAGAGTCCGTCTTCCTCGGGGATTTGGACTGTGAGACTCCTATCCACTGTGAAGCTCCTACATTGTTGACGTTGCCTGCTGGAATCTGTGCAACACATTTTCAATTCAATTAAGTGACAAATGGACATTTGTAAAGGACCACGATTAGCCACCCAAGACTGGCATTACATTAATTTTCTCCATTGGGTATCAACGTCGTTATGAAGTGTATGATCCAACGGCGACATATTGAGAAATATTTGTTAATTTGATTGTTATTTTCAACCATAATTTTGGTCCCTCAATATTTTTTGAAATAATAAACATAATAATGTTTTATTTTTCAAAAAGAAGAAGATAAAACTGAATGAAAGGCAAGGACGATGACGGGGATGCACTACAAAAATGCATACTATTCAGTGACAAATAAATACACTATAAATTTAATTTTTGTGACAGATTTAATTTATAACAATTCTGTTACTAAATACCTTATCACTGAGTGGTTCTTTAGTTCTATTTACATTGAATTTTATCACTAATTCATCACAAATACCTTAAATCTATAATAAAATTTCACTGTCACAAAATTTCCATTAGTACAGAAGGTGTTCCTTGTAGTGATGGAGCCAGAGGATTGGAAGGTGCAATTGCACCCCTCAAGTTCATATTAAACTAGCTATAATTTAAATGTATTTTTTAAAAAAATTTAAAACTTGTTTCATCTAAATCATAGCTAAGTGGAAGGTGCAATTGCACCCCTCCTCAAGTTCCAAACTATTGCCCAACGCCTACTAAAATGAAAAGATAAATAAAGCTACATATTAGCTAATTTTGAAGGACACTAAATCAAATTCTGAAAAGTATAATATTCTTTGCATGAATTAAATATATCATACCTTTCATCAAAATTTGCAAAATAATAAAAAAATAAAAAATTTTGAAAAAACTAAATGATATGGGAATTTTTCACATGAGAACTCAAATTGTTTAAACAAAATTATTAAAATTAAAACAAAATAATTAATTTAATGAGAGCATGTAAACATATGAAAAAATATATATATAACTGAATAAGTAGTATCATCAACATTACGAACAAAAGAATGAATTTATTAAAACAAAAAGTAAATACAAGGGCGAATTACACTGACTACCCCTGAGGTTTGGCTAATTTACGAAAAACCCTCTACTTTTTCAAAAATTACCAAAAACCCCCTAAGGTTTCAAAAATATTACAAACTTATTCAAATTTCCGAAAATACCCCTTCCCTTTTTTTGGGTGATTTACACTGACCATCCTGAGATTTGGTTAATTTACGAGAAACCCCCTATGGTTTCAAAAATTACCAAAATCCCCCCAAAGTTATACCAATATTACAACCAGCACCTATTTAGGTTGACTTATTAATAATATTAAATCTTTTTTTTCCTCTCTGTAATATTGTTATCATAAAATTTTCATGTAATAGATTTGAAAAAAAAAATGTGATTATTTATTCAAATAAATATTCTGAATTTAATGCATTAAAGGTATCTACCAACACATCAAGTATGTTATATTATCACTAATACGGAGTAAATTTTAAGAGAAATGAATTAGAGATCTCAAGCTAAATAAAATTTTCAAGTGCATTATTTAATTTCAATTTTTTATTTCAATCAATGTTTATATTTCTCACTTCACATAATCATAATTTTTTTTTCCCAAATCTATTAAATTAAAATTTTATGATAACAATATTACAGAGGGAAAAAAAAGAATTAATATTGTTGATAAGTCAACCTAAGTAGGTGCTAGTTGTAATATTAGTATAACCTCAGGGGGTTTTTGGTAATTTTTGAAACCACAGGGGATTTCTCGTAAATTAGCCTAATCTCAGGGTGGTCAATGTAAATCACCCAAAAAAGGGGAGGGGTATTTTCGGAAATTCGAATAAGTTTGTAATATTTTTGAAACCTTAGGGGGTTTTTGGTAATTTTTGAAAACGTAGGGGGTTTTTCGTAAATTAGCCAAACCTCAGGGGTGGTCAGTGTAATTTTTCCTAAATACAAAGGAAATATAATGAGTGAATACATGAAAAAATGAAAATAGAAAAGAAAAGAAAAACAAATACCACCACAATAATTTAAAAAACTTTCAAAAGGATTAAAAGATAGTTCGTGAAGAAAAAAATATGAAGAAGATGGAACTGCAGAAAACTTTCATGAGAGAAGAGAGAGTAGTCATTATAATAGTAAAAAAAGGGAATTTCAACGTTTGATATTTAGAAGAGTATAGTAATATGTTTTTTTTTTTATATTTAGTTTTTAGTCGTAGATGATTCCTAGTTTTGTGTCACTAAGTCAATTAGGACATATTTGCTTATATTTCATATGACATTTGTATCTCATTAAATTACTTTATAAGTATGTTTGGTTTGGTTTTGGACTTTTAATGAGTCGTGTGGCTTGAAATTCTATTTGAATTTCAAATTCTATAATATAGTGTATAACAATATCACTTGTGAAGTGAATTTTGTGAATTTCAATTAAGAGAACCTTTATTCCAAAACAAATACACTTACCAAATGCTTAAAATGTAGAGTCCATTAATTTAAGAAATTTAACATCTTATACTTCTAATACAATGTCAAACATGTTCTTAAAGTAGTAGATAAGACATTAGTTTTGTAGACAAACAATGTTTTTGATTCAAGATTAAATTATTATTATGGATTAATTTTGATAATACACATACCAATATTTATATAAAATTTAATATATGATTGTTTATGTGGCAAAACTAAATTCAATAAGTTTATCCACATGTACATACATATGGTGCTTACTTGAATGGTTTCAAAGTTTTGAAATTTTATGTATGTATATATATACATATATATATATATGTATGTATTTGATAACAACTTTCATATTGTTATTTTTTTAAACTAAAATTACTTTTCTTGTTTAATAGTACTTCTCATCATGCGATTTAATTAATTCTCATTGTTTGATATTTGTACATTCAATGTACCAAAAAAATTTTCCTTAGTGCGCGCAATACCATATAACGGTCAATATAAGCAAATTGACAAAGAAATATATTATTATTTATTCAATTGTATTAATAGAAGATCATGCTCACACTTCTCATATTCTTCTGCAAAGCCATGAAAATCAAAAAAAACTATTATAACAAGATGACTCTTTATCTGTTCTTGCTATTATTGTTCATCAACACATTTTTCTCTACCATTTCAGCGAATCAAACTCACGTTGCTGGGAACTTCGAGCTGGGATCCAATATCACTCCAGGCAAATCTTCTAAACTTTAAATACGACATATCTATATATCTATATCTATCTGTCTTTCTATATGTGTGCGCACGCGTGTGTGTCTATATATATCAATTTGGTTAGAAAGCGACGAAACAAATCCAGATTTTTGATGGTAATCAATTTGTCTTGATTAAAATGAGTCACAAACCAAGATATATACACGACAGGTGCTTCTATGGTTATTCATAGGATACAAAAATTGATCATATATTTTAGGGACCGAGAAAAAAAAATTATTTGAGGGGTGAAATTAAAATTTATAAAATATATAAATGATTATTATTATTATTCATCTTATTTGGGGGGTATACGTGGGGTGGGGTGATTGTATCTTCTAATTAAACCCCCAACTCCGTATTTGCGCAACATGGGAACCAATTAGCTGTGGATGACTATCCGTTGACTGATTCCGTGGCAAAATTAAGTTGAGGGAAAATTACACTAACCATACCTAAGGTTTGATTAATTTACGAAATTTTTTTTATTTTTTTAAAAATGACCAAAAATCCCCTAAGGTTATATCCATATTACAAACTTATTTTAATGTCCAAAAATACCCTTTTTCTTTTTTTGAGTGATTTACACTGACCATCTCTGAGATTAGGCTAATTTACGAGAAACCTCATGTGGTTTCAAAAATTACCAAAAACTCCACGAGGGTATACCAATATTCCAACTAGCACCTACTTGGATTGATTTATCAACAATATTAAATTTTTTTCCCTATGTAATATTGTTATCATAAAATTTTTATGTAATAGATTTGAAAAAAAAATGTGATTACTTATTCAAATAAATATTCCGAATTTAATGTTATGAATTTATAGTAAATATACGTAATATGTGCTAAATTTATATTTGAAAAAAATATAATTATATGCATCGTATATATCCATTATGTGAAATGAGAAATATAAACATTGATTGAGATAAAAAAATTGAAATTAAATAATACACTTGAAAACTTTATTTAGCTTGAGGACTATAACTCATTTATCTTAAAATTTACTTTGTATTAGCGATAATATGACATACTTGATGTGTTGGTAGATACTTTAATGCATTAAATTCAGAATATTTATTTAAATAAATAATCACATTTTTGTTTCAAATTTATTACATGAAAATTTTATGATAACAATATTACAGAGGGAAAAAAAAAAAAGAATTAATATTGTTGATAAATCAACCTAAGTAGGTGCTAGTTGTAATATTGGTATAACCTCAGGGGGTTTTTGATAATTTTTGAAACTACAGGGGGTTTCTGGTAAATTAACCTAATCTCAGGGTAGTCAGTGTAAATCACCCAAAAAAAGGGAAGGAGTATTTTCGAAAATTGAAATAAGTTTGTAATATGGATATAACTTTAGAAAATTTTTGAAATAGTAGAGAGTTTGTTATAAATTAATCAAATTTTAGGGGTAGTCAATGTAATTCGACCTTAAATTAATTAACACAACAAATGAGAGGTTGCTTACATTTGTTTATTGGTCACTTTCATAGGTTGACTAAAAAGAAATTCATTGCACTGTTCACATCTGGGATAATTGAACTTTTGATCCTCCATGTATGCCCCTAACCCACTTTTGATCTGTATGTTTCATCACTCGTATATACACGCACACCCGAATGTCTTTATTTTTAGTTACTTTTGCTCCCACTAGTCATTTTAAAATACTTGGAAATTTTACAGCTAACTATTTTTCATTCAAAATTTAAAGATTTACCCACTTAAAAAATATAAACTTCAATACAACTGAACATCAAATTATCAAAGTCTCAAACTTTCATTCAATATTAAACATGGTTAAAACTGGTATTTAGTTCAGTATTAGATGAATAGTCTTTATTTCAGCATTTAAGTTTTGTGTTCTTCTATCAAATCTAATATCATATTTATGTTATACATTTTCTGTATAATATTTTTATAGAACATAATATTGCATTTTAATTTTCTCACTAAACCTTCTTGCGTTTTGCATCTACGTTTCAAAATTTCTGTCTTATTTTGAAATAATTTGTTGGTAAAACCGTCCTTTTATGTAATTAAATTCGTTATCTAGGCCTTTTTATTATTAGTAATTGAGTCAGATTAGTGGGGTTATCATAGACATAAAAGGGTAAATTGCACTTTGTACCCACAAAACAAGCAAAATGAACACTTTGCACCTCTAAACAAGAAAAATAGTACAATGTATTCTCAGATTGATATACTTATGACAGATTGCACCCTAACCTATTTCTAGGCCAAAATACCATTAAAATGAATGCTAAACTTGTCCATGGAAAAAAGAAAAATGATTTCTTTTATGTTTTGCGGTGCAAAGTGCTCATTAATTATATAGGATCAAAATTGCATCCTAATTTGAGTTTTTATAAATTATCATTTAATTTTTTAGGGTTTATAAAAAAATGTTGGGTGAATAAGAATAATAATTAATTATTCAAATTATGTCTAATTCAAATAATATTTTTTAAATATTTATTTTAGAAATTTATATAGTTAAATATATCTTCAGGACTAAGTTATATTATGTCTTGGCATTTCGTAAGTGCCGAGTTAAATGAGAAAACTTTCAAAAAAATGAATTAGAATTTGATATAATATATATTTTTTGAACACTACACCCTTGAGCAATTTTTAAAAAAAAATGTGATATATATAGTTTTAAATATATGCTTGACTATTTAAAAATTAAAATCTTATAATTTAAATTATTATTTTAGAAGTTATTCTTGAATCACATAAACTTTGATGATTAATTTTTACATGGTATTCCCATGACCTAGCAATATTACATTTGTTGCGAAATATAAAAATTAAATTAAGCATTTAATATAATCAAATTAGGATAATTGTTTTTAATGTCAAATATAGATTAATTTGTTGTATAAACCTTAAAACTAAATTAATAAACTGTACTATTAAAATAAAATTAAAACAAAATGGGAAACTGGTCTTTCTTTGAACAATTTTACCATCATATTAGTAGTATTTTAGTCTAAATATAAATGTGGGTGTAATCTGTCAAAATTATATCGATTTCTGGATGCATTTTGCTATTTTTCTTATTTAATGGTGTATAGTGCTCATTTTACTTATATTTTGGAGTGCAAAGTGTAAATTGCCCGACATAAAATGTTCAATATTATTTTATAGATTTTACAGTTTGCAATACTAGAATTAGAACTTGAACTATGATTCATTTTTCTTTCTTTTTTAAACTAATTTGGTAAATTTGATGATTGATCAAAATGAATTGAAAAAATCATAATTGCAAAAGTAACTCTCTTCGATATTTAGCATATTAATCTAGCATGCCAAATTTTTACTTAGAGGGTGTTTGCAATTACTAAAAAAAAAATTGATTTTGAACTTCCAACTTTAAAAATGCACAAACTAATTAACTAGGTGTCAGGGAATAGAACTCCTATTTAGTAGAAAAAAAAAAGAGAAAAAAAAAGCAGCAGCTAAAAACAACTGTGGGTGCTATATTCTGCTACTAACATTTGTTAACCATTATGTCTTCACTAATTTCTTAATTGAATATCAGTTTACTATTAAACTATAAATCAATTATTAATGTCTCCCAAATGATAAAGATGGGCCAATATTTTTTTCTTTTCTTTATATACCTTTAATACTTTTTAAAATAATTTCAAAACACTCTCTACTTATACCATTACAAGAAAAATTAATATTAGCGATAAGATATAAAAGTAACAATACAAAAGTTGTAACCAATAATTGTATTAAGTGACAACAGTTTCTATTTTATCACTAATTGAGTTTTTTTAGTAACAACAACCTTTATTTTGCCACAATATTCACTTAACGGTAACAAGAATTAATATTTTAGTGACAACCATTTTAAGAACATACCTATGGTGACAAAAAAAAAAATTGTCATTAAGGTTTTGTAACAAAATTCCATTATGACTGAGTTGTTACCATAAATGTTTCACTAAATATCAATTTTGCACAATATTGTTACCTTTTTACACTATGTTGTCACTATTAGTATTGTGTAAACTATATTTTGTGATAATATAGTTTTATTATCAGTAAATGAATATAATTAATGATATATTTTTTTTATTATCATTTGTTATATTATCACTAATTTATTCATTTTCTTTTAGTGTACTATGAATCACTTTTCTTAAAAGCACAAAAATTAATCACTTTAAAAAAGCACAAGTTTTTGAAACATCCTCTAAATAGAAATTTCGATTAGATTCATTCCTGTCCTCGCCCTTGCACTTTGAATAGTGTCCTCTTCTTTAAAGATTCTTACAATTTGAATTTACGACCCTTACTCTTTTTGAAAGACCATCAGCATACATGATTCTTTATATGCTTTTTCCATGTTTCTACATCAACACATTTTTTATCCCATGCAGTCAATACTCTCTCTGCAAACCAAACTCTCTTTGGAAATCAAACAATCATTTCTTCTGGAGGGAACTTTGAGCTGGGATTTTTCTCTCCAGGTAACTCTTCCAAATACTACATAGGCATTTGGTTCAAGAAAGTATGGAAACAAACCATAGTTTGGGTTGCGAATAGAGAAACCCCAATTTCAGACAAGAATTCTGCTTATCTCAAGATTTTAGATGGTAATTTAGTGCTTTTAAATGAGTTCCAAATCAAGATTTGGTCCACTGATGTGAACTCCACAACTCCACCTAATTCTACAATTGTGGTACTTCTAGATAATGGAAACTTGGTTTTGAGATCAGATGATTCAAGTTCAGGTCAGCCTTTATGGGAAAGTTTTAACAATCCAACTGATACTTGGATGCCTAAGGCAAAGTTTGGTTATGATAAAAGAATACAAAAGAAGCAAATTCCAACTTCTTGGAAAAATTCTCAAGACCCTGCTTCTGGGCTATTTTCTGTTGAGTTTGATCCAAATGGGAGCCAGTTTATTATGTTGTGGAATAGGAGTGAGCAGTATTGGACTAGTGGATCTTGGAATGATCGTATTTTCAACCTAATTCCTGAAATGCGTATGAGTTTCGGCAAATATAATGTAAGTTATGTTGACAATGAGAATGAGAGTTATTTCATGTATTCGCCTAATGATCCATCTGTAATAACAAGATTGTTTATGGATTCCTCGGGGCAAGTGAAGCACTTGACATGGTCGGATAATACAAGTTGGATTCTATTTTTTTCTCAACCGAGGCAACAATGTGAGGTTTATGCTTATTGTGGGCCATTCAGTATTTGCGATGAGAAATCATTGCCGTTCTGCAATTGTTTACCTGGATATAAGGTCAAATCTAATAATGAATGGGGTTTGCATGACTATACTAGTGGATGTGAGAGAGAGATAAACTTACATTGTGAGAATAATGTTACCACTTCTAATGGGGGAAAAGATAAGTTCATAGTGCATTCGAATGTGAGATTACCTAAATACTCACAATCATTGATAGTTTGGAGCATGGGTGAATGCGAATTCGCCTGCTTGAGTAATTGCTCTTGCACAGCTTACGCTTATGATGAAAATGGGTGCTCTATTTGGAATGGTGAATTGTTGGATTTGACGCAACTAGCTGAAGGATATGGTGGTGGAAAAACTATCCACATCAAGCTTTCTTCTTCGTCATCTGTGTTTGCTGGCACCAAGAATCATAAGTGGATTCTTATTGGTGCCACTGTGGGTTCTATTGCAGTGGTATTAGTATTCATGGCAATAATTTTGGTCTCAAGTCGTCAAAGGCAACATAGGGGAACTTCTAATGTAGTCGAGGGTTTTTTGGTTGCATTTAGATTCAAAGACTTGCAAATTGCAACCAAAAATTTCTCAGATAAATTAGGGGGTGGAGGTTTTGGATCTGTTTTCAAAGGGATTTTACCTGATTCAACTATTATTGCTGTGAAGAAACTTGAAAGCATCACCCAAGGAGAGAAGCAATTTAGGACAGAAGTCAGCACAATTGGAATGATTCAACATGTGAATCTTGTAAGGCTTCGTGGATTTTGTGTTGAAGATAGTAAGAAGTTGTTAGTTTATGATTACATGAATAATGGCTCCTTAGATTCTCATCTTTTCAATGCCAAGAAGTCCAAAGTTTTGATGTGGAAAACTAGATATCAGATTGCATTGGGAATAGCAAGAGGATTGGCATATCTCCATGAGAATTGCAAGAATTGCATTATTCACTGTGATATAAAGCCAGAAAACATTTTGCTTGATGCTGAATTTTGTGCTAAAGTGGCAGATTTTGGTTTGGCAAAGCTTGTGGGGCATGATTTTAGTCGGGTTCTCACAACAATGAGAGGTACAATAGGCTACCTTGCACCAGAGTGGATGTCGGGGCTCGCAATAACATCCAAAGCAGACGTCTACAGTTTTGGGATGATGCTTTTTGAGTTGGTATCAGGAAAAAGAAACTCCACAAACTTAGATGATGGAAATAATCGATTTTTCCCTTATTTGGCTGCAAGGGCGACAATAGACGATGGTGACATACTTGAGCTTTTAGATCCTGTTTTGGATGGGAATGCTGAAGTTGATGAAGTATTAAAAATATGCAAAATTGCTTGTTGGTGCATTCAGGGTGATGAGAATGTTAGACCATCGATGGACCAGGTGGTTCAAATTCTTGAAGGGGTTATAAACGTCAACTTGCCTCCCATTCCTCGGTGGTTACAAGTGTTGCTCGAAAACACGGATTAGATGAGTTATTGATAACTCAGGTTATCATCAAATTAAAAGTATGTGATTTTAAGTATTTTGAGGGCATAATGTTTTTAGATAATTCATATCAGCATGTAATTATATATCTATTGCAAGCACGCAATGCCATGTTGTATCTTTTCAAAGTATATCCAATTAATTGATCCATATTATAGACGTACTATAACGCCCCGGTAACCCATTGTTTTTATATAATTAAAACATGCAATGAAAATAAACTTAAAGAAAACATAATATCAAAAGACTTGATAGAGTTATGATTTATTCCGAATGCAATACCGAGCAATTATTTAGTTACAATGTATATAAGTTCGAGTGCACAACAATCACGCAGCGGAAATAAAAACAGCTCTCTATCTAATAAAAGGCTTCAAAATGTTCTTCTTCCTCGATCTCTTTTAAGCTAGTCTCGAGCTCATCTAAAAAATATCATATGAACACAATCAACGTATATAGTTGAGTAGAAACATTACATAATCGCATAAGGTGATTGTGTGTGATTTGCACATAAACATATTTATCACTTTGCACATATAGATATAGCTTTTCAATTTTAAACCTTTCTCGTCACCTAACAGTGACCCTTATGACTCCCTCGGCCGAAATAACAACCAGCACATTACTCCCGCCTGCCTTATCCTCCAATGGTCGTACCCCGGGTGTTACGCCAAATATTTCCTACGACCCACTCTCTTATATAGATCACTCCGTCTACATAAGGGGGGATTAGGCGATGGAGGGAGTGAGAACTCTTACAGCCAGCTACCCCATTGGTATGTCCCGGCGGAACTCACCCAAACCATTCCGATATATTTCGGGCCCGTTTCACATTCACAATTTATGCACATAGCATATTCTTGGAAGTCTTGCTTCCATATTTCAACATATGATTCCAACATATTAGAAAATAATACCATCCATATAAAATGAAATTAATAGAAGATAATATTTAAGAAACTATATATATGTATATATACATCAAGTATTAAACCAAAATATAATCAAAACATAATCGCATCACATACATATATATATATATACCTATATATATATATGTTGACTAAAACTATAAGTAAACATTAATATTGGATATTGATATATATACGTATAACATATATATATATCTCTTTAGACTAAACATATAACTAAAATAGAAATTTAGATTAACATCTAATTAAGCCATAAATCTAGATTAACCATATAATTACCGATAACTATATTTATATATATATATATATATATACGTACATCATATATATATATCTATATAATATCATCAACCATCCCAATATGATTATATATATATATGTACGTATTATATATATATATATATATATACCAATATATACGTTCAGGTATATATATCTATATAATATTATCAACTATCCCAATATGATTATATATATATGCGTATTATATATATATGTATATATCTATGCAAATATATACGTATGATATATATATATATATATAAACAAATATCAAAAATATATTTTGGTAACTTTAAGAAATATAATTTTATGAAAATGATGTCAAATATACAATATTACCCTAAACTTGTAATATAGTAAATTTTCATGAACATCTAAACACATAATGATCATATAATATTTCATAAAATAAAATCATATTTGTAAGACCATATAAAAATACACAAAGTAGTGAAAGTAATTTCATGACTTCATGTAACCTTCTTAGAAACAACCTCTACTTATATGATTAAGTAAGGTTTCTACCTTTTTTCTTTTCTTTTGTTTGAAAGTAAAATAGGAAATTAGTGGATTTTGGTAGAAAATAAAGAAAGTGTAAGGGTGTGTGTGTAGTGGCCGGTTTTTTAATGAAACAAAATGTTTTGTTTGGTCTTATTTATAGGATGAGAAAGCAATTAGTTTATTATTAGGTCATTTTCTTCATAATTACAATTTTTACACCTATATTAATACCTTTAATGAATTCTTCCATGTGGAAGACTAATTAGGCTTGGGTGTACATGCTATGGTATGATTCATAGGCTAAGTAAATGTGAGCCATGCAACAATATTTATTTATGGTATAGTGGAGAAGATTTTTCTTGTAACTATGATGAAATAAATTAATATCTAGTATTTGAAATTTTTCCTTTAATTAAAATCCGAAAATCAGGTTTTAATTTGTTAAAATTCAAAATTTTCACTTATAATTTTAGGAAATATATTATGGTGATTAAAAATTCGAAATTTATATTTTTATTTGGAAGTTTATAATTTTATTGGAAATTTATATTTTAATTTGAGCAAAATTCGAAAATTAAGGAATTAAATTTTAGTTTTGAAAAATATATTTTTCCATGTCATAATAGTCTAAGATAAGTAATTATTAATTATTAAGTAATAAAATACAATTGTGAAATATTATGTGTAGAGAAAGTAATTTTATAAATTTTTATAATAAGAAAACAATTTTAAAAACAAACTTAATGATTTTAGAAGATTATTTTTCCTCAATATATATATATATATATATATATATAGATAATAGTAGGAGAGATAGCCCATATACAATTATATATGAATGGTAAAGATTAAGACACATTTTGATAGTTAAAATACTAAGAGAAAAATTGTACAAGTAGTCTTTCTTTTTACCACATCTTACATGAAAGTGACAAAAATAGGTAAAAAATATATTTAACTAATTATAAGTATTATTTTTAGGCTATTTTCGGATTTTATATAAATGTATACATATTTTGATAACATTATTTCAAAAATGTTAAAATTGTGAAGTAAATAATTAATTCTAATAAATGTATAGTTTCTAAAATATTTTTGTTATTAATTTCCAATTTAGGGAGGAAAATGAAAATTAAATTTCATGATATAGAAACAATTGTCCCAATAATAATATTAAAATTGACAGTTTAGGTTTGTGGGTAGTTTTCGAAAAAAATTAAGGACAAATTTGCAGGTTTCAATTTTACTAAGAACAAGTCACATTTTTAATAAATGCATGTAATGCAATGCACATTTGTTCAAACAAAAAAATTTACTCATAAAATGGTAAAATATTTCATAATTCCAAATTTAAAATAATGGGGTTTACCGGGTCGTCACACGTACACCCCCCCCCCCCTCCCAAAAACAAAACACCCTTTTTTTTGGCTTTGAGAAACAACAATCTAGTTCAACCTTATGCATGTTGTACTTTTATGCATTGACTCCTTGAAATATTATTGAGTTAATTTATCATTCCCTATTAACATGAAAAGCGGTTTTAGTCTTTGTACAAGGCAGTCAATATATTTACTCAAAATTGAAAATAATGGGCGCACACACTAGAACAATATATGTGTTTTCAAAGTATTACATTATTAATTTCCTAAATCATTGTGTGTGTGTGTGTATATATATTAAATGCATTTGTAAGAAGAGAATGGAATAAGCCAACCTTGGGAAAAAATGAAAAACATCACTCACTTCAAATTCCCTAAACTTAGTTGATTAGAAATGACTATAATACTTATTTCTATATATCACTTTCTCCTATACGCGCTAAAGATTGAAACATTCCAGTGATTAAGAGTCCTGCGCCCGCCTTCACTGAATTCCTTTGGCAACGAGCAAAACCCAGCTGGCACGATTCACAGACCTTGTACCTACCGCTATCTAACATGCCCCTACTGCACATGGGTCCATCCCATCAGTTTCCAACGCATTAAATGTCAACTCATAAATACAATTTTTAATCATAAATGCTCAAGATACATATTAAATGGGAATTTGACCTCCCCTCCCGCCCATTAATGAGAGGCAAGGTCAGCATCCACTTGGGAGTTCTTTTTTTTTTTTTTGATAACCAACGGAAACGAACGCCATTTGGGATTTCAAAAAGTGACAAAAAGCGACAAAAAACATGTCCACTTGTACCCCATGTGTCAGAAGGACTGCATCAATGTTCATTTTTAGGATATTACACTCATTTCATAAAATACTTTTAAAATCATATTTATGTAAAGAATAATTGAATATAACCAATTCTTAATAATTATTATAATTTTCATTTTTCACTGTTCTTTTTTTTTTTGAAATGATATTATAAACCAAATAGAGTTGGTCAAACAAAACACGAGGTCCCCACAAGTTACAAATAAAAAATAAAAAATAAAAAATGCAACACAAACACTAGGCCTCTACTGTCTTAGGAGAAGTGGACATCCTCCAAAAACACACCTTTTTGACCCGTTACATTCTCCACCGTGAAATTTCACGCGGTAAATGCTCTTCAAGGTAACCGAGTTCATCTCTTTCTTCTTTTACTATTACTATTTACTTTCTATCTTATTATTTTTTTCTAAGAGAAACACTAAAAACTTTACTGGAAACTAAAAGAAAAAGAGTCCTCTGCAATCATGTTGGTCTATCAGGATCTTATTTCTGGTACTTTGCTTATCTATTTTTACCAGTAGTATATGATCCAATATTAGAGATTTTGTTTTTGTTTTACTTTTATTTCATTAGCTTACCATTTTTTATTTTGGTGATGGAGTTTTTGTTTGCCACATGATTTTGAGTTTTTTTCAGGAAATTTTACCGTGTTCGGAACTACAGGATGCTTTTTATTTGGAATTGTTTAAATTTTTCAAAATAGATCTTATCACATATGACTTGCATGAGATTGGCTTTATTAATTTGGTAGAACAAACTTATGTATTGCGATTTTCGATTTTTTTGGATCAAATTATTTTCACTTTTTAAAAAAGCAATGAAATTTGATCACACTTTTGTGAGTTAGCAGGCAGGAAAGTTTAGTCGAACCGGGCTTGCGGTTCTTGATTTCTCTGTGTTTTGGGTATTATTCAAATTGTAGCCCAATGTGAAACTCCATAATTTAAGAGTTACGCACACCTTTCCTTAATTTAGGCGAAATTATAAATAACTCCGTCTTATTTCAGGGAGGTATGGATAATCTTCGAAATAAGAGGGACTTATTGACAATTTCATCTAAACTCAAGAGCAAGGACTTCCTCTTGGGGAGGGAATTCTAGAATATTTATATTGTCCAAGTGATATTTGAGCTATTGATTAATCTGGTCTCAAAATTTTGTCAAGCAATTCGAGTTCCACGTTGTTGTTAAAAGTCTTGCATATTGTGAAATTTTCAGGTGATGAGCTTTTGTCTGACTCATTCCCTTACAAGGAAATTGAGAATGCAATGCTATGGGAAGTAGAAGGGAAGGTAGGAACTATTGGAATTTGGTGGCTTTGACATAAATTAATTTTCTTGATGAGAAACTTATGCGTGTTTAGATTACTTTTGTTTTGTGATGAGGGATGATTAGGGATGTAAGTGCAAGGATCCTTTTTTTGGGGGGGGGGGGGGGGGGGAAGAATTCTAATCCGACCTGATTTGATTGAACCCAACAATTATATAACAATTAAGTTTTATTGCACTTGTTAAGGGGTTGGTTACTCTCTATAAGTTATCGACCAATCATAGGATAAGTGTAAAACATTCACCATATAATTAATACTAGTTCAATCGAACCAGGTTTGGGTTAGAATTTCCCTCTATTTGGGACGGATTCTAAAATTATAAAAGAGTTTTAAAGCGGATCCGAAGTAACATTTTTAGTTTTTGCACTCGGACTCCGGCTCGGCCTATTTGCACGTATATACTTTTAACCATATATGCGTTTATACACATTATATGGAAAAAAAAAAAAAAAATTGTAGAACTACAAAATATTCAACCATAAAATGTAAACATGATATTTTTATAAACTGAAACAATTACATTATATTAATAAGTAGTTTATGCATTTAATACATATATATGCAAATAGCATGAACCTTTATTTTTCATTAAAAATTAAAACATGCACATATAAGTTCAAAAGTAATTAACTCTTTTTTAAGATATGATTTTATCTTATTTAGAAATTTATAGAAATATGTTCTTAAAAACCATATTTCCTAGATATTTTTAAATCACAAAAACGGGTCCAGTAGGCGCACCACAGACCCGTCCCGTTATCGTCCCTACATACGATCGATTCTAATAGACTCACATTTTATGTTACAGTGGGTTGTTAAAGGAGCGATCAATGTAGATATCGGGGCCAACCCGTCCGCTGAAGGTGGGGAAGACGAAGCTGTTGATGATCAAGCAGTCAAGGTAGTCGACATCGTCGACACTTTTAGACTTCAGGTTAGTAACATGCTTCAAATAGTAGTTTGTTATTTTCATTTTTTAAAAAAAAAAAAAATTAATGATTTATAAGTCTTTTCTTGTATAATTCTTTTTCTTTTTCTTTTTTATTTATATCTATTAACTAATGTGTTTTCAGGAGCAACCTGCTTTCGACAAGAAGCAATTTGTTGCATACATCAAAAAATATATTAAGAACTTGACACCCAAGTTGTCACCAGAGAAGCAAGAGGTGTTCAAGAAACATATCGAAGGAGCAACCAAGTACCTTCTTCCCATGCTCAAGGACCTTCAATTGTAAGTGCATTTGCATTTTTACAATTTTTTTTTTTTTTGGCAGGAAAAAGGGAATGTTAAATCTATCCTGTAACTTGGGCTATATTATGTGCTTTTTGTCCTTTAATCTGTCCTGTTTCAATTTTGGTCCGCTAATTTATTACAAAAAATGGCATATTCCGACCAATTTTTGTAAGTTAGAGGACTAAAATCGATGACCCAATTTAAAGGAGAAAAACACATACATGACCTAATTTACAGGACGAATTTCGTACTTTTTTCCATTTTTGTCTGGTAAAATAAATTCTTTTGTCAAATGATTTTTGTTATTCGTTGTTGTATGATGTTATGCTCAATCTTGATTGATAAACAGCTTTGTTGGGGAGAGCATGCATGATGATGGAGCAGTTGTACTAGCATATTACAAAGATGGTGCCACTAATCCAACTTTTCTGTACTTTGCCTATGGCTTGAAGGAGGTCAAGTGCTAAGCATGGAGGAGGAACTAGCGATTTTCATGCTTTTAGTCACATCTAGTCGAGTTTTTTTTTTTTATAAAGGATCTTTATTGGTTTTCCAACTATCCTTATCCTTTTAATTTAGGAGACTAGAGATCATGTGATCATATATAGTTGAGTTGCTTAGTGAAGTTTCGGGTACGTTATGTTTAGGATGATCAGTTGTTATGGTATCGTAGTTTTTGTATCTATAGACGTTTTATAATTGAGGTACATTTTTTAGCAACAAATTTAGTACTTTCTTCGACATGGCTTTTCTTTTCCTTTTTTTTTCCATAAATACTTTTAATTTTTATTTAGTTAAATGCTAATGCAACTTAGAAGATGCATTGTATTGGTAAATTGCACTTGCTCTAATAAACTTGATTTTGGAGACTAATAAGGTCAAGTCCTGAAGAGCAGTAAACATAAAGAATCTAAAATATCCTGTAAACCATTATTACTTATAATAAATGAATTGAATATTTTTAGTATGGGCGCAATTTGAGCACTGGATATGTATCAAAGCAGTTCAAATTATGCCACATTTTAATTCATTAGAAAAAAAAAATTACACAAAATATAACATAATAATCTAGACAAAATCAAGGATTTACGCAATTTAAGATTACTTGAATCTTGATGGACATAAAAGGTGATTCAAATCTTCTACTATACAATTGTGGACATCTTCCACTGCATTTATCAATACACATTACGTGTTTTGATGAATGGTTAAGGAAATAAGATTTTGCTAGTACAATATCAAGAAAGTTTTGTGTTTCTTAAAGTCTGCATATACGTCTCTTGGAAATAACCTGCAACTCAAAACAAATGTTTTTCCCACATTGCATGTCCAAATGTTTAAAATGAGTAATTCCTTCAGAGTCCAAATTAATAGGAAACACTACTGCATTGTTCCCTTTGATTTTTTTGATTTGACTTGCTAATTTAAGGCAATCTTATGAGCCTTCCTTGAAGAATGAAGGGAAAAAAAGAGGAGGTGGGGTGGGGGGGGGGGGGGGGTTTGTGTTGTGGAAAGGCATGCGTTGAACAAGAAGTTGATTTTATGTTAGTTTGACTTTATTGATCATTTTTGAAAAATCATTACTAAGTTGAATTTTTAAATTTTATGAACAAACCTAAGTTGGTCATAATAGATAAATAAAATTGAAATGATAAATCTCACTACATACTAAATCAAATAAGCAATTCGTCTTAATTTTTATTAGAAGAAAGATAGAACAATTAATATGCATATTTTGCATAGGATATAAAATTATTTGTTATTGATTAACTGGCCATTAGTAGATACAAATAAAACACCTGTGATAACAATTACGAGGGTAAAGCATCGGAAATTCCTTTATACATTGTGTGTCAGGCCCCACACACATACCCAATGATTGTGGTTTATTATATAATCATTTTATTTTATAAAAAAAAATATTTATATAGATGATTTTGCTAAATTACAGTCATTAGGTCCATGTGGGACCCAAAACACGATCAATAGAAGAATTTTTCAAGCAACACAGAATCGCTTGAGGCAGAGTAACATTCACCATTTAAAATCAATATAAATAATGTCTTAAAAATTCCAATTAAAAAAAAAAATTATGTTTTAGAAATGAACAGATATTTTGTTCATAACCCCATAGTTCAAGAAATGCCTTCAAACCATTTCTTCAATCAACAAAAACCTCCCGTGTACTGCTTGAACCAAATTTTAACAAGTAAAAGCTTCTAACGGTAAATTATCGATTTACAAAAGCTCCCATAAGCATAGGTAATACAGAATAGAATCTAATTCATCATCAAGCATTATATTCGATTCACATCTATACAAGCACAAGCCCAACTTCTAATAAAGCAAAATAAAAGAGAGAACGCGGACATAACTGGAAATATGTTACATGATCTATTCAAATGGTAAAAAGAGATAACGCGGACATAACTGGTAATATGTTACATGATCTATTCAAATGGTAGCATGGACAAAATCTTCAATTCAGTTTTGTACCTTGTCAAACATTTCATGCCAATAAAAGGCTGCTCTGCCACTTGTGCACTGAGCCTTGCTCCTCGTAGATCAGCAACGTCCACGACCTCCACCTATCATGAAAATTTATTAACATATTATATATTAACAAGAGGCAGCCCTTCTCTGCATTTCAAACTTATAACTCGAAAACATAAAGTGGCTAGGATGAAAGGGTGGAGAACATGGTTGGAGACTGTAGCGTGTTCGATTCATTATCAAAATAACTATGGAACTTATGTAAAAGTGAAGAAGATTTCATACACTTGAGAAAAAAACAACCCTGCAGGCCTTTTATGTTCCAACATTGAAGGAAATTATTCGAACAATGTTGTGGTAAAACATTTAATAATGCAAAATTAATTGGAAAGTTAAATCCAAAACAAGCCTCAGACCTGCCAAGTACCAATGCAGAAAAAGGAAAACCCAGGTGCTGTGCCAATTGTATAATGTCATGTAGAGTAAAACAAATTGAAAAAATCTATTTAAAATCATAGAATTGTAGAAGTTGATCATGCAATAACGTAGGAAAGTCATCTAGCATAATCTTGTTTGCCTGTCTAGCATCATCTAATCCTAAACTGATGAAGTAAGGGTTTGTTTTGGAATGCCATTAAATAATTCAATAGCTAAAACCAAAATCGGTTGGTCCACTTCTTTAGTTTACTTGGCTTCATATTTCAGTGTTTCTTTTCCACAAAATGAGTTACCACCAATTGGTTTGAACCTATAGTTAATTCAAACTATAACAACCCAATCTTTCGGCCCAGCTGATCACGGCAACAATTATTTGAAAAAGGAGAAAAGAAATGTAAATCTTGTACCTCTGTTGCCGGAAGATTTGCTGCCAGACACGCCCTTACCGCGTCCTCCACCTTTAGAACCTCCATCATCTATACCGCGCCCATCTCTACCTCTTCCTCTTCCACGTCCTCCAGCTCCAGGTGGCTTTCTATCTGAAGAATAAATCAGTAGAATGACACCATGAAAATATTAACATGGATTTTAATATAAATCAATGGAAAGCTAATTAGCAACTTGATGACCACAGAAACTTTTGTTTAGACTCAATCTCATTCAAATGCCTCATAATGCAACACTGGTGCAGCATTTTGCAAATCACTACACAGCTTTACCATTTTTGACATATAACTGATGCAAACCAGCAATATCTAGGGGGAAACCTTAGTGAATGCGACAGAACCTAGCACATCAAGGTCTGATGGCTTCCATATACTATTGCCTTGCCTGAACTTCTCGAATCATTCTTACGTATTTGATCTATAATGAACTGAGAAACAAGTTTTGTAACAGGATCACCTCTACACTACGCAAAGAGGAACATCAGTGCTTCAGGAATTGCAAGACTAAGGGAGTATATCATTTCGTTTTAGATTGTTTTGGGACAATATGTTTTCGTAATGAGTATGTTTGATTTTATTTTGGAGGAAGCAAATATTATTATAGATGTCTTTTAAGGTAAGCTTTTGTGCGGTTATTGGTATGACATCAAGTCGTTGTGCTATTATATGTGATTATTATAGTGGCCGTACGTGAGCTAGGTTCAGAAGCCATGAGACAGTTCAGTCCATATCCAGTGCCAATAAAGACTTAAGAAGGTCAACTCAAGAATTAATTGGAAGATGGCTCCGTTGTATAATAAATAAAAATTAAAAGATATAAATATATATTCTAGTTGATGAAACGATTTAAAATACTTTTAAAAAAAATTGATAATATTTTAGGAGAAGGAAAATATATTTTGGAAGAATGTTTGGTATACTTTTCAGAGTTGAAATGTCTTCCCCCAAAACATTACAAAAACAAAGCCTAAGAGCACTATCCATCTAGTCAGATGCTCCTATTCCTCTTGCAGAGTTCCACAAATAATGTTTTCTTAGCAATTTACTGTCTAGAGGTAATGGGAAATGCTAAAGACACAAAATCTCATTTTTCTTTATTCAACTGAATCAAAAATTCTGGGCAAATTAGAACTATGACTCTACGATTTTCAGTTCTAGGAAGCAATATTATAGATGTTTTCAGACCATTCATGTTAGGATGTCCACAGTAAATATGTTACCAGCAAATATGATCAATTTCTACTAAACAAAATTAGCAGTGAGACTGAAAACTAATGCCAAATTAGCAATCAATCTTGGAGTGGAAACTTAGAGATAACCATCATCAGCCAAACAAGCACAAAGAGAACCCAGGGTATCCACATTGAAGATTCAAATTTTGTTTCCTGTGTAACATCCAAAATATTGATAATAGCTTTTCGTACCTGAACGATTCTTTGTTTCTTCCTGAACTTTATCAATCACCTGGAAGTCATTTAGAAAGAAGTATGAGAAACTGCATCACAGATATTAGTCATAAAGAAATGGCAATAACGTAGAGGAATGTTTGTATCTTGTCAAGCTAGAGATAAAAAAAGGCAAGATAACAATGTGAAAGGCAAACAACACGCCAAGACTGCATCTCCAGCATTATGAAAACAAAACAAAAACCAAAAGAAAAAATAAATAAAAGGAAAAGCCGAGGAAAATAGGCCTGCCTGATCGGATCGCACCAATTTCTATTTCCATAGTCAGATAGGTGCGCTTTTACAAAGGCATCGCATACAGGCTTGTGAGACTACGTCACTATGCAGAAGCAGAATAACTAAAAGGCCTCCAAAACACAGATGAGAAAAGCTAAAAGAGCCTAGACGTTACTGAGCACCTAAATATACATTTGGTAGACCACTTCAGAGCAACGAAGTAATCAACCAATTTAAACTAAAGATACAACCTAATGTTGAAATAATCAGTTCCTATATGGAATCACCTAAAATACAATGAAATACTAACTTAAAGAGTAAGGAGTATCACAACTATTTGTACCACTAGACCAAGCAAAGCATGTTAGACATGGAATCACTGGATTTAATAAGTTCTCCACAGCAATAGAATGGCCACTCAGCACCTTGTCTCATCAGGGACATACATGAAGCCTAACTCCAACACCACCCAAACGACCACCATCACCCCCCCACCCCCACAACAAAACCCCAACAGGAAAAAAGAAAGAGAAAAAGAAAAAGAGAAAGAAAAAGAAAGAAGAAGAAGAAGAAGAAAAGAAAAAGAAACGAGCCCTTCAGGCATAACTCAAGGATGTAACAATGAGTGCTTGGTCTTTGTATAAGGATTGGACCCCTTGAAATACCAATAATGAAATTTCATAAACTAAACAAGGAAAAACAGGCATTTTACCCTAAGATGGTGGACATTAGTTCATTGTAGATTTTAGTTATTTTCTCCAGTTTGGTCACTTGCAAGCCACAAATCAAAATATCCACCAAAGACATTATCTTGGCTTTCACTTTTCTTGCGTGGACCTTGAAGAGGCAGCACATGTCGCTATCTGCTTGGATTCGTGTCTTAGATTATACTGATCACCAGCCTGTTCAGCTGACTTTAGAGGATTCTAATTACGTACCACAGCATCTTTCTTCTCGGTGGAACACTTCTGTCATACGAAAGCATAGGGATGGAGCCAAGAAGGAGGTTGGAGGGGGCGGTCGCGCCCCTCAAGTTCATATTGAGTTAAAATTTATATGCATTGTTATTTTAAATTTTAGATTTAGCCCCCACCCCACCCCACCCCACCCCACCCCCCGCGCCACCTAAATAATAAAACTACCCTTACCATTTTGTAAAAATTTGATCTCGCACCCCAAATAAAATTTTTTCGTTGTCCCTCAAAAAAGCATGTGACCAACTATGTGATCCAGGGTAATTGAGTCCTTTCATATCCCTGATTGCCCACTCCATTATGTCTCTATTCCATTGCAACAGAAACAGTTACAAGTTCATTGTATCCTCATGGTAAAGCAATCAGGTATTACATGGACCTGAAGCAGCAATCTCTATGTTAAAGAATTTGAGAATTTGACCCAAAATGTAGACACTGGTCATACAGTGAACCCCAACCACCACCACCCCCCCCCCCCCAACCCCACCCCAAAATCCCAATTTCAAGCGATAACATGTAAAAAGAAGCCTGAGATAGAGCAATAGATAATCAACTTAGCTACAGCCACAAAGAAGTTGATAAAGTCTAGGATTCTTTTAATTATATAGCTGTTAGTCCAGGCCATTAGCAAATAACTGAGACACAAGGGCATATGGACAAAAAACCTTTTGATCATATCCTGAGAAGAATGTAGCTCTCATCATACGGTTCCAGAAAAATTAGACAGGTCTTCCTACCTCATCAGGAACTCGGAGATACTTAATTGTATTTCCACGGATGTAGCATTCTGGCATCCTCCAAAACCTATCTCCATCCTACAATCATCATTGGCTTTGAGTACAACCATACTTGGCAAAATACAAAACTAAAAGTAAGATAAAGCATAAATGAACAAATAATTACAAGAAAAGGTTTACCTTTGAGGTACAGATTACTTCACGAAGATGAATGTTCATCCAAGTATCACAATTCACCAAATGACCATTGTATGTTTCCCCATTTTTTAGCTCCACCAACTGCCACCCACGAACATCATTGTACAAGGGCAATTAGCAGAACATAGATGTGATGTGTGTAAAAACAATTCAAACTTACATATAAAATTTTAAACATTTAAATCAAGCATACCATGGAGCTTAAGAATAATAATGATCAACAAAATGGGGGTTTGTTGGGGTTTAACGAGTATGGAAAATTTACCATGGGATGCCCCTGTGCAGTCTTGAGTAGCGAAAGTGGTAGCTATAAAATTCAGAAAGAAAAAAAAAACAAGAAGTTCAAAATCAACGTGGAGTTTCAAACAAAACAAGAAAGCCCTTGTTCTAAATTGAAACTAGTCATACCATTTTTGGATATTACAAGGTCAGACCAAAAATTAACCGCCTGCAAAACAAGAAATATAACAGAATCGATAAATATGTAAGTCAAAAGACGTAATAAAAACATGATCCATCAAGTTCCAGCAGAAAAACAGGACATAGTTTGTTAAACATAGCAACGCAACGATTCTCGTGCTAGTTTACGGAACTCCATAACTATTTCAAAGGGAAAATACGATTACAAATTGAAAAAATGAACAAATTACTTGATTTTGCGACTCTGTTCATGTACAAATCAAACGCTGTAAGCAGAGAGGTGTGTAATGGTGGAAGGGACGAAGGGTTTAGTGTATGATTTGAGATTTTCTATTGTTGCCCTGAATTGTCTCGATTTTACACTAATTACCCCAAAGCTTTGCAGTTTTCCCAAGTTTTACCCAAACAAAAAGTTCAAGATGCACCACCCAAGACAAGTGCGTTCTTGTATGTACCTTATCAGACCTCGTTCCTTACACCGATATGACAAGCAAATATTGTAGTATATGAAATTTAATATATTTTAATGAAATGTAGAACACTTAAAAAGTTTAGATTTTTTTTTACCGATTACATCCCATACTATTGTTGGTTTTTCAATTTCATCCCAATCAATTTTTTTTTTCAATTTAATTCCAAAAATATTTGGATTTTTTCGAGTTTCGTCCCATTCATGGTCCATCGTTAGTATACTTGATGGCACAAAACATTTCCCTATGAATCAAACATTCCTTCTTCTAACCCATTTCTACTTTCAAAACATCAAAAATGAAGCCACAAACAACAAGATCATCATAATTTTGTTCTTCCTCCTCAATTTTTCTTCGTTAGCCCTCAACATGTTAATCCTACGCAATAGACCCGGGATAATGGTTCGAGCTCTAGCACACATGGGAGGATCTTGCGACTTAAAGAAACGACGACCACCATTTTTATTCCAGCAAGAAGGAAATCTCCAACCCGGGTTTTTGTCAGTCCATGACATCTATTGCCGAGCTGCGTTGCCATAGAAACAATTGGCAATCCTGACCTCCATCTCCTCCTCTGTTTTTTTTTTCTCTTTTCAATTTTCAACAACAAAATGAGAGGAAGGAAGAATACATTTTTTCTAGAATAGAAGACCCTTTGTCGGTAGAAATGACACCAAATATTCCCTCCAGAAGACATCACGTGATTCCAAACACACAAGTCAGTTATTGTTAACGAACAGGTCACAATTCTATCAAGTATACTAACGACGGACCATGACTAGGACGAAACTCAAAAAAGTCCCAAATTCTTGGGACTAAATTGAAAAAAAAAACATCTAATTGGAACGAAATTGAAAAAACGACAATAGTATGGGACGAAATTGGTAAAAAAGCCAAATGTTTATTACATATATTGATGTATAAGTGGGATTCAAACATACTTTATACAAGCATGTTCGTTCAAAGTTTATTGCATATATCGATGTATGAGTGGATTTAAACATACTTTATACAAGTATTTTCGTTCAGAATATAAGAATGCGATAATTTTTAGAAATTTAGTATAAAACACGATGGTTTAAAAAGATGTTCATACCACCGTAATGTTGTACTTCTATTTATATAATTTGTGGATCATGCTCTTGTTTTGTGACTTAAGTGATGCTCTTTGAGTGGGTTATTTAATTTATCAAATCTTCTTCTTGATGGTTGGTTACTTCTTCAAATCACTCATCTTAATCTTTGTGAAGCCTAGGTTCATGACTTATAAACTTGTTTATTAAGAGTTGATCTCTATTTTAATTTAAGTGGACGTGACATCTTCAATGATTTTTGTTAAACTATTGAGGTCCAACATAGATACACACACGAATATTTTGGATTAATTCACATAAGATATTTGTATTAGATATTCTTTTACTGCTATAATCAGTTAGCTTGGTAGAATTAGTTAGCATTAATCTTTTTTTTTTTTGTTTCTCAATTGTATATATTGTATTGCTTATGTAAGTTAATGAATCAATCCACTCACTTTTCCATTCACGCACGCCTCTCTCCATTTCGCTTAACATGGTATTAGTTGACTTTCTCGCTCTTCCAGTGTAAAGTCTCTTTTCCCCCTTTTTTTTCTATCTCTATGGATCCTTCTAGATCCTTGAGTTCTTCTACCCTCAATGGCCCATCTGCCACTAATAACCCTCGTAATCCCTAGTTTCTTCATCACAACGACAATATAGCTCTCATCCTTGTCTCTCAACCCCTCATTGGGGACAATTATGCAGCACGGAGCCGCGCCATGATAATTGCCCTATCTGTCAAAAACAAACTAGGGTTCATCGACGAATTGATTCAGAAACTTGATGGTGTTGATCTTGCCCTTCTCACAGCTTGGATTCAGAACAACGACGTTGTTATATCTTAGATCCTCAATTCAATCTCTAAGGATGTCTCAGCCTGTTGGGTTTTTTTTTCTCTAAATTTGTTGGTCTCACATATTAATTTATTGTACATTGCCATCTCATTAAAAGGAGCCCAATTATGTGATCCATTTAAGAAATAAATTTAATGGGCTTATAGAAATATTATATTAAGTATGGGTCTTTTATGTGTAGAATCCCAGTCACACTTTAATTATGTTTGATTGGCCCATAATTAAAGTGTGACGTATTAGGTATATTAGGGTATGGTCCCTAAGCTAGAAATGAATGACGTTTTTCTTTCTGCCTCATCTAAGAGAGAGAATACAGAAAACTCACGCCGTCTTTCTTGGCTTAGAAGACCACTAACCCTAGATCCAGTTCTCTTTCGCATCTATCATGGATTGAGGTTAGTTATTTAGATTAAAAACATTATTTGGTTGTTTACTAAAGATCCTGTGATTAATCGATTCATATGAATCGTATTTTTTGTTTTATATTATGGATTATTCGGTTTGAATCCATATCTTGTGAAAAGTTTTCAACAAGTGGTATCAGAGCGGGATTAGTAAATAATCAAATATGTTTTATTTTGATTTATTCGATTGTGATTTGATATTTTGAGCATGCTTTAGTTAAACCTACAATATATATATTTATGTTGGATATATATTGTAGATGTATGTTCATATATGTAAATCTTATTTGATTTCATATTATTATGTGGTTTTATTTATGTATTCATCAAGGATAAAAGAAATCGATCCATAAAGTTTTCTTTCTTTCTTTTGGATGTTTTTTGGTGATTGCTGTCCAAATTAAAAAAAAAAAAAGGGGGGGGCAGTTGAGGCGACCACAGGACTCGAAATCGAAACCATTAGGTTAATCTGCCTGCACTCAACCGCTGGACCAATGTCCTACTTGATTTGTGTTTACGTCACCATAGTTTTTGTGATATGATTGAACCTCACTGTAATTGAAAAAAAAAAAAAAAAAGAGACAGCAGCGGCCAGCAAGTCTTGAACCCGGGATCTTGGGGTTGGCCGTGTGCGCACACAGCTGTTGGCCTGTCACTCTATTGTGAGGACTAATATCACCACCCATATTTGTACTTGGGATTGAACGTGTGCGTCAGATTTAAAAAAAAAAAAACACCCTATTTTATGTGACCAAATAGGTTCGAACGCGAGACCATGAGGAAAGGTCACACGTTTCAGACCACTAGGTTGTTGCCCTCTTTGGTATCTTTGCTGTGCATTTTTTGTATTTGTTTTAGATCTCTGGATCTGTAAAAGAAAAAAAAATGGCAGCTATGTGGATTAAATTTGGGTTTACTATGTGGTAATATGATATTTATGCCTTGGCTATTGCCAAGATCTATAATTGTATGTTGTTTTTTTTATTTTGTATTAAATTCAACATATGTATGTTTTATTTTGGGAACAAATCAAAATTGAACCCTTGAACTAAAACGGTATATAGGCTGGAAACCCGGACGGCCAGACGAAAAGAGTCATCTTTGATGACTCGTGTCCTGGTATAACAACGTCACGTACAATTCGAGTTCAAAAATTATTGTATATAGTTTGCGCACTACTTGACCATATTGCTATTACAATGTAGTTTGTGTATTTAACTTTATGTATAAAGTTTCCTTTTAAGTAGTGCATTTGGGATTTAGTTATTGTGCTTATTTTGAAATTGTATAGATTGAACTAATATGTTGCCAAAGCAACCTCTATTAGGTAAAATTTATCATTTTTGAAAATATAGGCATGTTTCATCTATGCAAAATAATTGGCCCAAAGGAAGATTATTTTGGCCAGATGGTTAATATTTATGAATATGTTGTTCATACTCTTTTATCTATGCGAAATAATCGGCCCAAAGGAAGATTATTTTGGCCAGATATGATATTCATAAACATGTAAGTTGTCCTATTAGCTTCATCTATGTGAGATAATCGGCCTAAAGGAAGATTATTTTGGCCAGATGGTTGATTCATGAATATGTGATTTTTGTGTTATTTTGTCTATGCGAGATAATCAGCCCAAATGAAGACTATTTCGGCAAGACAAAGGATAGTCATAAATATTAAAATTATCTTGGTTAACATGCTAATAATTTGTCGGTCCAAAGAAAGGCATACTGTTAGGCCGTTTTCCAATTATGAAATATTTATGAATTATGTGATACCATTACGAGTTGTTATTTTTGTCCAAAGACTAAATAATAATGTCGTGTTGAGTATCTTAGGAAACTATCAATATTCATGAATTATGGACAAAAGCACCACTTACAAGTTGTTATTTATGTCAAAAGGCTAAATGACAATGTTGTGCTAGGTATCTTGAGATGGGCCCACTTGCATGTAATGTGTTTGATATATTTATTATTCACACTTGTACATGCTTTATACGGTTGATTTACTTTGAGCATATTTAATTTTCTTTATAGAGTTCTTAATATTTGCCATCATGAATAACATCCCATGTGCTTAATAGCACAAACCCTGAAAATAGAAAAATGCACTCTATGATGTGCTTGGTTGCATAGACTTGACTATATATTAGGATTTGATAGTCCTGCGAATCTAATCATTAGTATTAGTACTATTGATAGAAAGTCGCATACAAGAAGCAGGATCAGTCAAATTATATTAGTTCAATAGCCATGCAACATTTAAATTTCCAATATCCATAAGGGGTCATATTTTGAGAAAGAAAATGCCAAAGTTTCCAATAGAAGACCGATTCGTTCCAGCGAAAAGGTCGAAATGGACATTATCCTTAAAAAGCTTATTTTAATGCGGTATAAATGCAAAGGAAACATAAAGAAATACATCAAAGAATAGTCCAATCTTGTAACAAAACAAAGGTCCTTAAAAGTTTGAATATTTGAAAAACATTCTTGTGGACCTAGTTTCAGTTAAGAAAATAGATGAAGTACTAATTGGGCAATAATTTCTCAAGAAACTACCACCATTAAGAAATGAACAAGGACTTAATTTAAAGAAATTGCAAAACTTGTGATATTCCAACATAAAGTGCAAAAGAAACATAATTCAGTAATTATTTGTTACTTTTGCAAGAAAGTTGGTCACATAAAGAAATATTGCCCGAAATAGGTCAATGGGTATAAGAACAATATTGACTTCTCAATTTTGTTTGCTTTATTAATTTGACTTTAGTGTTTCATACTTTAGGATTAATTAAGGTGTCTAGTGCCAATTGGTGTTGAAAGATACATCTATATGAAAAATGGCAACAAGACTTTGTTGAAGGCTATTGGTGTCCATAATATTCCCTTGAATACTAGTTTGTGTTTGAATTTAGAGAAAAATTTTGACGACACCATCAATGAGATGGAATCTAGTTCCTATTTCCTATATGGACAAATCCAGACCCACTTGTCCTTTTGAAAATAAGATTTTCAGTATTTCTCTAAATTTAAATATTAACGAAACTTGTATTCTAGTTTGTTATATTGTGAATATTAGATGTCAACAACTTTAACAGAAATGAAAAGACATTTCTTTTAAAATAACTTTGGTATTAAAGTCAAATTGGATAATAAGAATTCATTTGTGTGATAATAGAAGCAATTAGATAATTTCTCTGAATAGAGAATAAATATGCTTTTGTCAAGGGGAATTCTTGTTTTTTTCTTATTTAAGGAAAATAAGTGCAAAAGGAAGTAAAGAATCTTTAGACTTGATGCATATAGGTTTTTTGTAGACCATTCCCTATGGTATCATGGAATGGATAACAACCAATATCAACTTCATTGATGATTACTTCTATGTGATTATTTGTACTTGATTATTGAGTAGTTGTAATCTTCAAAAAAAACTTTTAGATGGGACACTAAAGTCTGCAGTTAATACAATAAGGTGAGTTACAAGCAAAATAGCAACGAAAATCCCATACAGGTTGTGGATTGAACAAGAAGTCTAGTATTAGACACTTGCATATCCAGGGATGTCCAGCTGAGGCTAGGCCTTACAGGCCTAAGTAAGAATAAACTGGACTAAAGAACAATAGTTACTGTTTTATAGGATACTCAAAATCGAGGGACTTTAAATTCTATGATCCCTCACATATGTCCTTTTTCGAAAGAGGAAATGCCATGTAAATAAAAGTTGTTGGTTATAGTGGGAGATGTCAAAATAGGAAGGTTGTGTTTGAAGAGGAATGTGTTAGCATTCCCACTATGGTTACAGCTGAAAGGGATTGGATAGTTTATCCTAGTACTCTTCAGCTTCTAAGTTAGGATATTATGTAAAACACAACTATATTTGAAATGCCCACTAATCAAGTAGGGAATCATCATCTATTGAAGCTGATGAACCCCAACAACCTCAAATCTAAAGTGCCAATAAGGAGATCCACCAGATGAAGGAGAAAAATGATTTCAGATGACTATATCATCTATCTCCATGAACACAAATTTGATATGAGATTGCAAGATGGTCCTACATCTTTTAGTTAAATCAAATTGTGTTTGAATTCTGATGCATGGATCAAGGCCATGAATGAGGAGATGAAATCCATGAGGGGCAATGGTATTTGGAATCTTGTCAGTTACCATAAGGGATGAAATTCATTGGTTATGAATGTAATTTCAAAATCAAACGGAATTCTAATGGTAACATTAAAAGATACAAAATATGCCAATGGATTTACTCATAAGGAAGGCATTGATTTTTAAAGAGGCTTTCTCGTCAGTTTAGACAAAAGACTCTATTAAAATTGGTGTGGCACTTGTGGCTCATTATGATCTAGAGCTACATCAAATGGACATAAAGATAATGTTTCTGAATGGAGGCATTAAAGAAACAATATGCATGGTACAACCGGAAAACTTTGAGTCCAAAGACTCAAAGCACCTAATGTAAATTGAAAAAGTCCATGAACTATCCGAATAGGCATTCCACTTGTGATACCAAAAAACTAATAGGGCGATGACCTCTTTTAGTTCAAGAAAAACACCTTTAATTAGTGCATATATCTCAAGATTAGTGGGAGCAAATTTTCTCTCCTGGTGTTGTATGTAGATAATATTCTACTCGCAAGTAACAATATAAGCCTATTGCATAAAGATGTACTTAAACGCAAAAGGCCCATATTGGTAAGGTGCTTAGCTATTTTGGTAAGCAAAATTGTGCACCAAGGGACACCCCTATAGCAAAGGGTGACAAAGTTTTTACTCCAATTTCATATATGCATGAGTATGTATGCATTAGAATTTAGCATACGTAGTAGGGATGTTAGGCAAATATTTTAGTAACCCAAAATTGGATTATTAAAATGATGGGTTATGAAGTATCTACCAAGAATAATAAATATATGCTCGCTTATTGAAAATAAAATCACTTAAAGATTGTGTGGTATTTCAATTCAGTCGTTTGTTGGATGCTTGGATAGCAAGAGATCCACATTAGGTTATGTATTCACGATAGTTGGAGGAGCTATTTCGGAAAAGTGTTAAGACACTAATAGCTTTTCAACTATGAAAGTCGAATGTATAATTTGCTATAAGACATCCAATCAAGGAATATAGCTTGTATTTATCACTAGATTGAACATGATCAATGGTGTTTACATTATAAAGGTTCATTTTTGATAATAAGGTCTCCAAGCTATATTCAAAGAACAATTAGATTTTGGAAAAGTCTGATATATAGACATTAATTTTCTAGTTGTGAATAAATAAGTTCAGAGTATTCGGGTGTCAATAGAGCATATTAATACAAACTCAATAGTTTAAAGCTCACTAAGGAATCTCCACTTAAAGTGCTACGTGGTCGTGAAGCTTAATGGGTATCATAAGGATCTATGGTACGCCATGTTAGTGGGAGTTTGCTATTTGATTTTATGCTCTTTGTACACATTTTTTATGGTTATGTTCTGTACAGACTAAGGTTTCATAATTAATTGAATATTCTGAAATAAGGATATTAACTTTCCACTGCGGTTTTGCATAAAGATTGGAAAATGTTGAGGGACTCTTTGAGTCATAAGATAGGACCAGTTGGAAATAGACATGATTGAGATCACGTTACATGTAATTTCCATACTACACATCCATACTTGATCTATGTCATTAATTTTGCTAGTATTGTGACCATTGTTCGGTTTAGTTACGAGTTATGTGACGAAAGCCGCTTTGATCCTATATTAGCACAATTGATGGACCAGATTGTTTTGGGATATTTCGAGGTTGAGATGGCATAAAGTTTGTGCGCACTAAGGTTTCAGCTATGTACAATTTTCGAAAATATATGTGGACCAATGGGAGATTGTTGGGTTTTTTTTTCTCTAAATTTGTTGGTCTCACATATTAATTTATTGTACATTGTCATCTCATTAAAAGGAGCCCAATTATGTGATCCATTTAAGAAAAAAATTTAATGGGCTTATAGAAATATTATATTAAGTATGGGTCTTTTATGTGTAGAAGCCCAGCTACACTTTAATTATGTTTGATTGGCCCATAATTAAAGTGTGACGTATTAGGTATATTAGGGTATGGTCCCTAAGCTAGAAATGAATGACGTTTTTCTTTCTGCCCCATCTAAGAGAGAGAATACAGAAAACTCACTCCGTCTTTCTTGGCTTAGAAGACCACTAACCCTAGATCCAGTTCTCTTCCGCATCTATCATGGATTGAGGTTAGTTATTTAGATTAAAAACATTATTTGGTTGTTTACTAAAGATCCTGTGATTAATCGATTCATATGAATCGTATTTTTTGTTTTATATTATGGATTATTCGGTTTGAATCCATATCTTGTGAAAAGTTTTCAACACAACCAACATTATTTTCTCAAATTCTGCCTCAATATATGGCTTGATCTCAAGGAACGTTTTCAACAGAGTAGTGGCCCAAAATTTTCCAAATTCACCGTAAGTTGATGAATCTCAGTAAAGCTACTAACTCTGTTGGTATTTACTTCAAGAAATTGAAGACACTCTGGGATGAATTGAGCAATTATAGACGTGCTTGCACTTGTGCTCGTTGCGATTGTGGCGGCGTTAAGGACCTAACTTCATTCCATCACAATGAGTACACTACGTGCTTCCTTACGGGGTTAAATGAATCTTTTTCCAAAATCCACAATCCTTCTTATGGATCCACTTTCCCCGATCAACAAGGTGTTTGCATAAATTTCTCAAAATGAGAGGCAGCTCACTATTCGTCAATCCTTGGCCTCTGCTTCCGACGCTGCAAACTCCATAGCTTTCACTATTTAGGCAAATCCTTCCAGACCTGTATCTCAAGGTTCTGGTTTGCAATCTTGTGGACCTCCAGGGTCCAAATTTCAACTGCGAGGATGTTCTTTCTGCACTCTCTGTAATGTTCTTGGCCACACAATTGAGACATGTTATGAACTTTACAGTTTTCCCTGGGTGTCAAACCGCGCCCTAAAACCTCATCTCAATCTACTTCTTCTGCTGCTCCTGCTCCTTCCACTACAGTCAATGCCATCTCTCAGGCTACATCAACTGAGTCTAGTGCTAGAACTTTCTTCAATAGTCATGATGCAAACCAATATCAGCAGCTTATCTCAATGTTGTCATGGCACCTAAATTCCTCTGCTCCAATTATCACCACTACCTCTGTTTCCATAGGTATATGTTCTTTTGTCTTTCCCTCACTCAATTACTCTTCCCCATACTTATGGATCATGGACCCCAGGACCTCTAAACACATATGTTATTAGGCCAATCTCTTTACCTCTTTACACCCCATTAACAAAACCATGGTCTCACTCCGAAATAATACTACTATTCATGTTCTTTTCGCTGGCATTGTGAATCTTCATTCCCAACTCACTCTTCATGATGTTCTCTTTGTTCCTCAATTCACATTTAATCTGTTTTCTGTATCCACTCGTACAACTTGCTCTCCATCCATGATCTCATTCTTTCCTAATTATTTCATTATTCAGGACAACAAGACCCTGAAGATGATTAGCAAGGGTGACAAAGTTGGCGACCTCTAGTCTTACTCTCCACATTCTGTTCTTGTAAATAAAGTATATGTTTAGCTTTAGCAATATAGGCTTGGCCACCAGTCTTTTAAACACAGCCTTTGTTACACTTTCTCAACATTGGTCAAGCCCCCGATTTCCAATCTTGAGTACCTCTCCACTTTTGGCATGAATTTTCGGTCACAAATTTGGTCACTAATTTTTTTGTCACAATTGTTTAGACCAAGAAAATTTGTGACCGAATTTTTGGTCTCAAATTTGCCAAATTATGGATATTTTTTTTTCTAATTGTTCAATTTCCCAAATTTTCTTCTAAATTTGTAATTTAATAGCCCGAAAACTACCAATATATATATATACAATAACACCAAATCATCACCAAAAAGCTCATATCCACAAATCCTCACAAACATTTACATTAATAAACATTATATTTCACAATTTCCTACATAATTTCATACATAATCATTAGAAACAAATAACAAGATAACAGTCAAACATCAAATATCATCATCGTCACATATCAACTCGAAGTTGCATCATTGCTTCAACCAGCCCACCTTTCTCGAAATAAACTCTACAAAGAACAAACAAATGAAGAAATTATATACATGGAAAAAATTCGTGGCTATTTCGTGGCTAATAGACACGGATTAGAGAGAACTAGAGATGGATGGGGTAAACACCACAAAAAAAAAAAAAATAGCTACGGATTAGCCACGGCCTGAGCGTGTCTAATTCATGGCTAATTTAGCCATGAATGATTCTGTGGCTAATTTATGGCTAAAATGTTGTATATTTTATTTTACTAAATTTTTTTTTAATAGAATATTCGGCCACGGATTAGCCACAGCCACGGCCTAGATACTAGCTATGGCCAATCTGTGTCCATTAGCCACGACCTAAATACCTTTTTTTAAAATTATTTTATTTGTGCTCAATTTAATGCATTTTTTGAAGGGAAGCGTGTTAATATATTTTCTAAAGTGTTGTATTATATTTGACAAATAATAGCCCTCACTTAATTTTCTATTATCAATCAAATAAATCTTTTCATTAAATTGATACATAACTGATTAATGTTAATGATTGTGTGATAATCAATATCATTACTAATGACAAATGATCGTTTTAATTATTTGATGATATTATAATGTTTTATTGATCAAACTAATACTCAACTTAAGCTTCATAAATATTATAATATCACAATATTTTGAATTATATATACTACATATATAAGTGGATATATAAGTATGAGAGTTCATTACATCATTTACATGCATATCATCATTTACATAGGGTTACTTGTTCATATGTACGAGTTAATTATCTAATTTTAAAAGTTTATAATTGATAAAATGTCGCAACTTATATTATATTTTTATCAAAAATTCAACAACGTATAATTGTTATTGATATTTAATAATATTTCAGGGTAAAATTAAAAGGGAGCCACCGATGTGTATTAGCCATGGTCTGACCATGGCTAAACCATGGCCTGCATGGTTAGCATCGGTCTAGCCGTGGCTAATGGCCAAGGATTAGCCACGTCTGAATAATTTTTTTAAAATTATTTTATTTGTGCTCAATTTAATGTGCTTTTTGAAGGAAAATATGTTAATATATATTCTAAAGTGTTGTATTTTGTTTGACAAATAATAGCCCTCATTTAATTTTATATTATTAGTCAAATAAATCTTTTAATTAAATTGATATATAACTAATTAATGCTAATGATTGTGTGATAATATATATATATATATATATATCATTTCGAATGACAAATGATCGTTTTAAGTATTTGATGATATTGTAATGTTCTATTGATCAAACTAATACTCAACTTAAGTTTCATAATTATTATAATATCGCAATATTTTGGACTATATATACTACATGTATATGTGTATATAGAAGTATGGGAGTTTCATTACATCATTTACATATGGTAACTTGTTCATATGTACGAGTTAATTATGTAACTTTAAAAGTTTATAATTAATAAAATGTCGCAATTTATATTATAGTTTTATGAACAATTCAACAACGTATAATTGTTATTGATATTTAATAATATTTCAGTGTAAAATTAAAAGGGAGCCACCAATGTGTATTAGCCACAGTTTGACCGTAGCTAAACCGTGGTCTGTGTGGTTAGCTACGGTCAAATAAGTCTTTAAATTAAATTGATATATAACTAATTAATGTTAATGATTGTGTGATAATCAATATATATGTATATATATATATATATATCATTATGAATGACGAATGATCGTTTTAACTATTTGATGATATTATAATCTTCTATTGATCAAACTAATACTCAACTTAAGTTTCCGTTATGTATTAGCCACAGTCTGAACACGGCTAAACCGTGGTCAGTGTGGTTAGCCACAGTCTAGCCATGGATAATGGCCATGGATTAGCCACGGCCTAAAGTTTACCACGACCTGGCTGTGGCTAATTCGTGTCTATTAGCCACGACCTAAATATTTTTTTAAAATTATTTTATTTGTGCTCAATTTAATGTGTTTTTCGAAGGGAAACGTGTTAATCTATTTTCTAAAGTGTTGTATTATGTTTGACAAATCATAGTCCTCACTTAATTTTCTATTATCAATCAAATAAGTCTTTAAATTAAATTGATATATAACTAATTAATGTTAATGATTGTGTGATAATCAATATATATGTATATATATATATATATCATTAAGAATGACGAATGATCGTTTTAACTATTTGATGATATTATAATCTTCTATTGATCAAACTAATACTCAACATAAGTTTCATAATTACTATAATATCACAATATTTTGGATTATATATACTACATATATAAGTGGATATATAAATATGCGAGTTCATTACATCATTTACATATGGTTACTTGTTATATGTATGAGTTAATTATCTAATTTTAAAAGTTCATAATTGATAAAATGTCATAACTTATATTATTGTTTTATCAATAATTCAACAATGCATGATTGTTATTTATATTTAACAATATTTCAGTGTAAAATTAAAAGGGAGCCATGGATGTGTATTAGCCATGATATGACCGTGGCTAAACCGTAGCCTGTGTAGTTAGTCATGGTCTAGTCGTGGCTAATGGCCACAGATTAGCCACGGCTAGATAAATTTTTTTTAAAATTTTTTTATTTGTGCTCAATTTAATGTGTTTTTTGAATGGAAACGTGTTAATATATTTTCTAAAGTGTTGTATTATGTTTGACAAATAATAGCTCTCATTTAATTTTTCTATTATTAGTCAAATAAATCTTTTAATTAAATTAATATATAACTGATTAATGTTAATGATTGTGTGATAATCAATATATATATATATATCATTTCGAATTACAAATTTTCGTTTTAAATATTTGATGATATTATAATGTTTTATTGATCAAACTAATACTCAACTTAAGTTTCATAATTATTATAATATCACAATATTTTGGATTATATATACTACATATATAAGTGTATATCTAAGTATGTGAGTTTCATTGCATCATTTACATATGGTCACTTGTTCATAGGTATGAGTTAATTATGTAATTTTAAAAGTTTATAATTGATAAAATGTCACACCTTATATTATAGTTTTATGAATAATTCAATAACGTATAATTGTTATTAATATTTAATAATATTTCACTTTAAAATTGCAAGGAAGCCATCAATGTGTATTAGCCACGGTCTGATTGTGGCTAATCTTAACCACAGCCTGACCGTGACTAATAATTTTTTTTTCAAATTATTTTATTTGTTCTCGATTTAATTCGTTCTTTGAAAAGAAACATGTTAATTTAGATCGGTAGCCTATTTAGCCACGGTTAGGCCATGGCTAATCTGTATGTAAATTTTTTTGTATATTCTACACTTGAAATTTTTTTCCTCCTCTTTCTACTCCCCCACCCCCCTCCACCAAGATGCCCCCCACCCCATCCCCATCCCCCCAACCCCCACCCCCACACTACGGCTCCTCCACACCGGAGACCGCCGTGCTTCCCTCCCCCATCCCACCCCTGTCTACCCGCCTACCCACCCCTCCGCTACCCTGCCATACCCCCAACCCCCCTCCTCACTCCTTGTCTCCACTCGCGCCGACACTCCTCTACGCGGCAGCGCTGGCGGAGGCGACTGCCATGCTGCCCCTTACCCCCTTCCCCCCAACCCCGCCACCCTATCCCCCTTCCTTTCTCTCCCCCAAAACCCCCATGGCTAATCCGTGGCTAAAAATTGGCGGCAAATTTCGCACCAATTTTAGCCACCAAAAATAGCCACGGCTAATTCGTGGCTAAGTTTTTTCTTATTTTTTTTTAAATCCGTGGCTAATCCGTGTCTAATCCATGGCTAATTAGTTATTTTTCTAGTAGTGTCGATTAATCGATCTATTGGTGATTAATCGATCTTTTGTTGTCTGTCAATCGATTTTTATTATTATTATTATTTTTTTTTGGGTGCTCCTGATAATTTTGCATTTCTGTTATCTTATAATATAGGTATATTGGCCGCAATTATGCCGGAAGAATTTGTTGTAGGTGTTGAATATGGCGTGTGGGCAGAAGAAGAGATTTGTTGGAAGTGGACAGGGAAATGAAAAGTAACGACACCACTTGTTGTTACTAAAGAAATTTCTTTCAATAGCTTGATTGATAAAATTATTGAGAAGGGGCAACTAAGATATTCACGGGCTGATGTTAATGTGAAGTATATGATAACAAAGGCACCTCCTCCACCACACATAATACATCCAGCTGAAATAAAGTCAGACGACGATTTGAAGGTATACTTTACTGATGTTGCTGGTGATGGTTGGAGACCAATTCTAAAAGTGTTTGTGTTCAAGTCGAATATTGATGGTTTAACTTTTACAATGATGACAATTATTTGAATAATAAAAATTCAATATTTGGTTGTACATCAATTGGTGATAATGACAATGTGGAGGAGCAATACGCAGAGGAACTTCCTCACAATGACATTATGGTCCACGAAGATGTCACTTTGAATCAAGAACTACATGAAGTGGATTTTGATGTCGCAGAAGAAACCAATTTTAGAGAACATGTTTAGGATGGGATGAGAAGGAGCTTGGTAGGAAGTCAATCACGGCATACTTTTGACGATAGGTCTGAGTTTCACGTGGGGTGTTTGTTTAATAACAAAGCTGAAGTAGTGAGAAAAATTCAACTCATTGCCGTGAAAGCAAAGTTCGAGTATTCTGTCAAAAGATCAAACAAATCATTATATGTTGTAGCATGTGTGAGGCCAATATGCAAGTGGTGGATTCGTTGTTGTAAGTATATAAATGAATTCGGAGAAATTTATTGTCAAGAAATATATTAATGAGCACACATGTGGGCTGGATCATATATCAGGCCAACAACATCCCCAAGCATCGGCTAATCTCATAGGAGAATGTGTCAAGGAACAATTTATTAAAGGGGAAGGTGTAACGACCCGAAAAAATCCTTTATTTAAATATTTTATATTATACATTAGGTGTCCATTATTTTGATGAATAATTTTCTTTTAGAACTATTTTTTGAAGTATTGTTTTATAGAAATTATTCTTCAAAACTATTATTTTTTTAATTTTCGAACAAATGCGCATTTACTACACAAATTTTTAGAAAATATTATAAATTCCAAATATTCTTAAAATTTTATACATTTACTCTTTCTAAACTCCCAGAATTATTTAATAAATTATTTTCAACGTTTACCTAGTTTTCCAAGAATTTTTAGTAGTTTTCGAAAAATATTGTCCTTAAATTCTTAATTTGAAATCTAATTTTTAAAATGCGTAATTATTATCAAAAAGTGAAAATAATAATATAAATAAATATTTTAGATTTTATTTGACTTATAAAAATTAATTTTCAAATTTTTAGAATTTTATTTCTATTTTTGGTCGATTTTTGAAAAAAGGGCAAACCAAGGGGTATTTTGGTCTTTTCACTTCTCCAACCCCCCAACTTTCGGTTTTGCTGAGAAATAAACAATAAAAATACTTAATAAATAAGAGTTTTCAGATTTTATAGGTTTTGTTTGATATTAGTTGATTTTATTCTATATTTTATCAAAATATATCTACTAATACACTCTTGAAACCTAGCCTCATACACATATATAAATATATATTAGTGGTGATATACATAGCTACATATACACACACCCATACCCACATATATATGCATGGTGGTTAGAAAAGTGAGGTGTATGTATAACCAACTATGTATAATTGTATGGTAGATGTATTTAAATAAATATAATATGTAGATATTTGTCTCTAATACTTGGAAGATCAATACACAAGACCTTATGCACCCACAATCCTCATTTTTCAGCCCCATTTAGCCCCAAAACCGTGCTCTCCCTTGCTCACATCCTCACTCTCTCATTTTCTCTCAAAACACTACACTACTTGGAAGAACACAAGGTAGGAATATTCTTTATGCCTTAAGTAGAGGATTTTAGTCATTTTTGCCATTATCATGCTATGTTAAAGCTTTATGGTTAATTTGTCATAGTATAACTCTTGTTGGGAGGAAGTTGAAGAGTGGTTAGACTTGTGAGCATGATCTTGAAGATATTATGTGATTAATATGCTTTATTTGAAGTACTATGTGATTATTATGCTTTATTGTAAGTATTATGTGATTAATATGCTTTATGTGAAGTAATATGTGATTATTATGCTCTATGCTTTATTGGAAGTATTATGTGAGTTTATGCATTGTTTGAAGTGTTGTGAAACCTTTATGCCTTAGTTGAGGTGTTAGGAGAATATCCTATGTTGTTCTTGAAAGTTTTAGTAAAGAAAGCTCCACATATATTATTTGATAAATAAAACTTTTATTATATTTTATCCTATAGATGTATGCCTACTTTAGTCCTTACCTATATATAAACCTATTTAAGGTTTTAGTAAGTGATTAGATGATTACACACACACATATATATATATATATGCACGTATATAGATATATATATATATATATAAATATTTAAAGTGTCATTATATATTCATTTAATTAATTTCATTATGTGTTAATGATAGCCTAATTATATATATTTATATGTACGTATAGGTATATGTTATTATATACTACTTTTATATATATATATATGTTACGTATATGTATATATGTATACTTATATTCAGTTTATTAGTTTTATATGTATATGTAGATAATTCTTAACATATCTATGTATATACTTACCTATAATTTATATACGTATATATGTATCATATCTATATATTTATATACTTACACTAGTTATCTTTTAATGTATATATTTATACTAGTTATATTTTAATCTATATATTTATATATTTATACTAGTTATATTTTAATCTTTATATTTATATATTTATACTAGTTATATTTTTATATTTATATTTTGTCTATTTACCTATTTTGCTACTAGCTATTTACATATTTAACTTGTCCAAGTAAGTATGCTTAATAAGCAAACATAAAGCTTTCATTTATAAGTGCGGAACTTACTTTACTAAACTATAATATAAACTTCCAAAGATTATGTGCATGTGTGAACAAATTGCAATTCTGTGAATGGCCCCATATCTGCTGGAATGGTCTGGGGGGTGTTCCACCGGGATATACTATTGAGTAGCCGGGAGAGTTTACATCCCTTCCATCTCCTAAACCCCCCTTGGGTAAACGGAGGGATCTACTCAAGAGAGAGGGTCGTAGGACAATACTAGGCGTATGCCCGGGATACGACCATTGGAGGATAAGGCTGGCGGGATAAATGTGCTGGTTGTTATTTCGGCCCAGGTAGTTATAAGGGTCACTGTCAGGTGACAAAAGGTAGAAAGTGTGAAACTATATGTGTGCTATGTGTAACTAATGTGCACTTGACACCCGAGCACCTTATGTGCATAAAGAAATGATTTCCGCTACGTAGTGTAGTTGGTGGTTTTTGCTTTTGCTATGTAGATATAGTAGAACTAGCAAGTCGATACTCTCCTTTTGATTGTACACTTATGTTATGTAATGTAGCCTAGTACGTTTTGTAAATAAGAATGTATGTATGTATATATGTAACCACCAACAAGAATAATAATAATAATAATAATAATAATAATAATAATAATAATTATAATAATAGTAATAAAGGGTTTTCGGGGTCGTCATAGGTGGTATCAGAGCCAAGTTGCTAGCCGGAAAATCGGGAGCTAAGTGCTCTGTGGGGCAAAGTGCTATGCACACGGGAGCCACCTCTTGAGCCTGTAGAGCAAATGTTACATCTTAAGCCCACGAGGCCAATTACTATATGTCTTGAAAGTCTTGAGCCCTTGAGGCCAAGTATTATGTTTTGAATGTTTTGAGCCTGCGGGGCAAAGTGCTACGTGTGCGGAAGACGCCTCTTGAACCCACAGGAGCTACGTCTAGAGTCCCAATGCCTGGCAGTTGGTAATAGTATGCGTGATTTTTGCTATAAAACTTCTAAGGTATCTATTAGATTCCATATTTGATTGAAATATATTTTGGGTTTACGCCTAAGTTGTGCTGGGTAAAGATCCTCGGCGTAAGATTTTGGAATAGAAAGGAGATAGACTTGATCCAAGAAGGTTAATTAGGGATGAATTTTCTTAGGTAGTGTTTGACATGCGGGGTGGCGGGTGTGACTGGGCGGCCGATCAGTGCATACTTTGCTCCTCTAAATGGCAAATACTTGACTAATTTGAGTATAAGGCGAATTTTTTTTGGGTAATAGCTGTAATTGACTACTTGTGGAATTATGTGACTTAAGTTCTACGTGTGTAAAATCCACCTCTTGAACCTATAAGAACCAACTCGAGAGTTACCACGGGTATACATGAAAGTTGCTAAGACCTCTAGTGCATTTAATGGATTTTATATTAGGTTAAATTATATTTTGCAAAAACATATCTTTTGGTAAAAAAATTAGTATTGAAATAGGAACCTTGAGAATTGGGAATGGTAAAGGCTATGTACTTTGTGGAACTTAAGAAAAGAAAGATTTGGAAGCTTGTGGTGGTCTAAGGCTCGGAATTGAGATAGGATTCATAATCATACTATGGTAGTAGAAATGGTATTGAGAATTGAAAAGTACAACGAAGCAATTAAGACACTTTGTGAGACTACAATCTAGGGGCATCCCAAATGGAAGGAACTCTGGAGGATATATCAAAGCTGTTAGAATGGATGTGCGAGGTAGCTAAATAAACCTATAGTGTGGAAGGTACACATTTAGCTTGTTTCATCTACCTAGAATTTTGATTGATCCAAATTCTTACATGTTTTCTAGACTAGAGGTTCAACCTAATATTTATCGAATGAATTAGAAGTAGTTGTTATCCAATATTGATGAGTTAGTTGATTAAGAAAAAGAAGTTTAAGTATATTCCAAACTGGATTTGAACTAGGTGAGAAGGCGAGGGGGAATTTTAGTAGTCATGGGAAGAAGAGCAATTATGGAATAGAATAAAGATATATATAACAAAGCTACTAGGAATGATGAACTTTAAGTATAGGTTTCTATTTTAGGCGAAGTGTGCAATAGTTAAATAACGATTCCCTTGTGATAGTTATGTTTCTTAATTCTTTTCATAGGACCTCATCATTACTTATTCAAACGATCTCTAAAATTCATTTTACTTTGAAACAACTTTTTATAATCTCCATAGGAGATGTACTTTTTAATCGAACCTTGAAGCCTATATTCTTTGATTTGTTTCTAAAGCTATAAGTTTACTTATTACATATTATTTTTGCCCCTATATATTCACAATATCGATATTTCTTGGGGATATCTCTTACAACCAATATCTATTGTTTAATGTAAAGGAAAGAAAATGCCAAATTTTGTCTTTAACTTTGTTTTAAAACAATGACTCCAATAGCAAGTCTTTTGTTTCCGTAATCATTCTTTTTTCTTTTAAGGAACTTTTAAAAGTTTTCTCAATTGACATCCCTTTTTATCTCTTTCTTGAAAAGTTTGTGATAGAGGAAATTTCCAAATTATTTGTAAAAGCTTGAAATCTTTGCGATTTACGCTAATCTTATTTTCCTTATTTGACACTTCAGTTGACCAAGTTGTTATTCAAACTTGTATGCATTCTCGTGTGTATCTATAATAATCCATTGACAGTCTTTTATTCCATTCGCACTTTAAACTTCAAACATGAAAATTTGTTGAAGCAAGCCTTGAAAATTGATGAGTTATCATTGATCTCTAGTAAACTTCTTCTTGTATATTCCTAAATGATATTTAAAAAGAAAAATGTTGACAAATATTCTCAAATCCTACTACATTTATGACTCACTTCCTCCACTTGTCAATCTTCTGTTCCTATTCATTAAAATTTTTGTTTTAGCTTTGCCGTATACATCTTAGGTCTGATTTTTTTTATCCATTCGGACTATCACAACCCTTACTCATATTTGAACTTATCACCAAAGATTTCGTTATGGGATTACTTTGAACCTAGCAAGGCAATAATGCAATATGGATAGTTGTTGATAGACTTATGAAAAGCTTCCACTTCATTGTGTGGTTTAGAATGGGAGAATATTAGAAACAAGACATAGTTGGACTACTTGGTGCTTGGTGTCTGACTTAGTATAGTCTTGAATAAAAACCCACAGTTTGCCCTAAATTTTGGCAAGAATTACAAAATGTTTGAACCACTAAGTTAAACGTTAGTATTTCTCTTCAACCTCAAACTGGTGGACAACTAGAAAGAATCCTACAAACCCTTGAAGATATACTTCGAATTTGAAGGAAGTTAAGATCGACACCTCTCACTAGCCAAAATTTGCTGATCACAATAACTATTAACCTATAGTTGGCATGATCCTTTTGAAAGCACTTTATGCACAAGGAAATAGATCTATAGTATTTTGGAATAAAGTGGCAAAAGTGAAGCCCAAAGTTAGTACGGGAAATCACCAAAGTCACCAAAGTTGGAAGTGAATGACAGAAACACAAAGTTGCTAAAAAGAGTTACTCAAATAAGAGATGGAAAGATTTGGAATTTGAATTAGGAATGAAGGAGTCTTAAGATTTGGGAAACAAATGAAACTCTTAGTCCAAGATATGATTGTTTTTTTGAAATATTGGGAAGGATAGGAAAAGTAGTAGTGTAAGTCGGCATTACCTTCTACCTAAAAAAGGTACATAATGTCTTCTATGTATCTATACCCAAGAAATATTACTCGTATCCCTCACATACACTAAACCACGACATCCTAGATATTGACCCAGATTTAACCTATGTTGAAGAGCCTATTGAAAATATCGAATTTAAGAAATTCACTTTAAGGACCAAGACAAGTCCATTAGTACGAGTGCTATGGAAACATCATGGAATGGAAGAAACCACTTGGGAAGGATTGGAAGAAGTACAAGAGAAGTACCCACAGTTATACAAGTAAGCGTAAGACGAATTTCGAGGACGAAATTTTTTTTGACGGGAGGAGGATGTAACGACCCGGAAAAATCCTTTATTTAAATATTTTATACTATACATTAGGTGTCCATTATTTTGATGAATAATTTTCTTTTAGAACTATTTTGTGAAGTATTGTTTTATAGAAATTATTCTTCAAAACTATTATTTTTTTTATTTCCGAACAAATGCGCATTTACTACATAAATTTTTAGAAAATATTATAAATTCCAAATATTCTTAAAATTTTATAAATTTAGTCTTTATAAACTCCCAGAATTATTTAATAAATAATTTTCAACGTTTACCTAGTTTTCCAAGAATTTTTAGTAGTTTTCGAAAAATATTGTCTTTAAGTTCTTAATTTGAAATCTAATTTTTAAAATGCTTAATTATTATCAAAAAAATGAAAATAATAATATAAATAAATATTTTAGATTTTATTTGACTTATAAAAATTAATTTTCGAATTTTTAGAATTTTATTTCTATTTTTGGTTGATTTTTGAAAAAAGGGCAAAACAAGGGGTATTTTGGTCTTTTCACTTCTCCAACCCAAACTTTCGGCTTTGCTGAGAAATAAACAATAAAAATACTTAATAAATAAGAGTTTTCAGATTTTATAGGTTTTGTTTGATTTTAGTTGATTTTATTCTATATTTTATCAAAATATCTCTACTAATACACTCTTGAAACCTAGCCTCATACACATATATAAATATATATTAGTGGTGATATACATAGCTACAAATACACACACCCATACCCACATATATATGCACGGTGGTTAGTAAAGTGAGGTGTATGTATAACCAACCATGTATAATTGTATGGTAGATGTATTTAAATGAATATAATATGTAGATATTTGCCTCTAATACTTGGAAGATCAATACAAAAGACCTTATACACCCACAATCCTCATTTTTCAGCCCCATTTAGCTCCAAAACCGTGCTCTCCCTTGCTCACATCCTCACTCTCTCATTTTCTCTCAAAACACTATCATTTTCTCTCAAAACACTACACTACTTGGAAGAACACAAGGTAGGAACATTCTTTATGCCTTAAGTAGAGGATTTTAGTCATTTTTGCCATGATCATGCTATTGCAAAGCTTTATGGTTAATTTGTCATAATGTAACTCTTGTTGGGAGGAAGTTGAAGAGTGGTTAGACTTGTGAGCATGATCTTGAAGATATTATGTGATTAATATGCTTTATTTGAAGTAATATATGATTATTATGCTTTATTGTAAGTATTATGTTATTAATATGCTTTATGTGAAGTAATATATGATTATTATGCTCTATGCTTTATTGGAAGTAGTATGTGAGTTTATGCATTATTTGAAGTGTTGTGAAATCTTTATGCCTTAGTTGAGGTATTAGGAGAATATCCTATGTTGTTCTTAAAAGTCTTAGTAAAGAAAGCTCCACATAACTATTATTTGATAAATAAAACTTTTATTATATTTTATCCTATAGATGTATGCCTACTTTAGTCCTTACCTATATATAAACCTATTTAAGGTTTTAGTAAGTGAGTAGATGATTACATATATATATATATATATATGCACGTATATATATATATATATAAATATTTAAAGTGTCATTATATATTCATTTAACTAATTTCATTATGTGTTAATGATAGCCTAATTATATATATTTATATGTACGTATAGGTATATGTTATTATATACTACTTTTATATATATATATATATGTTACGTATATGTGTATATATAGACTTATATTCAGTTTATTAGTTTTATATGTATATGTAGATAATTCTTAACATATCTATATATATACTTACCTATATTTTATATACGTACATATGTATCATATCTACATATTTATATACTTACACTAGTTATCTTTTAATGTATATATTTATACTAGTTATATTTTAATCTATATATTTATATATTAATACTAGTTATATTTTAATCTTTATATTTATATATTTATACTAGTTATATTTATATTTATATTTTGTCTATTTACATATTTTTGCTACTAGCTATTTACATATTTAACATGTCCAAGTAAGTATGCTTAATAAGCAAACATAAAGCTTTCATTTATAAGTGCGGAGCTTACTTTACTAAACTATAATATAAACTTCTAAAGATTATGTGCATGTGTGAACAAATTGCAATTCTGTGAATGGGCCCATATCTGCTGGAATGGTCTGGGGGTATTCCACCGGGATATACTATTGAGTAGCTGGGAGAGTTCACATCCCTTCCATCTCCTAATCCCCCCTTGGGTAGACGGAGGGATCTACTCAAGAGAGAGGGTCGTAGGACAATACTAGGCGTATGCCCGGGATACGACCATTGGAGGATAAGGCTGGCGAGAGAAATGTGCTGGTTGTTATTTCGGCCCAGGTAGTTATAAGGGTCACTGTCAGGTGACAAAAGGTAGAAAGTGTGAAACTATATGTGTGCTATGTGTAACTAATGTGCACTTGACACCCGAGCACCTTATGTGCATAAAGAAATATTTCTACTCAACGTATGTTGATTCCGTGTAACATAATGATTTAGATGCTTCCGAAGCTAGCCTTTACGACGATGAGGAGGAGGAACCTTTTGAAGCGTTTTACTAGGAAGAAAGATGTAGAATTTCCGCTGCGTAGTGTAGTTGGTGGTTTTTACTTTTGCTATGTAGATACAGTAGAACTAGCAAATCGATACTCTCCTTTTGGTTGTACCCTTATGTTATGTAATGTAGCCTAGTACGTTTTGTAAATAACAATGTATGTATGTATGTAATCACTAACAAGAATAATAATAATAATAATAATAATAATAATAATAATAATAATAATAATAATAATAATAATAATAATAATAATAAAGGATTTTCGGGGTCGTCATAGAAGGATTCTCACCTAGTGGAGTAAAGACTTATGTAGAAAAAAAATTAGGATGTGCCGTGAGTTATTGGAAATATTGGAGGGGACGACAACTTGCAAAGGATTTTGTGAGAGGAACAACAGACCATGGGTATGCAGTTCTTGAGGCCTATCGTTACATGTTGGAGTCAGAAAATAACAGAAGCAAGACAGATTTGGTGGTCGACTCTAAAAATCAGTTTCAATACTTTTTTGTAGCCTTTGGCTAATACATACGTGGTTTTTCATTTATGAGGAAGGTAATAGCTATTGATGGATGCTTTCTGAAAGGAAAGTATGGCGGTACATTGCTAGTGGCCCTACACAAGACAGTGAGAAGCATATTTATCCCATTGCATGGGCTGTGGTTAACTTTGAGAATGACCGTTCGTGGGAGTAGTTTTTCAAAAATCTAAAAGATATAATTCCTGATAGTCACGAGATATGCATAATATCCGATAGACACGGCTCTATAAAGAAGGCTAAGCAACGTGTTTATCCTTTAGCACATTATGGGTATTGCATGAAACACATTGCCGAGAACTTGAAGCAAAAGTTTAGGTGCGGTGATATCCTTAATCTATATTACTCGGCAGCTAAATCTTACACAGTTGGTGAGTCCCAACAATATTTCAGCCAAATACGCCAACTTAAAAGTAAAGTGGCTAACTACCTCGAAAACGATATTGGCTTCATGCGTTGGAGTAGAGCTTATTTTCCTAGTAATAGGTATAATATTATGATGACTAATATTGCGGAGTCTATCAACTCAATACTTCTAACCGAAAGGGAATTTCCAATTGATGCTCTTTTTAACGCAATCCAATAAATCTTGTCAGAGTGGTTTTGTGAGCATCGTACGGAGATGGTTAAATGCAATACACGATTGGTTCCTTCAAAAGAAAGTGAACTTCATGATAGTTTGGAAAACTCAGCATCTCTTGATGTTGTACAACTCAACATGCATGAGTACCATGTGTGTGGCTACGGTTCGAATGTTGTTGTTGATCTTAACAATAATCGATGTGGCCGTAAAGTATTTGATATTGATAGGGTCCCATGCCCTCATGCCATAGCTGGTTTTAGACATCAGAATTTGCCAGATTTTGGTATGAGATTGTACTCAGCATGCTCTTCTGCATATAGGGCTGATGAGTTTTTTGCATGCTTATGCAGAAACAATCTATCCTATTCCTCCGGAAGATCTATGGGTGGTTCCTGAATCGATAAAAGATATTATCATTGATCCTCCTCATGTGAATCTTTCAAAAGGTAGGAAAAGAGTCAAGAGGATCCCAACTGCTTGTGAGGTTCATTAGAAGAAGAACAAGTGCGGACAATGCAATAAGCCAGGTCACAAGAAAGGAACCTGCAAAGAACCCCTTAAAAAATAACTGAAAAGTGTGGATGTTAGCATTTGTAGTTTATGATCAAGTTTATGCCTGTAAATATCACTATTTTTAATAAAAGGAATTTCAAGTTGATCATCAATCTTTTTTGAATCAAATTCTTGTATATATATATATATATATATATATACCATTACACTTCAAACAGGGACAGTCGCATAAGAAACCAAAAAAAAAAAGTCGATCAGTCGACATGAAATATCGACCAATCGACACCGTATATCGATCAATCGACATAAACAATCGATTGATCGATATCACCACAACTTGTATTCTGATCAATTTTAGAGGCCCAAGCCTTAAAACCAAAGAAAAAAGTCGATCAGTCGACATGAAATATTGAACAATCGACAAAGTGTATCGATCAATCGACATGAACTATCGATTGATCGGTATCACCACAACTTGTATTCTGACCAATTTCAGAGGCCCAAGCCTTAAAAGCAAAGAAAAAAGTCGATCAGTCGACATGAAATATCGAACAATCGACACAGTCTATCGATCAATCGACATAAACTATCGATTGATCGATATCACCACAACTTGTATTCAATCATACTCAGAGGTCCAAGCCTTAAAAGCAAAGAAAAAAGTAGATCAATCGACATGAAATATTGACCAATCGACAAAGTCTATCGATCAATCGACATAATATATCGATTGATCGATATCACCACAACTTGTATTCAATCATACTCAGAGGTCCAAGCCTTAAAAGCAAAGAAAAAGGTAGATCAGTCGACATGAAATATTGACCAATCGACAAAGTCTATCGATCAATATACATAATATATCGATTGATCGATATCACCACAACTTGTATTCAATCATAATATAAACTATTGATTGATCTAGTATGACATATATATACAATTGCTATATGTACATAATACATATATATCTAATCATACTATAAAATACAAATATATATATATATATGTAGTATGACATATATATACAATTGCTATATATACATAACACATATATATCTAATCATACTATAAATATATATATATATAGTATGACATAAATATACAATTGAAATACATACATAATACATATATATCTAATCAGACTATAAAATACAAATATATATATATATATATATATATATCTAGTATGACATACTATATATCACCACAACTTGTATTCAATCATACTATAAACTATCGATTGATCTAGTATGACATATATATACAATTTCTATATATACATAATACATATATATCTAATCATACTATAAAATATAAATATATATATCTAGTATGACATATATATACAATTGCTATATTTACATTATACATATATATCTAATCATACTATAAATATATATATATATATAGTATGACATATATATAAGATTGCAATACATACATAATACATATATATCTAATCATACTATAAATATATATATATAGTATGACATATATATATACAATTGCTATATATACATAATACATATATATCTAATCATACTATGAATATATATATATAGTATGACATATATATATATAAACAATTGCTATACATACATAATACATATATATCTAGTTGTGATCGCTTGATCGATTGTATTGATCTCTTGCTCGATTACTTGGTTTTTCCACAATACTCGTCTTGTTGTGATCGCTTGATCGATTATACAGATCGATTGATCGATTACTGGTTTGTTCCATAATATTCTTAAGTCTAGTTGTGATCTGTTGACCGATTGTATTGATCTCTTGCTCGATTACTTGGTTTTTCCACAATAATCAAGTCTTGTTGTGATCGCTTGATCGATTACACGGATCGATTGGTCAATTACGGGTTTGTTAATATTCGTCTTATAGTGATCAGTTGATCGATTATGATGATCGATTGATCGATTACTTGTTTGTTCAAATATAGTCTCAAGTCTAGCTGTGATCGCTTGATCGATTATGATGATCTCTTGCTCGATTACGTGTTTTTTCCAGGTCTTTATGTAATCGATTGATCGATTAAATTGATCGCTTGATCGATTTTTCTAATATTCTAAATCTTGTTGTGATCGGTTGATCGATTATCAAGTTCGCTTGATCGATTATTATGGTTTACAATTTACACATTGCTTGCTCAATTATATGATCGATCAAAAAATAAGAACAATTTACACATCTTAGTTTAAGTTACACAGCTTAAAAAATAATAACAATTTACAAAATTTACACAGCTTAAAAAATAATAACAATTTACAAAATTTACACAGCTTAAAATTGAAGGGTTTCAAGTTAGGACAAGTGGATCCATTTTTCCTAAGAAAATCTCAGCAGCTAACCGCTTCCGGAACTCAATGATGTTTTCGTTGTTCAACTTGTCCATCGCGGCGCCGGTCAAGTGAAATTCGATAAATTTTAGTGCATACATCCCATAGTCCCCACTGCAAAAAATATGAAGTACATACATGAAAAAAAAGAAAGAAGAGGAAATGGGATACATTACATAAGAAAGAAAATAAATACCTTCGCGTATTAAATGGACATTTGTCGAGATGGTAACCCCATTTTTGCTCAAGCAGTTTGCCCATTGCCCCAAAGTGACCCGTCTCTCTCAAGACCTTGGGGAATAATAAACAAGCTGGTGCGAGCAACTTCTTAAGCTCCATACCCCGACAAATTTTGTTGTTGCAATCTAGAACATGCACTTCCCCCTTATCCAAAATCCACACAACGGCAAGCCAATGCTGATTCCATATGTTCAATACTCCATACACTTTCTCGAATCCCACCCATGGGTCGGCATATTTTGGTTCATTGCCATTTGCATAGTCTAATAATTTCGGGGGAATATTCATGAGTTCAATTGCATTATTCAAAGACTCGTTGTTGGTGTACTTACAGCTTTCAAATTTGGAGGGGTCCACTCCAACAAGAAGCCGATCATAAGCATGTTCTAGCAGCTACATAAAATGACAATCGACAAAAGCTACCTGTTGATCGTACAAAGTCGGATAATTTCTTTGTCTAATCCTCATTAGACATAGAGCTTCGTCGATATGCTGCCAAAATAAAAAATATGTCAGGAACTTTAATAAGGAAAATAATATCGATCAATCGATAAATGTATCGATCAATCGATTAAAAACATCGAGCAATTGATAAAAGTATCGATCAATCGACAGATAAACATCGATCAATCGATACTTGTATCGATCAATCGAGTAAATACATCGATCAATCGATAAATGTATCGATCAATTGATGTTAAAACATTGATCAATCGATAAAAGTATCGATCGATTGATGGTGGACATCGATCAATCGACAAAAACATACTTTCATAAAATATCGATCAATCGACAATAAACATCGATCAATCGATATTTGTATCCATCAATCGATAATTGTAATTGTATCGATTAAAACTGTAACTTACTTCTGATTCGAGCCATAGGCCTTCGCCCAATAGCGTGTGGAAAAATGGCTTGTCCAACGGCCCCATTTTACCATAAACCTTTTTGCCATCTGGGCCTAATTCATACCACTCCAAAAAGGCAGATAAATTTTTTGAATCAAGTGGCGTAAACAAATCAGGCTTGGATGGTTGTGCAGCCACTTTCGCTTTCTTCCCTTTCCCACCCTCTTGAGTGAACGGAGACTTTGCGTATTTGCTTTTCTGTTTCGTTCTCTCCGGTTTCTTGTCCACCAATGCATACAGCAAGTCAACCCTTTTTTCTGTCTTGTCCATTCATTCAGACAGAAAATTTTTCAACCCGAGAATTCCATCATTAATGCTTTTCAATTGTTCGATAATTTCAATCGATGATGGAGACGCCCCCGCTTCCTTAGGTTGGGTAGAAGTGACTTGCTCATTGATGCACTTCAGTTGTTCCATGATTTCATCATGATGCGCACACGATGATGATGGAGACGCCCTCACTTCCTTGGGTTGGGCAAAAGTGAATTGCTCGTTGATGCATTTCAGTTGTTCCATGATTTCATCGTGATGCGCACACGATGATGGTGGACGAATGTCTACTTCCTCAAGAGGCAGGCTTGGTTTGGGGGCAGGAGTTCGATTCAGGCTTGGTTTTGGGGTGGGAGGTGGGGTTCTTGCGTCTATCGCTTCCTCATGATGCTGGAAATGCGGTGCCCCTTTGCGTTTAAACTCAATCACGTCAGCATCTTGGTCAGAAGGAGACCTCAACTCTATAATCCCTTCCAAGTCTCGAGTGAGTTGATCGATTACATCATCAGAAATCTCTTGTAGATCATCAAATAATCTCATGTACGGCTCTCTCAACTCCCTCTTTGTTGGGTGTAGGAAGGGATGCACAACCACCTCTTTGCTCTTTTCAATTGGCTCTTCAACCATCTCAAAAGGCAACTTTTCAGATTTACTGGCATGCTACCTCACAATTCTGGGAAGTGGCAACAATGGAACATCCTCATCTGGAACCATAGACAACCCAAATTTCTCAAAAGCAGGGACAACCTCATAAGCCCAAGCCTAAATGCAAAGAAACAAATCGATCAATTAAGAAAAATCCTACAAATTTTCAAAACATCGATCAATCGACAATATATATCGATCAATCGATAATATGTATCGACCGATCGACGACTTATAGTCGATCAATCGACACAATGTATCGTTTGATCGACAAATACAATCGATCACTCGATACGAGGTATCGATCGATCTACGATACCACAGTCGATCAATTGACACAGTGTATCGCTTGATCGATAAATACAATCGAGCAATCGATACATGTATCGATCAATCGACGATGTCAATCGCTCAATCGACATAGGCATATTTTTGAAAATTACTCAAACAATCGATCAACCGACTATATGTATCGATCAATCGATATACAGATCGATTGATCGACAATAAAAATTGATCAATCGATAAATATATCGATCAATCGACAATAATGATCGATCAATCGATATGTGAATAGAAATATGAGTTCTTTTCAATGTTTACCTGTAAGGCCCAAGGAAATCCAACAATATTGTAAGATTCTATTTTTCGGAAGTCTTCTCCTTTTTCAACCCATTGGAAATATTTTTTCTTCAATTCTCTTATCCGGAGAGGCTCCATTGTCATCACAAATGACTCCCTTCCCCATGGATAAGAATTGAAAAATTCCAGATTGTTGACAAATAGCAGAAGGTCTTTGTTCACATTTTTATGCTCGTCCTTTGCCAAAAGGAAAGTATGAACAAACCATACGAGACATAGTTTGAACTTGTCTTCTGTCGAAAAACTTCTCTTTTTCATACATTCATCCAAGTCTAGAATTTTTAGTGATTGTTTCTTACCCAGAACCTTTTGCAAGAAATTTTGGCTTTTCTCGTCCTCTTCATTTCATCATTGGGAGGGAGCGGACCACGATTCAGACCAGTGACTACGGCGAACTCCGGCATGCCAAAACGAATGGGTTTGTTGTCAATGGCAAACCATAGCTCCCACTTCTTCTTGCAATGAATCTGACGGAGCATAAGGTAATGGCAAAGTTGCCCAGAAAATGACCAGAAATTTGTTATACGTAATAAATGACCAAAACAGGTTTCAGAGAATCTCGACAACATATTCTCTCCTAAACCCATTAAAACTTCCTCCATTTTACGAAGCTTAGCAACAGAAGATCTCATAGTCACCCTCATAGGGAAGTATTTGATGTCATCCAATATTGTCTTCTTTATTTTCCTATGTTCAAACAAAACACCAAACAAATTAGTTGAAAGAGTTAATAGTGCAAAACCTTAAATCCTAAACCCTAAATCGATAAGGACAATCGCTTAATCGACATTAAAATCGATCAATCGACATGTAAATCCCTCAATCGACAGCGACAATCAACCAACGGTTACGGTTGAAGCTGAACATTAATTCTTCATGTGCAAATAATGGATTAACGTACCTATTCTTTTTGTGGAGCAGGATCGATTAAGTCGTTAACCAATGGCTCGTTCACCAATGGCTCTTGTACTTGTTGTGGAGCATCGATTTGTTGATCTTTCTCTACTTCCATTTTTGTGGAGCAAGTCTTGTAGTTCAAGGGTTACGTGATTATATTTTTCTAGGGTTTTTATCAGGAAATCGAAGAGACAAAGATTGGAGAATGCAAAAATCAAGGTTTCACGATGATTTCTTTGAGTTCTAGAATGAATTTTGAAGAAGAATTCCAACTTCAAGGAAGAGAACAGATGAGAAGAAGAATGGAGGAAGGCGAAGCTTTTCTGATAAGGAACTAAGAAAGTGTTCTGAGCGGGAGTCTTTTATGATGATATGTAATGATCGATCAATCGATATATTATGATCGATCAATCGATATATTATGATCGATCAATCGACATGCAGTGATCAATTAAGCGACATTTTATGATCGATTAATCGATATGTGAGATGATCGATTAAGCGACATATGATCGATTAAGCGACATGTTATGATCGATTAAGCGACATCTTGTGATCGATTAAGCAACATCTTGTGATCGATTAATCGATTATGTTGATCGATTAAGCAACGCTTACAACCGATCGCTTGATCGATATCGTATAAATTATAAAATTATTTATTTACAATTAGACCCCCCTCCAACCCTAAACTTTTTAGTTTCACTTTATTGACCTTTAAATTATGCCACATCGGATATTTAACTTTAAAAAAAAGGAAAAAAAATTGAGGGCTATTAAATTAAAAAAAAAACTTGAAAGGTCGGATGAACAAATTTTCTGTTCTCACTCGTCTCTTTCTCTCTCCACCAGTTCTTCTTTTCTTTCTCTCTCTCACCTTATGTCTTTCTCTCCCCCGCATCCCACATCAGTCGCCGACGACCACCACAACACTCACCGAAAAAGTAGCCAGCCGCGAACCCTAGCCCGTTCTCACCGTCACCTTGTCTCTCTACCTCCATCAGCTACCTCTCTCTCTCCCATATCTCCCCTTCTCTTTTGTCTTCAGCAGTTCTCCAGCAACCACCATCTCCACCGGCGGCACGCAGATGCCTAGTCGCTCGCACCCTCATCCCGTCTCTCTCATGTGTTTCTCTCTCTCTCTCTCTCGATCGCGCCTCTCACAGCCGAGCCGGCAACCACAGCTACTCGCCGGCGGCATGAAGCCTAGCTCGTTCTCATCCCGTGTGCCTACCCTTACTCCCATCAACCTACCCAGCAGCTCGCGTCTAAGTCTCCGATGCCGAACCGCGGACCTGCTCAATCCGGCAAACACATTGCCAAGCAGAGCAGAATTTGAAAAAACAAAAAAAGTCAACGGTACAGCAGCAACAACAGCAAAACAGAGCACTTCGTGGTGTCAAACGAGCCATATTTGAAGCAATTATGCACGGTGAGAATGGTGTGGATATGATGTTGTTTGGAATGAGTCTACGCACACTTAGAACTAGTTTGAGAGCATTGCATGCAAGCTCAACATGTCATGAGGGTATTTTAATATTCCCATGCCACTAGAGCTTTGAGCTCATGATGCCGTTCCAATTGCCACGGATCCACCAGCGAGGACTAGGGAGGATCCTTCGCGGGATATTCAAGGGAGTACTTTAACCCTTCGACTTGTTTGTTTTAATTGCTTTCTATTGATATTATTTGTCTTAGTATGTGTGGTAGTAGTATTTCATTATTGCTAGTTTATGTTGTACTTTGAGGACAAAGCACTCTTCAAGTTTGGGGGAGTGACTCTCCTTCAAGTTTGGGGGGAGTCTTTGTTTTACAAGTATTGGTTTCATGTTGGTCTATATTAGTGTCTTGTTTTTATGTTTTGGAGTCATTTGTGTTAGTGTGAGAGTTTATATTTTGACAATGCTTAGTTTTAATGTGAGTTGTGTCTTCTTGAAGTCATTGTGGTGCAACGTGATTTTCTATCTCTATGATGAAGTTTTTGCTGTCAAATTACTAGGCATGATGGAGGATTGTGTATTGCATGTTAAATTTTGGGGTAATTCTATTTGATATTGCCATGAAAGAAATCCCTTATCATTGCGCACTTTGAGTTGTTTACCAATTGATAGCATTGTCTAGAGGCCACTTATGTGAATAAAGTTGAACTAGCCATAACTTTAGAATCTGTCTGAATCCTTATTGAGGTGAAATCCTAGATGGCATTACGTTAGAGAGATGACTTAGGCTATTTTTGACCCGTTTGAGCCTTTCTAGCCCACCAAATACATGTTTATCCCTAGTGTCCTCTTTTGAGCCAACATTGTGTTCTTTTCTTGTCTGCCCATCATTGAGTACTTGTCTTTTAAACACAATGTTACAATACAAAATTCCCACTCTTTATTTGTTTCATGCAACATGTTTGTATTGGTTTCTATGATTATTTGGGTGATATTAAGGGGTAGAAAAATAAGCCTATTTGATGTTTTGTGTAGAGAAAGACAACATGTTAGAATATCAATACATGTGGCCCTAAAAAAAAAGAAAAGAGAAAGAAATATCGTGTCTAATGACAACAAAAAAAAAAGAAAAAGCAAATATATATATATATATATATAGAAAAATGAAAGGGCACATGTAATTGATAGGTAATACAGAAAGAGGGATAATGCGCTATTTGATGAATAAGTTTGGGGGGAAGTGTTAAATCAAAAAAAAATTAAGTTTCATTGGTGATTTAATACAAGTTGTTGGGGGGCCGAGCCACTAATTGCCCAAATATTTCGTACCCTAACTCCAGCCTTACATTACAAGCTGAATAAAGTCCTATCGATCATTGATATAATGTTGTCTACATTAGTGGAGATAGGGAGGAAAGACAGACTTATGGATAATAATGCTAGTAAAACCATAGAAGCATAAGTTAATCCAGGTGGCTAGAGATGGTAATGCAACTCAATCACACACCTTAACACGAGGGATGACTTGAAGGGTAATGTCACTTATGAATGAAGCTTGAATTTAAAGTGTGTATGCTATCTTTTGTTATGTTGTGATGAGATGGTACCTGAGAATACGATGAAAAGTCACTTGTGTTATTTTGTGCTTCAAGAGTTGTGTTTAATCATAGTATGGTCATTGTTATGAAGTTTTGTTCGTTGTCTTATTTTGGTTGTCTTATCTTGGTTGGTTTCTATTTTTGAGTCGTGTTGCTCGAGGACGAGCAACGGTCAAGTTTGGGGGAGTTGATAAGTCCATAAATTCTATATATTTATGTACTTAATTGAATGGATTTATTATGCTTTTCCATGTAGTTTGAATTATTTTAAGGGTTTAATGTTGGTTTTTCTTATTTTAGGAATAAAGAGTCTAAAAAGGCAAAACGTTAGCAAAGAGGTGTCATCATGCGCAAGAAATTGCGAATCTATGCAAAAATAGAGATATTGGAAAGAATAGGTTGCGATCCTGTGCACAAAATCTGCAAATATGCGCAAGCTGCGAATTTTGGCAACTTTTCACTCCTATCCTAATTAGGATTATATATTAAATTAGAGTTTTTAAGGGCTTAGATTGGAGGAACCTCAGAACATTCATAATTTTACTCTCTCTTTTAGTTTTTCCATAGTTTTTATCTTAGATTATAATTTTTCTTTCAAGTTCCATCAAGCAACAAATGATTGGAGACGAAGGAAGTGAAGATTCAACAAACTATTAGAGTTTTCTCCTCTTTAACTTTAATTTTAGTTATATTGATGAATAGGTTTTATTTCCTTTTGAATTTTGTTGGCATGAGTAGCTAAATACTTTGTTCTAGGATTATGACTGAACCCAATATGAATTTTTTATGAGTTTTGCCATGTTCTTGTAATTTTGTGTATTTATTCTGATTGCTCAGTTTGGATTGTTTGTTTGCAATTGTGAGGCCACCAATTATATGTTAAGAATCCTATCTAAGCCTTGATGAAGGAAATTTAGGAATCGAAAAATAAATTGAGCAACGCATGTTCGATTTTGTATTTGTCAGAAGTCGATTAGTTTGTAGGATAAACATATACCTGTAAGCCATGTGTAACCCAATGAGTGAACTTAATGTGTTATTGACTAATTGCTAGCCATAGATATATAGGATAGCATTATTTGATAACAGGTTTGTGGAGATTTTGACATAAAACCATGAATAAATTTGCTTTCTAGGTTATCAGAATAATTTACATAATTATAAGAGTTTTGGTAATTCAAGTAAGAAAAGAATATTGGGGGATGTTGTAATCCTAGGCTTAAGTTACTTTGGTCAATTAATCTGCTAACTGTTATTTGCATTGCCTACTTTTATTTTATTTTGATTAGTTTAATTTAATTTCCATCCACCATAATTGAATTTAGAACAAGAATAGGAAGTTTAATTTCAGTACTTAGTTGACAATAATTTACAAGTCTCTATGGGATTCGACACTCTATTCACTCTATATTACTTGTTGGCACACGTGCACTTGCGTGTTAGAAAATCCACAATAGTAGCTTGCCCACGACATCGCGTAACTCACAATTACCGCGTTATTATTGGTCGAAGCAAGGGTAAGAGGCACTCTTTGTTGCGCTAGACACACTCCAAATTTAATGTAAATAGAATCATTAAATCAAATGCCCATACCTGGGTTCTGAGCAATGCACAAACGATTACGCAGCAGAGATTCACATAAATTATACAAGAAGACGTCACTTGAAGCAGATCTGATGTGGAGTGACCATGGCTTTTACAAGAAATCAGGCTAGAGAATCATAATTTTGTTGGAATGATCCCCAAATAAAAGAGAGATCTTGCCCTAAAATTAAATCAGTTCAATTTAATCTCAGAATGACGTCATGTTTAAACAGAAATATTGTCTGATCTCAATTCATTTTGAACTGTGCATGCATTCAGGATTAAATACGTAAATCTACTTTCACAAAAGAAATTCAACGAAACGAAACAAAACAAAACAAACGGCATTATATTAATTTCTAATTCTCATAATAATACTAATACCAAACCAAATAATGTTAACAAATTCACCTACCATGAAACCCACAAATATCACACATTAAGTAACTTATTGCCATAATTGGGTATCAAATGGATTAGAGAAACTTGAGAAAGTGGCGCGCATTTAAACCAATAACAAAGCTTTGCTTGTTGGAAAACCTAGTGTCAGACTAAATCTCATCCTTTACCTTAAAATCTGTGTAATTACATGTGTCATCGAAACCAACTAGAGAGGAATGAATCCGTAACTTCAAAACTGACCAATGAGTGTGTAATTTTTCGTGTAAAAGAGATAAAAGTACGGGTGTAGAAGTAATTAATCCTAAACGATAACAAATCACTTCAGTTGCCAGACCAAATTACTTAGCATGCCATTATTCATGCCTTTCTCCATGCCCAATAGCATACAGATTCTTCAAATATTCATGTGCGCGCGCTTGTATGATAGAACTTGGCACACGCACACGCACGCACACACAGATGGCATAACAAAACTTGGACAATGTTAAATGAGGGGGAGAACGCGATGCGATAAAAATGAATCAAATAAACAAAAATTGATATGACATTCCCGGGCGAGCAAGTCAACATTTCATTGCCTCAGAGAAAAACGAGTTAGGAAGGAAGTAATCGTTTCCAGACAGAGACCTCCAAAAACTATTCCATGCCTTCAAGGGACTAACGCTAACACTAACTCCTTCAAAACTAGGAAAATACTCGTTTCTTCTGTGATTAGCAAACAAACCTCTAGCCGCAAAAACCATCAATTCTGTTGAGTTCATATAACCGCGTATCCTCGTCACAAATCCTTCACCAGAGAATCCATGACTGCTCTCTTGTGGATAGGGTGGTGGAGAAGGAGCAACATTGGGTTCAGGCAAATTCAGGTCTTGCCTCGGTGAGTTATTATTATTATTATTATCATCGGTGCCTATGTAGTTTGCCATCCCGAACGATTCCCAGTCCACCTTTTGCAAAAGACCAGCTGCTTGCTCGGTGGCACGGGACGGATGCTGCTGCAATCGTAGTGCTTGCTCAATGGCTAGTCCTTCCACTTGCAGCTTCAGTTTCTGGAGTTGATTGCCAATTCTGGCTGCGATGGCATCATAGAGTTGTCCTCTTGAGATGTTTTTGTTTGCTCCTTCATTGATTAAATCGTCGAAACTAATGGGATCACCAACAAGTACAGTCACCTGTTCATTTGCCAATAGAACAACTTAAGAGTTACATTTATTATTTTGGGAATCTTGGAAGATGAGTTTTACGAAAGTATGTTTTTATAGTGCACCAGGAGGAATGCGTGGAAGATAAAAAAATATGTTCCAGTCTGGGAGAGAAATTTTACTAAAGATGTTTTCCATGTAAGTTTTTGTCTGTTAGTAGTGTCATACCAACTTTTTATTTTATTATATAATGTTATCATACTGGTATAATGACTTAAGGTATATTCATTCAACAATCATGACTGGAAGGAAAAAATATAAACATTGGTCAAATGATAGAGAACTTTTGAACAACATTTTGGGAAAAAAATGTATTTTAGAGAAAATGTTTTAACTTTATTTCGGAAGTTGGAAAACCAAAAAACCTGGGTATAACTGGTATAAAAACTGCCCTGAAGCAGAATCATGATGCAAATTTTTGATGCTAACGAAAAGAAGAGAACATACCGTTTTGCCAATCCTAGGAAACTTGGCTCCAACAGGCATGACCTCTTGCATTCCAGTATGCACAAATGGAACTACTAGTGGTACGTTGTCAGCATCCAGGACCAACCTGTGGAAATGTAAGTGAATATATAGTTTCCTGAACCCAAACTTCAAGCAAGGAATAAATCATTCTTCAGTGTCTAATTCTTATTTGGCAATAGTTCTACTTAACTTACTATGAATGTTTTGGTACACGAAACAGATTGCAGAAATCTCACATGACAATGCAGCTGTATCACCAGTTTAAACAGTCCTATTTTGTTAAAATTAGAGAGAACATAATTCTCCAGTTTTGGCCTTGTCTAACCTTTGCACAATCACAAAGGGGTACCAAGAAAAGTCTCACAATAGTTGTTCTTAGAAGTGCTCAGATGTTATCTAACAAATCACATCGCATTTTAGTAACACCAACCACAACTACCAAGAGGTACGTGTAGATGGTGGCTACAGCACACTTCAACCGTTTTCATCATACATGGGCATGGACGCATGTCGGCTGGTGGTTGGGGTGTGGAAAGGGCAGGAGAATAAAGGGGATTTTCCCAGTCAAACCCATGAAAATGATATAATGTTTGCACAAAATCCAGCAAAAGTAGATGACTAACTAAAACTGTATAGCAAAGAGCTCATGCAATTTAAGGTGGGATGAAAGAAAAGACACAAACTTTGACCATCACTAAATAGATAGTGAAACATACCGCCCAATGCCTCTTTTGGCAGATCCCATAGTCTTCCCACCATCTCGAGAACGACTACCTTCAGGAAATATGTGAACCCAACCACCGCGGTTTAGTTTGGAAATAGCCAAGTCCATTCCCTGCAGCAGTAATGAGATACACAGCGAGTTTATCATATACGAAATTTTTGAAAAAAATTACTACAAAAATTAAAGCAAAATTAACTTGTGACGTCATAATTTTTTTATTCTTGTAGAACTAAGTATTGACAGGAAAGGCGAGAATGATAATATAAAAATGTAAATTAATGCAAATTACAAAAACATTCATCAGTCTGTGCCTGCACGAGCAGTGAACCCCCCCCCCCCCACCCAAACAAAAACAAAAAAAAAATAAAAAAGAGAAAAAGAAAGTAAAGTTTCAACAACTTCAAACTCCAATTACAAAAAGATGCAAAGTCCCTTCTACCAAAAAAGTGTGTCAATGGAGTAAAAAAAACCATAACATGTGATTAGTTTATTAGTAAAAAAGCAATTTACTTGAATGAAATCTTGAACAAAAAATTTAAATCTAAATTAAGAATCATCAGAAAATGATGTCAACAACCAGCTTAAGGAAAAACTAAACAAGTAACATACATGATAAATACCTTCTGATATATCCCATCCCCACGAGAAACAGGCAGCACTTTCACATACTTAAAGAATGCTGATGTAACTGGATTTTTAAAACATCGATCAGAAGCACAAAGCGTCCACCTCAAACCATTTGCATCTAATAGCATACTACGAGGAAGTAGGGAAGCAATAACCAAAGGATCATCCATAGCTGCAACATGATTGCTAACCTGCAATAGTAGATTAGTCATCAGTCGCCTCAAACAAGATCACTTCACTTGTAGAATGACTTCAAGGTTATTACTTACACACAAAATGCAAAACACAAAGAAATAACCAATCCTACACAATTTCAAAGGCAAGCCAAGTCATGCATATTTGTGCTAGGGCTGTGCCTTTTCTTGTTTAAAGCACAGGGATTTACTGTTCTGTACCCACTTCACCATCTTAAACTGTGCCATAGCACAACCCATCCTATCCGTCAAACCAAAAGTTAGACAAAAAAAACCTAAGCATACTTCTTGTTGGTTGGGGGTGTTTTCACCCTTAGGCCTTCAGAGAGAAACTCTTTATCTCTATCGCCCTTTCTCTCTCTTAGCGGACCCTTGATGTTTCCCTCGTTTCTTTTTATTTTCCTTTTTATTTTTGTGATAGCTCGTGGGATATTACTCATTCTGTTACTGAAAATTTTGAAATTACTGTTGATCATGCTTATATTGAAGCACAACCAATATCATCATAGTTAGCCAGAACTAGCCGAAGTTATAGCTGAAATGAAATCCTCGCGGTATTACCGCTGAAACAACTAGCAAGTCGATTTTCCCTTTGTTTTGTTCATATTTGTTTATTTGCATAAAATATAGTTGAAAGCTAGAAGGCCTTTAGATATATAATAAAGCAACGGATCCAATTATGCATCTTAGCTTCAATAATATGCAGATATAAATGCACGCATACGTCCAAGGCTCCTTTTGCAGACATTTATCTTTTAACAACTATGCATTCAATCATCATAAGTGCAAGAACTTATTGAATCACATCATAAGTGGATCCAAAATGCTCCATACCGTAATCAGAGACTTGCCCTCTGGCCTACGCAGCAGCACTTGTTGCAATTTTTCTGCACCAAATATCTAGAAAGGAAGAAAAGTCAAGTCATCCTTCCCACATGCATAAAGGGACGGCATTCAATCAAAAATGAAGAAATTTGGATTTACCTGAACACAGTTCAGACCATGCATAAAAACATGGCAAACATTTCCAAGGACAGGGACAGCTATAGCCTGGAGCATGCGGGTCAAGACAGAATCGTCTTGTGTATCAATGTCCTTACTCACTGCAATACATAATTGAAAGATTAAGCATACAGTGAGCTACGTAACTTCCAGTTTATGCCAACAGACCAAGTGATCGCATTGTTCAGTTGGCAATATCATGAAGCAAAGTTAATACCACTGAAAGCATAAGAAAATGATCCCCTAAACCAAAACCTTTTCAAACATATAAGTTAAATCAAGGAGCTTCAGAATGGTATAATCCAGACGTGTTATCAAGAAGGGCAAGTTTTTGCAAACATCCTTCACTCATATGCTGCCATGCCCCCAACCCCACCCCACACCATTGCCCGCTTCAGTAAGGTGAATTCATATAACATAGTTGCATATTATACACTAGCCTGTGATGTTTCAGCAAGTCCAGCAAAAATTTGTGACAGCATTTAGTGTAGGATAGGCTATCCATAGAGAATTAGTTACCAAGCGACAAGGCGGCTCAGATCCCAAAAGCAAGGCATGCTCGATACAGCTTGTAGCCAATGAAAAACTTCTAAGACTTCAAAGATGGAGTAAGCATTCAATGGATCAAGCCTAAACAAGTCAAGACTACTATGACCAAGAATTATCAAGAATGCAATTATGAACTTTGAACAATGACTCAATCGGATCATAGAAACGACAGTTATGCGAATAAGCAAGGTAAAGGTGTAACAACATTTTTAGGCCCAAATGTGTAAAATTGGAAGGAAGCAATCCAGAGATTAAAAAAAAAACCCTAAAATGCATGTTCCATCACTCCAAGCTAATGGAACATAGAAAAATGAGATTTTGCTGGTCAATGCATAATTGTAAAGATCACCACAAAGAGTACATTTTAGTTCAATCTCTATATACCAATGGCTGCATTGACGGTTAAAATCGAATCGCTATAACCTGCACGTATATCTTCACTTAACCTATCCAAGCTTTGCGACCAGAGGTCGCCTGAAGACAATGCACACATGCAATCTTCATTTACATTTTAAGTAGACTTTTGAGGCATTATGGATCCTTCTGCCAACTGCTTACTACAGATATCTCCTCCAAGCAGTAGCCAGAAGTACCTTTCAAAGCTCAGATATGGCCATAGCACATCAAGGAACATGGTAAAAAGTATTTGAGATTACTATTTTTCTTCTTTTTGTCATTTTTATTTCTACTATATTCCACAAGAAGGCACCTTTCTTAGAGTTCAAATTTACAGAATGCATAACAACTCACTATCATTCATATCCTGCCTTACTACAACCAAATCCCCTGTTTTGAAACAGTTCACCACAGACATATCTCATGTCAACGTAAATATCATAGTTCACAAATACAACCCTGGAGAGACTGAAGGAACACTCCTTTAATTCTAGAAAAACCTATAAAGTCAGGAACTACCACCTACACAGATTGTGAATCATCCTATGCTTGATATCATCATGCACAACAATGAACTACTAAAAGAAGAAAGATCATGCTAGATAGAGGCTATGATTAAATCTATGAACTGAAAGGAATTTTGTTCATGATCTCAATTAAAGGAGTCACAATTATTATCTAACATCATCAATGTAACATCATAAAGGAGGAACTAGAGAACATGCTTCCTAACACTTATTTCTTCCCAAACAAGTATGCCACATCCCATAAGTACCCCAGTTTTCCCAATTTGAAGCACATATTTTATTATTCACTTCTCCTTTTGTTTTTTTTGATAAAATTTTATTGTTCACTTCTAAAAACCACCATATCTTCTCCATTCTCACTACTAAAAATCTTGAAATTTCTGATTTCAGAAAACAGCTAAAGTTTGCTCTTCTCATGTAGTAGCCACTAGAGGAACCACCTTCCTCACACACATCACAAATTATCTAGAAAGTTCCATTGAACAACGTACAGAACACTTGGTACGTTAATTTATTTAAGATATGTAACACTACATATATAGGCTACAGCAATCTTTATATAAATACAGAATTACGCAAGACTTCAAAAATAAGCATTTTCTAGAGTGCATGTATATATGAAACAACAACATAATAATTTTCTAGATCAAAATATTGAAACTGCGTGAAATCACACAGATGAACATAAACTTTCTTACGCTAATATGTGAATTTATGGGACACTAAACACATCAAAGATCCTACATATAATTAAATACATCCGGTACTAATTACACAAGGACTTTGCACATTAAAATACGAATACATTACCAAACTAAAAATAGTCGGAAAAAAAGGGCGCACCACTTTTACGGTAAAAGGTGGAAGTGGAGGGCAGAGATTCGCGGCGGAAATCGGAGAAGCGATCGAGCCAGCGCTGGACCGTGGACGACAAGTAGCCGCCACCGGCGATCCTCGTATTCCGTCGGCGGTGATAGTTCACCGCTGCCACTCTGAAACGATCCCTCAGCCGAAGTTGCAGCGATCTAGCCCCCTCCGCCAACAGATCGCCTCTGCATTCCATCCACCGTCCCACCACCATCTTCTTCAAAATTCACACACACAGCCAGGGACAACGAGATCAAAATTCAATTTATCAAATCATGAAATTATGCGATCGAAGTGTGTCGTGAATTACAGTGTTTATAGATCCAAGAATTGTTGCAGAGAGAGAGAGAGAGAGAGAGAGAGAGAGAGAGCTGTGCGGCGCGAGTGTAGTGAGGGAGAGAGAAGCCGAGAGAGGTGTTTTTAGGGGTTTGTAATTTGGGACGGCGGTCTTGTCTGTTTACAATGGGAACTATGGATAATGTAATTCTTCGTTAAATATCTTTGTGGGCCATGGTGTCCACGTGGCAAATATAATTGAGAAGTCCTACAATCTGGAAAGTACGTGGCAGCGGCGATGTGGTTCTAGAACAATCTGAATCAACGTCGCACATATGTTGAGTCTAGATATGTTGGATTTTAAGTAGAAGTCGTTGTGCGCTATGCACGATAATCCATATTGTACGTTTTTATTTAGGACAACTTATTTAAAAATTTATATCAGAGTTTGCACTTTTAAAAGTCCTACCTATTATAGTTTGGTTTAATTCTACTTTTTTTATTTTAACGATTTTTTTAGAGATCATTCCTACTTGCCTAAATTGATTAAAATGCCTCCATTTTATTAATAAAACTAATTTTTTGTTACTCTATTGGAAATCATTTCTTCTCTTGCTATTAAATTCTCGTAAAGAAAAACCCTTGTTCATGTGTCTTCTTCACTGTCCTTTTACACCACCACACATAATTCACTTTTCTCCCTCAAAATTTTATTATTATAAAAGTAAATATAGTAAATTAATCTTCTCGACAAGATGCATCGATTAGTAGGCATAAATGCCAAGTTTTGATGGCTGGTGGTGGAGCTTTGGCGGGGTAATGTGAACAGTGGCGAATGTGATCGGTTCCTCATTCCAACGACACTTTCTAATGAGATTTGATTATGCCTTGATTGATTTTTCACGATTAACCTAATGTTAGATTCAATTTATGAGTTTTAAGTGGTGGAACCTAGGTGACAAAAGCAGGTGCGGGGGCAAATGCAAGTGTGCGAGATCGTAAAATTAAAAATAAGTTGAGTGCAAAAGTGCTTTTACGTGTCTAATAAAAAAATATTTTATGTATAATTCTAAATTATATATATTCAATGCAAAATACATTTAAAGATGTAGTATAAGCAAAAGAAATTTTATTAAATGTTACACTTGAATTATAACTATTGGGATTAAATTTTGTCCAGTTAAAAATTTACATAAGTGTAAATTAAAATATTAAATATTAATTAAATTTTCTAATTATATTTTAAAATTTCCTAAATTTAACTCCAATGTTATTAAAGAGTTAATTTTAATTAATATTTTAATAATTATATCACCGGCAAATGAGAAGCCACCAAGTGTCAATTATATGAAGTATCTCGGTCAATCAGATCAAGTCATGTAGCCCGAAAGTCCAAACCAAATCAAATGATGACAAGTGGCAAATTTGGGCAAATTTGGGCACGTGAACCAATCAAACCATGATACACAAATAGTATTTTTTTTCTTTAAAAATAATTTATATTAAAGAGATAAATACTGAAAAAGTCGGTAGCAATCCAAAAAACCCTTTACAACGCCTATAAAAAGGGGTCATTTGGAGCTCGAAAGGGACATCAATAAGTCTTTCAAAGCCAGAGAAGTTGAAGGAAGTTTCGAAGTTTTCTCAAGTCAATCTAAAAAAGATACGCAAAGATCTAGGCAAAATTCTTGGCATTCTTCGCAAAAATCATCAAATTAAGGTAGTCAATCCGCAATTAAAGTGATATGCATACGTATTGGTGTTTCTCTCACGCCAACTTCACGCTCATTAAATCAACGTTCAAGATATTCTTCATAGAAATCATCCAAACAAGGCGTTTTGATCAGCAATTGAGTTGGCAAACCAATAAATTGGTGTTATTCCCCAAATCAAATTTAAATCAAGTTCATGGTGTTCACAGTGTTTACCATGTTCATCAAAATTCTCGACGTTTGATTCATAATCAAGCTCAAAACCTATAAAGCACGTTATTAGAAGATCAAATCAAATTTGGAGAAAAGGATCAATAAATTAGGTTTCTAGGAGATTATTTTCCATTAAATTACATCGTTTTCCTTAAATTCAAATATTGTCATATATTATTTCTTGTCTTGTAATTGGTATTTGCTAACTCAAAATTTATGTGAACAACAACATTGATAATTTAACGTTATTGAATAACTTTGTCAATTTTTCTTACAACCTAAAATTCTTTTCATACAAATGCTTAATTTATACCCAAAAAACTAGACGTAAAATACCCTAAATAAACAAGCTTATTGTCCTCATATATATAGACTTACTATCTGGCATTTAAAATTACTAGACACTAATTACATCAGTAAAATTTTATTTATACAGTATTTAATTGAGATATGCATTAATTTTTCTCAAGAGGCTAAATCAAAAAGGTAGTTGGAAGAGTTTTTCTATCGAGTAAATATCAAACCTTTAGTGGATTTTTTTATTTTTATGTCTAAAATACAAGTGCACGAAACTTAATGTGAGGATTAACAAATCTTAATTCTTCTTAAATCAAGAACTGAATACTCAATTCACCAATTCAAGCACTGAGCGCGAAAGCGGTGGAGGTGTAGGAGAACTATGTGACCTAGGGTGGAACTAGTTGAATTGGAGGGGAGAAACCATAGTTGTGAGTTCGGGTTTGAAATGAATTTTCTTAATTTAAATCGTAAGGAACTGTTAAATTATTATAAGCGGCAGATGGTGATTTGAGAAGCTAGAATCAAAAAATTAAGGGCAAAATTGCTCACTTTCGTCATAAATCTAATTTAAGTAGAGTTAATATGAATGTATTCAGTGCATTATGTTGAAATTTCAATATACGGATAGATATTCTTTAGAATTGGGTTGAAATGGTGGAGTATGTCCATAAAAACTTGATCACACTGTCGTGGGCTTGGCTGAGATTGTTTGAAGGGCTAGTTTTTTTTTTTTCTAACGTGATCTATTTTGTTTCTTCTTCTATCCTCTCTTCACCGTATCTCTCATTTTTCTTTCTTTTGTAGGTCGATTCTTTGTTAGCTTAGGGTTGCGTGTATGTTCTCTAGTTGCCCTTGGTCTAGTTGTTGGTGTCTTGTGGCTCTGGGTGTAGTTTTGATTTTGGAGATGAGGAAAGAATTGGAATGTATGGCTATGGTTTTGAGTTTAACGTAAAAAGACGATTCGACCATTACATTACTGTTTGGATCCAGAAGCAGAAAGGGTCGATTGCAACCATCCCTATTGGTAGGTCGTATCCTTACTAAGAAAGAAGTGAAATCTAATTTGTTGAAGGTATTGTTGATGTCGGTGTTCAATTCAGGACATGAAACAAAGATTAAAAAAAAACCTTAGGAATTGACGTTGTCTTATGCAGTTCAATCATAGGGTTGATCGGAAACAAGTAGTGGAGAGTGTACTGTGGACTTTTGAGAAGTAGTTAGTGGTTCTGGGAGAGATGGAACCGAACGACGATCTAGCGGCGGTCAATCTAGACTAGGCTGAGTTTTATGTTATATCCATGGATTGGTGCTCCAAGAAATGAACATACAAGCGGCTGAGTTTGTAGGCAACAAAATTGGTCGATTTGTTGATATAGAGTGAAACTCACAAGGTCGAATGTGGGGGGACTCTATTCAGATCAAAACAAGTATAACGCCACCCGTTTGATTAAAAGAGCTATGAAGCTAACGTACGAGATAGGGATGTCAGACTGATAACTTTTACTTACTAGAAGCTACCGAATTATTGTTATTTTTTGTAGCATGTTGGATCACATCAGGGGTAATTTTTCATTTGCAGTATGATGAAACTTTGGTAGACTTGGGTAATGTCATTCCTTTCGAGCCATGGTTGAGAGAGATGGCATCGGCGAGTTTTGGGCAGTGGCATAACATCGTAGCAGCAATGGAAGAGCTAAATCAAGGGAGGCCGAAATTCTTGCCATGGTCGGGCAAGGAAATCTTTCATGATTTGTGGAGTCCTCATAATGCATGCTAGTATAAAAAATCTAAGATTCCTTCAATGAAGAAGGCAAATCTAATACAAATTACCTTGAACAAGACCAAACTAGTAAGTATTTTGATTGCTTAATTCAACTAAATATATCACCCACTTTATCAAAACCAACACCCAAAACCAAGCCCTTTTTAGTCCCTTTAACAATAAGTCTCCCCCTTACCTGTCTAATAAGCCCATTACACATACAAATCCTCCACTTTTGAATAAATCCCTTTATTTCTCCAAGGACCAAGAAAAACTTACCCAAACTTACCTCAAACCACATCCCACATGTTAAATACTCCCACCACTAAGCCTACACAATACGCCCATAGCCTAACGAATTATCCAGAAAATTTAGAGACCCATACACTGACTTAATAACCCAAATGGTTGTTTATGATCTAGGAATGATTGAGCCCATTATCCACTTATGCTTGCCCCTTCATGAATTGGACTAACACTTTAGTCAAAACATTGTACGTGATTTTACGCCTGTACAAGATCAGCTCTCGCCCCTTGTGAATGTTCCTCTCAAGATCAATGGTTTTAATATTTCTCTGGCTTTCTATCTTAGAAAGATGCCGTAATAGGCTAAGCCCAAACGGGCTAGGCAAAAGATTAACAATATCATTGGAAAATGAAAAGTTGCAAATAAGGAGGCCAAGAACAAAAAAAAGAAGGCTAGGGGGCATCTCATGTTGGTTGATTAAGAGGATTTATTGGTGGAGATTGCCTTGCAATCCCTCCAAGAGCCATGAGTTTGCTTTGTTGGAATTGCCAAGGTTTGGGAGGACTTGGACAGTTCGTGGTTTGGAGAATATGGTCAATGAATACTTGGTTTTTGTTTTCTAAAACATGTTGTAAAAGGGGTAGGATATATAGGTTGAAAGTTAAATTTAATTTGTTTAGTTTTAGTGTTGATGCCACTTGTTGTAGTAGTGGTCTTACTTTGTTCTAGAATAAGAACATTTGGGTTTCCTTGCTTAGTTGTTCTAGTTATCATATTGATGTGATAGTTCTTAATGATAGTGGAGTGGCTAGCTGGCGGTGGACTGGTTTTTATGGTAAGCCAAGAGTGTATCTTCACAACTTGTCATAGGATTTACTCAAAATATTAAGCAAACAACATGCTTCTGCATGGTTGTATGTTGGCAACTTTAGTCAATTGTACGGCTTCGAAGAAGGACGAGGGTCTCCCTAGACAAAATTACCAGATTAATGCTTCCAGAGAGGCTGTCATGGACAGTGGGTTGCGTGACCTTAGGTACTCAGGGATATGTTCACTTGGTCAAATAATAGAGGACACTCGCATACTATAAGGGAGAGATTGGATCAAGCTTTAGTGAACGAAGAGTAGAGGTCACTACTAGAAAAATGAAAATTTGCGTTGGATTTTGCGATCGATTTTAGCTGAAAATCGGTTACAAGACGATTTTGCAACCGAATTTGCAACCAAGTGGAGTCGGTGGCAAAAAAATCGAGTCGCAAATTTTGATACCATTTTTGCGATCAATTTTTTTTTTTTTTTGTGACCGAAAGAGAAGAGCTTGGGTGACAACGTTTGCGATGGACTAGGTTGGTCGCAAAACTGGTACATTTTTAGTATTTTGGGACCAACCGCATCCGTCGCAAATGTCATCGTAAAAAGAAATCCAGTTGTGCACAATAACCCGTCCCCGCGCGCGCTCGCTTGCCCAACTGCTCCCTCGCACCCCGCCTGCCCATCTCGCCCCAACCACGGCTCCCAACTAAAATAAATACTACTCCTTGCGCCCAAGGAAATTTGAACCCTAAACATTAGGGTTTTTAATTGGAGCATATAACCATTGCTTCGTTTAAAATTTTTGTGTATGAAATTATTTTTGTAATGCTTAACATATATTTATGTGATATTTTAAATTTAAATTATTTAAATAAATTTCATTAATTTTTATAATTTGTGAATTTTACTAATTTTTGAAATTTATTATCCAATTATTTTTTAGTCAAACTTACATCAATATCAGTTGGCATCTCAAAGTATACAATTCTACAAAATATGAATTTTATTAATAAATTCAACTATGTACTAGATTTACTAAGTATGCCATTGAATAACTATCTTGGGCTCTGCCAATTCAACGTTGTTGTTTTTTTCCATAATATCCCTCTCTCCTATTTTTTTTCTCTAATACTGCAATTCAATGCTGTTTTTTTTTTTTCATTTTATCTTTTCAATGTATTCTCTGTCTTTTATCTCATATCACAATATTTAATATTTTGCATTTCTCATATTCAATTATTTTTCTATTACTCATCATATAAGTTTGTTTTATTTTAAATAAATTACTTTACTTTCACTTATAATAATATTAATAAATAGTAAAAAGTATTCATTCATAAAATTCAAAATATTTATGATGCAATTTATTAAAATTTAAATATATAATTAAATAATATTTTTATTACTTTGCACACACATCGAGTATGCACAAATAACTAGTACTAATTATTAGAAAGATTGATTCTTTTAAATTTATAACATTAGTTTTACATATCAATAGACAAACTTTTCAAAAAAAAAAAACCATTAAAGTGGGATCTAAAATGATAGGTGGCCAAAAAAATTTTAAAAAATTAAAATAAAATTTTGTGACAGACGAAATCGGTTGCAAATATAGTCCATGATAGGAAAGAATTTTGTGACCGAAAAATTCAATCAAAAAGTAGGCCGCAAAAAATGAAGAAAAATTTGGTCGCAAATACGGTCACAAAGTCGGCCGCAACCACTTTTGTGAAGGATTAGGTCCATCGCAAAATCACGCCAAAACTTTTTTTGCCTGGCACAAATTCTGTGATTGCATTTTTTTGTTTGTATGACCAACTTAATCCGCTGCAAAAATTTGGTCCAAAATTTGACCATTTCCCTTAAAAATCCATCGCAAATTTTCATTTTTCTAAAAGTGGGTCATAATTCCTAGTGCCCAAAGTTACACATCCTTAGACTTGCTTTTCTGATCATAAGCTTGTTTTGATTGAGAGGGAGGCTACTATTCAAAATTGGTTCTAGGGAAGGAGTTGTTCAAATTCAAGGCCATCTGGGTTAGAAATGAGGATTGTGAGAAAGTCATTGAGGAGAGCTGGGGCATGGAAGGTTGGGGGAGGGGAGGGTTAGTACTAAGAGGATCCCATAGAAAGTGGAGAACTACAAGGTAAGGCTAGTGAACTGAGGTAAAAGATGTTTAAGGGATGAGAAAAAAAATATTTAGGATACGGAGAAAAGAGTAGTAGAGCTTAGGGAGGGGTAGGTTACGAAGGACATAAAGGAGGAAGATAGGATTAGAGGGAGGCTACAAGATCTGTATCAGAGAGAAGAAATCTTGTGGAAGCAAAAGGTAAGAAGCTATGGTAAAAAGAAGGGGATATGAAAATGGCTTATTTTCATAAGAAAGCCAACCAAGTGAGGAGAAATAACAACATATCAAGATTGAAGGATCATAGAACAAGAGTATGGCAGGAGGATATGGGCCAGATTCAGGGGATCATTTCAGGATACTTTGAGGGCACGTTTAGTTTGGTGGGCCCTTATTGAGAGGTGATTGACAAAGCCGCGGAGACTATTACATCACAGTTAGATGAGGACATGCGATGAGAGCTTGTGCGACCCTATTCAGCTAAGGAGGTTACTAGCGCTCTAATCCAGAGCTCCTTTAAAGTTGCCTGGCCTTGACGGTATACCTATGCTTTTCTTTCAAAAATATTAGCATATTGTTGGTAATGATATCATTTCTTGTGTGCTTTATTTTTTAAGTTGTCAAGGCTGCATGAAAACCATGAATTATACATTATTGTTTTGATTTTGAAAGTGTCAAATCCTGAGTATGTTTTATAGTTTCACCCTATTAGTCTTTGTAACATTGTTTATGAATTGATTTCTACAGTTATTGCTAATAGAATAAAACCCCTACTTCCTAAAATCATCTCTCCGACCCAATCTGCTTTTTTTCCTTGGCCGGCTCATTGCTGATAATGTTCTCATCGCATTTTAGCTTAATCATTTTCTAAAGAATAAGAAAGTGGGTAAAGCTCACTGTATGGCTTTAAAACTTGACATTAGCAAAGCCTATGACAGAGTAGAAGGATGGTTCTTTGAACTTATTTTGTATAGACTAGAAACGTGAGGCACTTCTCAGTCAAATGACTTTTGGAAAGGCAAATTCCACATGCTTTGGGTTGGGGGAGTTAGCCATCTTTTTTATGATTAATCCAAATAAGGACCCTTTTAAAAAAACCTGATTATCAAAGAAAATAGATCAAGTTAATTATTCCCCGGCAATAGCGCCAAAATTTGGTGGTTGTCGAATCCACCAAAAATAAATCCTACTATTCCTAAACACAAATAAATTTGTAATAAGGTGAGCAGGGTCGATCCCACAGGAAATAACTAGTTAACAAATTTCTAAGATAAACAAGCGTGCAAAATAAAGTAAAAAAGGGATTTTTCAATTAAAATAAAATAAAATCAAGGAGTAAATTAAAAACAAATCTATAGGAATAAAAACTTAGTTAATTAGTTATAGTTTTCAGAGAACTCGCCCAACCTAGTCTTTACTTAATCATAGACTAAACACAGGAACGCGATGAGTAATCCCTAATTAATGAATAACCCTAGTCAAACGATACGATTTAACCCGTTAACAGTATTAAAAACTAGAATGATCCAATCCTATCCAACAAACCTACAAATGCGGTTCTTCAAAACTAGATTATGTATTTTCCACAGTATAATCCAAAAGCTTCGACCCAATCAAATTATACTACTTTCTCCTTGTGTTGGTCTGTTGGTTCAATTAAATAATCACGGATTTAATCTTACCAACTGTACATATGTTATTCTATCAATTGAACAACATGCCTAAATTGTATAATCAGCAAAACAACATTAAGGGATGGCGTTTTTTCCAAAAAAGCACAGAAAATACATAAATACTGCATAAATATAAAAGATAAGCAAATCAATTAGATCTCACAATCCTTTAATAAAACTTTGGCTTGAATTAATCCTTGATTGAAGAAAGAAGTTTAGCCATGCCCATAAAAATAGCTTCAAATAAAAATATAAAAACTGAAAATTTAGGAGGAACTAATTACTAAGACTAGAATTAAAGGTTCCAAGACAAGGTCTTAAAACATGTATATAAAATGTTTTAACCCTTGATCAAATTCCTAACAGGACTAAAATAATTCTTTGGAAAACCTTAGGAATCGTAGGCAACAAGGAACTTTGTTTCCAAATTGAACTCTTGCCAAAACGAGACTTCTTCCTTCTATTCCCGCGAAGGAACTTCAAACCATAAGGCGTGATCACGCCTTATGCGATGAACACGTTCCCTTCCATGTTTAGCCTTCTAGCTTCCTTGTATGACATCCTTCTACATTTTTACTATCTTTAGGCCCTTTTTGAGCTCTTTTTCATCAATTTTCACTTAAGATAAATTAGAATTAACATTTGTGAGATTCTAACCAAATTTAAAATCCAAAGTTAATCTAAACAAAGGCAACTGTAGCCTAAAACTTGGTAAAAATAACATGTTATCAGTAAGAGATCCCAGAAACTAGCCATGGATTGCAACATTGTATTATTGCCGGATTTAACACGAAATCATTGGCCTATACTACTGGTTTCCTAATACTCGAATGTGTATGCTATAGCATTGCATCTGTATAATCCCAAATAGCCCTCCATGCTGCATTCTCGCTATTGACTCGATGTTGATTGTCAATCAAGTTCCCATCATTTGGAGGGAGTTGATTTCGCGGGTCTTCTACCATTGGTTCGGAAGTTCTGCAAGTGTTGGTATTGGGTTGAATGGCACCAATTCAAGGTTTCGTCCTCTTAGCATACACTAACGTAACTCCAAACTTGTGAATTAACAAATAAAAATAAAATATTGGAAGTAAGACTAAGTAAGCTTAGTATTGATAATAATAAAGCAATAATTAAATATGGTCTATAGCAACGACGTCAAAAACTTGTTCGACGAAATCCCCATACAAGTATATGTGTGTTGATCAAGTAATAAGTGATGAGAGTGGCTGTCGTATCCCATAGAGACTAGTTTAATTATGTTATTAAGTACCGAAATTGCACTTCCTAGTTTATCCTAACGATAAATTTAGAGAATTAATGAAAGATATGAAGATTAAAAACAACTAAACTAAAGAAATTAAATATGCTAGGATTAAATTCAATGATTAACTGGCTAGGATTATAATTTCCCCTATTCTGATCATCTGTCTCTTTTCCTCCCTAATTTACTCAATTTACGAGCTATTACAATACCCTACATAACTTATGTAATTGTTGATTTCTATTAAATTGCCCCAATTATATTATCATGAACTACCTAACTTATAGGTCTATGGCTAGCAAATTAACAACAAAGCATTAAGATCCGCCCTATGGGGTATGCAAGTTTTGTAAGTATTTGTCTATCTTACAAATGAATCAATAAAATAAGCTAAGTATGCACTATCAATTTATGTCCGGTCCTAGTTTGCATTTGTTGAGGCTTAACTAAGGAGCCTAGTGAGCAATTGTTGGTCAGACAATTGAGAAAGACAAATCAAATTGAATAATCGAAACAAATCTTGCGAGCATTCATAAATAGGGAGAATTAGACACAGATTCACATAACAAGTTCTATTGCAATCCTAAAAAAGTATCTAATCAAACATAATGAAATAAAACATCATAAAATTAAATAGGCTCGTCACTACAATAAGTTCAAGAAAGAGAATAGAAAGAAAAACTCATAGACGACTTGTTGCTTCGCTCTTCGTGTCTTGAAGCTTCCCTTGGGATGATCTTGTGAGAAAATATAAAAACTAGATCTTGTGGCAAGTTGGCCTGCCATGTCATTAAAATTGGTCGGAAAAAGGATCACATGCGTTGCTTGTGACTTTTCCAGCTAGTTTTGTGGTTTTAGGCGAAACAAGAACTAAAATTGCGGTATTTTTTTAATTACGGGGACCAATTTTCTAAAGTACCCAACTGTAGGACTAACAATGCCAACACACACTACCTACAGGACCAAAAATGCATTTAAGCAAAGAATAAATGTTTTGAAGGTACTCTAGATAATTTAGTTCTATTATATATTCATTTTAAATTTCTCATTTTAAGTAATTTAACTTATTTTAATTTTATTTATAGGAGTTTAACACATTTGAGAGCTTAGAATTTGAAACTTGTTCTCAAAAAAGCTAACTTGAGTTCTATTTACATGAACCAACGAATGATACAAATATAAAACTTGACATATTTAGTTTTTGGAAGGCACTATTCATTTAGATATTCTGAACTTATCTTGATTGTGTCCATCCCCCCATTGCATTTGAATTGGCTTTCAACCTTGCTGGAAGGCTTATTGGTCAATATCGGAGTGCACTAAAGCCAAACATTGTCGAAGCATTAGTTTGTTGTCGAGATTGGTTTTTTGGAAAGAAGAGTAACTTCATTTGATAAATTATTTTACTATGATTATATGCTTCAATGTGGACTAATTTATATATTTTTTTCTTTTTTGCTTGTCATAATATCAGATGAAGTGAGAGTGGATGAATTGTCTGAAAATGTTATGAGTTTAATGTGGAATGAATTGATGCCAAGTCAAGCACTGCAATTAGTAGTTTCAACATTGTCGATGTTGAATTTGGAGAGTCTTGAAGTTTGGTAAGTTTTTCATTTTATTTAGCTCTTGTCAAATTTTTGCATACTATGTAGCTTAATTCACTTATTTAATATCTTTACAGACATTAAATGCAAGGAATAGCTAAGTTTGAAGAATGTTGTTGGTTTGAGAAAGCTATGGTAGAAGAAGAATGCTCTTCTTGATTTGTTAATGTTGTAATTTTAAGAATAATCTTGTATTTCTTTGCCAACTTTAGACCTTAATAATTTGGTTGTGATCTATGAAAGATTTTGGTTTTAGGATATTTTTAAACATAATGTGGTTTGGTACTTATGTGTTTTTTTATATTAATTTAGAAACTTTTAGTTATTTTATTCTACTAGAAAATCATTTTATCTATTGAATTAATAGGAGGAAAAAAAATATGAAACAAGTTGATGTGGGTTGGGTTGTGGTTTGCATGTTACTGGGTTGCCACGGAAATTATTGGGTTGGTTTGGATTGATACGATAATTTTAGGATTGTGTTTGTACTTGGAAAAGCTTTCAATACAACTTGTTCTAGTACTTGCAAATTGCCAACTACAAAAACCACTAGTTTGCTTTCCTCCCATTAGCAACAGTCTTTTTCAAGGCAAAATCAAGATGTCTTTTCCTAATTGTGTACAATTCCTCCTACTATTGCCTTGTGATCTTCTCCCAACTTGGCTTGATCCTTCTATTTCTTTATAACCTGAATATAAATTAAAAAACCACCAAATTGTTGATCCGGTCAATATAGATAATGAATACAAACCAATGCGTTTTTTGAGATAAAATGATATTCCATTGAATTATTTTACAACATGAACTCAAATAACTATTACACATATTTTATACTTTATTCTAGGCAAATATAATGGTCGAAAATATTCTTTTTTCAAGAGAAGTTCAAACAAGACGCGTCTTGTAAAATGCCTTACTCAAAAAACTCCATTAACGTTTTATAGTCTTATTAGACATATTAAATACAAACTAGATCCTCTATTCCAACTTGTCCTCCATCTCGTACTATACTCTACGGATGTTTGATACGTGTACCCAATTATCGGCCCATTAATGAAATTATTATTTTCTATTTTATAACATTGTTCCCTCACTCAGTCACTCTCCTGCATGTCGTTTCCATCCAAAAGAGAAAAGAGAAGGAAACATAGGAAACTCAAGCAAAAAATCGGATAATAATGAAGCGCGGTTACCTTACCATCACCCAAACCAAGTGAAACAAAAGTAAAAGAAAACAGGACATTAAACCAAACCATCAAATTGAGAACAATAAGATTGCTTCTCTCTCCATCATGGTTGATTACTTGTGTGTTCCGAAATTTCAAAGAATTGCAAGTTTGGACCCACTCTTCTTATTGAATTAATTTGTTTCTTCAATTAGTATTAGGGTAGAATTCGAATTTTTTGATCTTTTTTATAGATTTTGATAACTGTGGTTTTAGATATGGGGGTTCTTCATGTGAATTTGGATTTTTTTTTTCTCATAGGCCGTGGCTTTTCTCTGCCACTCACGGCTGCCTAGTGATGGTTTGAGTTGGTTCATAGTCATTGATGATTTATGAGTGGAGTTTGGTAGTTAATGTATTGTATGGAAATCATAAGAACCAATTTTTCTCATTTCTTGAAGTTTAGATAAGCTGCTTTTGGCATTTCTAATTGGTTTGGTAACTTTTTAGGACTGTTATACGAGGTTTAAAAATAAAAGAAGCTGGTCTTAAGCTACTTTTCCGATTGTGATAATGGGAGACACGTGTCGCACATCCATAGTATATAGTACGAGATGGAGGACAAACGTGGAGTAGAGGATCCAATTTGGTGGACATGTGAAAGGAACTGAAAAATTAACATGAACCTACCAAATTTTTTACTCCCAAAAATAAGTGAAAAATAAAAGGAAAAGACTAAAATTATTTGTTTATTTTATTTCTATCAATTTTCCTCTCATTCAAACAAACATATTAAAATCCACCAATTTTCTTTATTTTCTCTTTCTTTCCTCACATTTGCTTTCCTCTCTATTTCTTTTTCCTTTACCAAACACAATGTATGACTCAGATTTCTTTGATAAACTGTCGTTATCTCGTGTTGCACTGGCAATGATTTTTATGTGCACACACACATGATTTTTAATATATATATATATATATATATATATATATATGCATACATAAGATGACAAATTAAACTTAATTTATTAAATTAAATCCAAAATTACCTAGCATAACCTATAATTTCACATACCAATGCACGTATTATTAATACCTTATAATTTCAACTTTAGATAAAATTTGGATAAATTGGACTTGAATTGTCCAAATACTTGTATAGAAAAACCAACAAAAAGAAAAAAGAAAAAGAAACTTGCATTCCTAGGCATCGTGTAGAATGTTCTATATGAAAATTTGATTAATGAAACATAATAATCCAGGATAATTATTTACTATACCCATAGTAAGTGCGACACTTGTCAGAAATCAAGAAAAATTATATTTTATTATCAATTAATAAAAATCACCATAAGTGTGTAAAATTGAACTACATCGATTAAAATAATAAAATAACATTTTATTATTTTGACAAGAAGAATATAAAATATGAAACATTTGACTATCATTATGGACGCAAAAAGATAATACTGAAATTAACATAGAAACTCTAATATAAAAAGTACCTGAGAAAATATATTTGAAAGGACGTCAACATAAAAAAAAAACTTATGACTTGAAATGAATTTCATTTTAAAAAGATGTTCAAAATTTAATTCCATTGATTACAATAGGAGAGACTAACAAATATATTTGTACAATTATATCATGTGTTATAATAATCATCTTATGTTCCATTGAAAGAAAATTATTAATGGGATTAAAAGGCATGTTTAATTTAGAAATTTTATTACTGTATCAAAAAAATTTAAAAATTTTATTTGTCAATTAAATATATGCTGCAATTTGAGGAACTACATTTACAATAAAAAAAAATAAAAAAAACACTAAAATTTGGCTATAACTGTGTGAGATCAAGAAGTTTTGCAACATTCCGGTACAGCATTTTGTGGGTGCCCGTACTGTGAAGATATACTTGAGGACGAAACTCACGTTTTGATGAAGTGTCTGTATGGGGAAACGGGCCTTATCAAATATCCCTTTTCGCAGTATCTGCAAGTGGGGAAACGGGCCACTTGATTGGATGTGGGTGACCTGCTCGAAATTGGATTGCATGGAGTTTGGTAGATTTGGATGATAGCGTGGAAGGTTTGGGAAAGTCAAAACCAAAAACTAATGGAAGGTACGTAGGGATTACCCGGTCGAGGAGCTGATTCAGGGAGTTAGTCTACACCACACGAGCTTTTTATTGGCTGATGTGAACTTGAATGCTACTCAACGGCGTCACACGGCACTCGACCTCATCGCTAGACCCCTCCCCCTATAGGTTATGTCAAGATTAATTTCGCCGGTGCATTATCTAGGCAAGAGGGAGAAATGGGCATTAGTGCTGTGCCGCAGGACGATACGGGGCAGTGCCTATTTTGGTCTTCTAGATGGATTCCAATCACTGGCGATGCTATGCTCGCAGAGGTTAGGGCAGCCATGGAAGCGGCGCTCCTTGCCCGATATCACAGCTGGTCCAAAGTTACGATGGAAGGGGACTCTTTGATTGTGATCCAAGCTTTAACAAGTGGAGGATATGATATGTCTTCACTTGGGAATATTATTAAGGACTGTTGGGAATGGGCTTAATCGTGATAACATTTATAGGAATTAATCTAGGATAAAGTCATTTTTGGTGTAAATCCACAAATAAATTCTCGTTAAATGTTGTTTCTGTGTTAAAGGATAAGTACAAAATCCTATGTGGGATATTTAACCTTGACAATTCGAGTATTTATGTAGTTAAGTATTGTTGTAGTGTAAATTAAACAACTAAGTACCACATTTGGGTAGTCCCACATGCAACTGCGGGCGTTGGGGTGAATTGTCATGGTCTCGGTCTTATCTTTTACTAAACTAACTTTGGAATAACGTTTGAATTCTTAAATTCAAACTTAATTTCAATCATTACAGAATATTAATGCACAACATTAATTTTGAAACGATTAACGGTTATAGAGTATTAATGCGAATATTGATTTTTGAGTATCTGATGATTGTTGCTTGCGGTTACAAATTCAGATTTAATTATCTGAAACATTACAAGTGGTTACAACAGTTACGTTTTCAGTTAATTCTCGGTATTAATATCTTGTATTATTTCTCCCTATAAATAGTTGCTCTTGTTCCCTACGGAAAACACACAAGACATAAGAAAATATGAGTGATCAGATTGTTCTCTGAAAGTGATCAGTGTGAGAAATAAATAGTTTTCTCTGTGCGCACCTCTGATCGAGTGAGTTTAGAATATCATTATGTTCTTTGAATAGTGTGTGTTTTGCATGCATACGGAACACTTGAGTTGATTAGCTTTTGAAGTGAGGTTCAAAGTAGCAGTACGGTTTGGAACGGACCTCTGGACTGTCTTATGCTGAAAAGAGTATCGCAGGCCATCGCAACGGTTAGTGGGGCGAATATTTCTTTAAGGCGAACCGGCTCAACCTAGTGATTCAATCGTAGTTGCATTACAAATAACTATTAATAAGTCTACTGAACTTTACTATTTATTTATTTACAGTAGTGTTTACTTTGCTTTTGGCTGTAGTGTTGTTTCTATAAAATTATTATTGTATTTTATTTATATTATTGAATAAATCTGCCTCCGAGAATATCCGATTTTTGAGATATTTAAGTTAAACTATTGTTGTTCTAACAAGGACGTTAAGGTCTTGTGCAAGGGTATAGGTTCAATTTCATTCCAGTATGCTCCAAGAGAAGCTAACTCAGTAGCTCATAGCTTGGCACAAAGGGCTAGGCAGGCTCAAATTTCAGTTTCAGTTGTTCCAGACTATGTAAGCAACATTTTCGGCTGAGGCCGCATCTCGTTAATAATATCACTGATACTTCTTTCAAAAAAAAATTGTGGGGAATAATATCTTTTAATCATAATTAACCAATATTTTTAATTTAGACTAATTTAAGGACAAAATGATCACAATTAAAGAAGATTTGACAATCAAAAAATTGCGTCACACATATTATAATTTGTTGTGTGTGTGAGTATGTGAAATGTGTGTGTCTGTGTGTTGTGTATGTGTGTGTTATTATGTGTGTATATATATGTATTATATTATATACATGTATATGTATACGTATATATATTTTATGTGATGTGTGTACATATATATATATATATTTATGTAATATGTTATTTAATTTATAATTTTTATTTTAATATTATATTTTTATATTCAAAAATTAATTTGGACCATTGATTATTTTAATCAAAATCTAATGGCTCATAATAACAAGGGCACAATGGGGATTTTAGTATAAATTTATATTCAATTGGGGGCATTTTTGGTACAACACAAAAATATTAAATTTGGCTATTTTTGGAGGTTGAAACATGAGGGTAAAAAGTAATTTTACAAAAACTATTAGGGTTTCAAAAATTATCATGTTATAGGGGGCTTTAATTGTTATAATAGTCAAATACGAGGAGTGTATCGATAATTACACCAAACCTCAGGGCGTGTAGATGTAATTATCCCTATAATTTACAAGACAAAAAGACTTAATCCAATCTCGTGTACAATGAGATTACTACTAGTGTATATATAAACTATACATATATATATATATATATATATTTGTGTGTGCGCGCGCCGCGTATGAGTGCATAGTTTATAATTTTTATTTTTAATCATAAGATTTCTAGTGCCAATTGTTTCAGCAGAGGGTTGCTAGTGCATAGATTGGATAAAGGTGAGATAATTAATTCAATTTTTTGTCTTCTTTACGAAGAAACATATGAAGGGGATATTGGTTTTTTTTCCCTCTTTTTACCAAGTCATTAAATAACCTGGAATTTATTTTAATACATTTAAATAACATAAGGTGCTTGATGCTACTAGGTCTATTTTGTTCACTTCTCCTATAATTATAATAACAAGTTAATTAATTGCATAAATTCACACGAATTTTTTTAAGAAACCCATATTTTCCACATATGTGGAAAGCGAAATAATGGAAAATAGGTGAAAACGAAAACAAAATTCAGAAGAAATAGATTGTATAATAAGATGAAAAGAAAGGTATTGCATAATGAAATGAAGGATTACATATGTAAAAGAGACTAAAAGAGAAAAAAAGACAAATCTCTGATCATATAATATGTGTTCGTCAAATCCTCAATTTTCGTAAACACAACAATCCTTCTTAACTGAACCATCCGAATCATCCCTTCTCAATAATATCCATGAAATCAATCATCATATATTCTATCCCTTGAGAAAATATTCACCATTTCAATTTTGTTGGAAAATACTGTAGAGAAAAAAAAAATTATTTATGTAAGAAAAGAAAACTAAATAGGTTAAATAATAATCTCCAAGCCAAAGTGTTAACAAAAGTTATTTACCTTCTCAGTTAGGGAAAGGTAGTATGGCTTGACCTTTTCAACATCAATCCTTGCTTTGCTCTTGCAGTATAAGTCATAATTGCTGCATATTTCAAAAATTATGTTAATTTACATCATAAAATAATAAATAAAATAATTTTGTAAAGTCTCTTTCCAAAATAAATGTTAAAAATACTAACTTGAATATCTTTAGCCATTTCAAGTTCTCTCTATCCTCCTCATTCATTAAATGTATACAAGCTCCAGCCCTGTGCAGAGCTGCAATAAGTCAACACATACCATGTTGCTATACTAATTACTAACATTAATTAATTTAAATCAAACTTAAGTAATTAATTAAAAGAACGTAAACTTCTATGATAAAATGAATGGTATCGGACGATAAACAGTCCAGCGGAAGGTAAAGTTGTACCATTTTCCTTAGCCACTTATAATCACTTAGAAAATTGTTAATTAGTGATTCATATGAAGATTAAATACAATATTTTTCACAATTAATATGAATATTTTGTGGACTTACCAAGTACATATAGTCATTGTGCCCCCAAGACATTAGAACATTCTCTAGTCCACATCCTTCTTGTGAAAAATTGTCACAATTTTAATGAATAGGATATATTACCTTATGATGAACAATGGACTCATCAAAGGCACATCCAAGAGGGTCTGTGTCACCTGCATTTGTACATACATATTTATTTGTTACATCATTTTTTTCTCATAATTTAAGTTTCAAATTTAAATTATTTTTTTATTTTTTAAAACTATAAATACTCACCAACAATAGCCCATTGGGGCGGCCCTCCAAAGCAATGTTCTGAAAACCGGATCCGGACATCGAACCGGCGGCCTTACTGGTTACCGGTTCGACCATCGGTTCAACCGGTGTGACGTCATAAATACGTAATAATTATTAAATTAATTTTTTATATAAAAAAATAATAAATACATAAAAAATAGAGAAAGTAACCTAATAATAATAATAATAACCACCAAAATAAGAAATTTACTTTACTATTTAATAAAAATTCAACTCTATCATTCATCTTAAACCAATTTATGTAAGAAAATTTGATCTTGAGAACATTCCAATTAAACCAACACCAACTAAAGATGCAAATTGGTTCATGCTAGAGCAATAATGGACAGAAGAAGTGGTTGGGGAATTGAGAAATTGAATGCTATTATCTCTTTCTACAAACCAGCATGAGTGCAGCCCATATATACATCATTTTTCATGGCATTCTAAGGCATTGAAAAGCCTAAAAGATTTTAGCATATCAAGTTAAGATATCATAAATAAAGACCCATCTGTGGGATCAGCTATTGAGTCAATCCATGCTTGGATTGATAGATTCGGAGCAAAGTTTTCCAAATATATAATAATAAATCCATGGAGCTTGTCCGGATAGTTTCAGTGGATTTCAAATTCTCGAGTTTCCACTTTGAATTAATTTTGAGTTACAGTGGACACAATTTGAGATCATGACATTATTTGAAATCCTTTCCTCGAATCCTTACTTCAAAATCCTAACTCTTAAACCCAATTGGAACCTTAAATACAGAAAAACACATAAACTTCAGCAGTGGAGAAAAACAATACAGATTACATTAGTCCAAATTTTGATTTTTCATATATTGTATTCCAAAGAATTAGAACATCCCATAAAGCAAATAGTTGAATAAGAGAAACACACCCACACACACACTATTTAGTAGTTCAGCAAACAAGAAAATAGATAAGGAAAAATGAGAAAACACAAATAACCCAATTCATAAGAAGCCCATATGACTTATCAACTATGCCTAAAAGATAAATAAAAGTACAAATGAATTCAAAAAAAAAATGAAAACTCACCTGCTGGCTGTTGCTGTTGCTGGGGAAAACAAGAAAACAAGACAAAAAACAGAAAAAATGAAGAAAAGGAAGAAAACTCACCTGCTGGCTGCTGCTGCTGCTGGTTCACGATGAGGCGAGACGGGGCGGCGCGGCGAGGCGAGGCGGCGCAGCGCGGCGAGGCGATACGGTTGTTGTGTGTGACGGCAGGAGGCGAGCAGGAGACGGTGAAGGCTGAAGCGAAGCAGAGCAGGTTTCAATTTGATTCTCAAAAAAGGCCAACCCGATTTTGACCTAGAAAAAGGCCAAAATAAAAAAAAGAGAGGAAGTGGCTCGCCGAACCGGTTCGCGGACCGGGACCGGTTTCGACCGGTTTTTGACCGGTTTTTACAGGTTCTGGACGGTCCGAGCCACCCCCGGTTTTTGAGCATGATTCGAACCGGACAAGCCGCCGGTCACCGGTCGAACTGGCCGGTCCAGGTCCGGTTTTGAAAACATTGCTCCAAAGCTAGGAAGTAGCAACACTTTTCCAAGATCTATAGCCCATATGCAAAATATAATTAATTTTGTGATTCAAAGTCTCAAACAAACACAACCATTCATATATACGAGAAAAGAGAAAAGCTCACAGAGTTGTGTGTGTGTGTACCGTGAATGAGGGCGGTCAAATGCAACCAAGCCTCATCAGGGTAATCTTCTTGTCGCCTCAACCGTTTGAAGCAAGTGCTCAATTTGAGGTTCGTCAAGATCAGGATCGTTGTCATCCACAACTTCGTTCAGAAGTTCACAGCATTCCCATATACTCATCTCGACTCTATCAAGTTTACCATGCTTCTCCATCATCTGCTTCACCTATGTATTTTAATTTTTCACATCAATAACTAAATCACTCAAATTTTAATTATAAAAAATAAAGTAAACGGTCTCTATATATTTTGAACTTAATCGAACACTTAATTTGCATTGAAAAAGTCATATGTATGATTAATGTGGTTCAATCAGTAGTATTCCTCGACCGATTTTTGTCTCTCGCTTTTAGCATCGTAGTCTTTGTCGAAGATTTTCAATGACAAAATAAAATAAAAATCAATTTTTATAATGTTAGAAGTCTAATATTTAATTTGAAATGTTGGTGCACATAATGTGGCTTGAAAAGGTTACAATTCATGTATTAGAAGATTTATTTGTGTCAGATTCTTGATATTTTTTATATATAGACTTAAAGACAAAGCGAAATAATGGTAAGTAGTACCTAAATGAGTTTCCAAACGCGTTGATTTTTGGGGCTTCAAATCCTCCACTGGGTGTCGTTTTGGGCATGGAAAATCCTCCATCCATTACAAGTCAATTGGTCTCACATAGGATTTTCTTGGCTTCCCCTTCAAAGCTTGAAAATTATAACAAGAAATCAATATGCCATTTACCACTTCACAGTCGAAATATATAGGACAAACATTTTCTAGGCTTTTGAATGGTATGGAATGCGAAAGGCTTTTCTTCGTTGGGTTTGAAGGGAATTGGAAAATGAGGGTATTTTTAGTGGGATAAAAAAGTCCTAAAGTTGTAATTGACAAGGTTGGAGTACTCAACTGAAAATCTATTTGGAGTGCCTAACAGAAAACTATGTAACTTTCCTTAGTTGTTCTTCTTTTGCTTCGTCCAATCCCATCCAAAACAAGCACTTCAACACTGGACCACTAAAACGTGATCTTATTGTCACCGCTGGATCTCTTTATGCGTGTGAGTTCACCACGTTGGAATTAAGATGGAAAACCCTGATTCTAATTCTATTTATTTTTTAATTATTTTTTCACCTTTTCTTACACTAACGTAATTATTTAGAGTAATAATCGCCTGATACATTGTCATAAAATTATAAATCTATATATTCCTAATTTCCTATATATTATAAGACTCAAATTTAATCATTTTAAAGTGAAAAATTTCATAATAATGTCATATGAGAATGAAAACAGACATAAAACAATTAACTAAAAATGTGACACTATTTTAAGTCAAATTACTTGACTTAAACTATTAAAAAAGGAAAGAAGAGCTGGGATGTACTATTTATAAATAATGTTTTATAATAATTCAAAAATGCTAAAAATAATTCAAGACTATTCCACCATACAAAATGTTTCATAGTGAAATTTCAATATATATGTTTCTATCAAATTGAACCAAGCCATCTGTATAATATTATTTAAACAAAATACTCTAAATTCAATTTTTTTTAATATTTTTAATTCAATTTGTTTGTTTATTGTTTCTCTTACAAGATATATATATATATATATATATACACACACACGCATATACATACATACGTATATGATAAATGAAAAAAAAAAAGGAATTCATGGAGATTGTAACGCTCCTTTGAGGAAATAATTTTTAAATTACCCTTTTTTAATTTTTGAATTTTTAAAATAACCCACTTTTCTAAAACATTTCCAAAATACCCTAAACCGAACTCTAAAACCTCGGTTTTACTGTTCATGTGGGCCGGCGTGATTTCTTAAAAACCCACCTTTTATTCTTTATTTCATTAAAACCCATTCCAAAGTATTTTTGATCAATTTAGTCCATTTTTCCTATAAAGTTTCTTCAAAACATATGTTTGAAATAAAAAACTTCATAACCATCCTTATTTACATTAAATAAACTCAAATCATAAATTTTTAATTATTTATTACTTTTCTTAAATTTGTTATATTAAATTAAGTAAAACCCCCTCTTGTTTATTGGTATCAGAGCCATAAAGATCAATAAAAACTTATAAAATGGAATATTTAGACTTGATAAAATTATCAATCATCACTCTTCTAATAATTAAAGAACTGTTTATTTATTTACAAGAAATAAATGATAAAGAATTTAGTGATAACATAAATATAGAAAGTTTATCTTGCGATTTCTCATGTGATGAAACTGATTGGCAGTTATCTTCACCATGAAGAATAGACTGTTTCGACAAACTAAAAGGTATCCAAAGGTTGAGAGGTACTACAAAATCTTGATGTCCCTAAAGAAAGAAGCGAAAGCACATAAAGATGCTGATATAAGAGCATTGTATTATAGAAAGTTAAAAGAATATAAAAATCGTAGAGCTGTAATGATTCTACTTAGTAATGCCTAATTATACATTACATAGGCTTCGAATAGAATTGTATCTATATCAAAAGGAGTTGGATTATATATATCGAAAGCCAACTTATCATAGAGGAGATGCTTTTAGAATTAATTTCTTGAAAAGCAAAATAACACAAATAAATGAAGGACTTGATGTTCTAAGTCGATTATGAAAACAATAAACATCTTAAACGATGGATACAGAATATAAATCTAATTCTAAGCTTAAATATAATTCTTGAAGAATATAATCGGGAATATGAACACATTAAAACAAAAGAGAATAAAGCAAAAATACAAAGTTGCAAACAAAAGATAAAAGCTACACAACAAAATGCTCAAATAGCTTGGAATAGATATAAAAAATATAAATGGATAAAATAAATAAAAATATTGAAGAATTAAATACAAGAATGAATAAAATACTTGAGGCACTATATATTTTAAATCAAGAACTTAAAGAATTAAAAACAGAGGTTCAAATCTTAAAGATTTGTAATTCAAATGTTGAAGATTTAATAAAAAATACTTGTCTTAAGAAAAATAAATTTGACAAGAAAATAAAAGAAAGAGAAATTATAATAAAACCAATAAAAACGAACAAAGACACGGTGCATCCAAATTCTTTTGATGCATACATGATCAATGTTAAATTACCTAAAATATTAGCTGAAGAAGAAGCCCTTAAAAAGGACGAAAAAGGTAAAGACATAGCTACATCATCTAATTCTCCTAAACAACAACATTCCGAATCTGATACAGATAAAGATGAATGATATTAACGAATTAATAGATCAATTTGAAAAAATAGATCTGTCTGAAATAGAGGAATATGAAGTATTAGTTAATACTAATAATACAACTGGAGGCCCAAGTGGTACAATAAAACCAGAAGATATGGAAATTGAGGAATTAGAAATGATGCCTATTCCAAAATATAGAAGGCAATATTATGATCATATAAAGAAAAATAAATATCATAAACAACTAGATAAATTCACTCCAGATACAAATTATGGTGACCCTATAAATCATGGAGGTTCTAAATTAAACATAGATTGCAAAGAAGACACTAAAAAAGCTATAATTTCATGGGCAAATACTATGAAAGTTTTCTTTTTATATAACGCTGATGATACATGGACAACTAATAGACAAGTAGATTATTTACTTGCTACATTTGATGGAATTGTTTTCAATTGGTGGCAAGGATTAACGGAAAATATTAAAGCTATAATAAAAAGAAATGTACAAACTAAATTAATAGAAAATACGGATAGAGGAATTGAAATCTTAGTTGCTTATCTTTCTGATGAATTTCTAGGAGAACAGTGGCATGACCCTGATAAAGAAGGTACTAAAGAAAAAGAAGAAGCTAGAACTAATTTAATAAATCTTAGAATTTGTAGTATGAAGCATTTAAAGCAATATACTTGCGAATTCAAAGAATATTATTATACTCAATATTATAGTAATGAGGATCAAAGTATATATCTCAATATGTACTTTTTAAAACTCCCACATCCTTGGAATAAATATATAATGAATAAATGGAAGGAAGAAAATAAAGAGTCAACTTCAACTCTAGGAAAAAGAATTAGTTTTCTCTTTTCAGAGTTAAGTAAATTATGTAAATCTCAAGATTTATATAGAAAAACTAAAAAATTTTCACCTTTATATTGTAATGAATTTGAAGTACCCAGTCAATGGGGATGTAATAAAGAAAGAATTAATAAAACAAAAAGAAGATTTCATAAAAAGAAGTATAAAAAATATACTAATTTTCAAAAGAAAAATATAAAACCAAAAAGAAGATATTTTAAAAGAAAACCTAACTTTAAAAGAAATAAAAATCTTTCACAATGCCAATGTTGGAATTGTGGAGAAATTGGACATAAATCATCAGAATGTAAAAAACCTCAAAAGATTCGAAGCATAGAAGCTGAGTTTATAGAACTTCAAGATGAATTGTCTGAAGTTTCAGATATAGAAAATTATTTAGATAAAGAAATATATATTGAAGAAGAAACATACTCTAGTCATTCTGAAAATGAATAAAGATATAAGTGAAACTGAAGATTCAGATAAAGAAGTAGAAATATATGAAGGATCTGAAGGTTATGCTCAACGAATAACCTTTGATCAAGAAACATTAGTAAAAATAAAAGGTTTAAAACTTGATGCAACGAATCCTACCAAAAGTATTTTGAAGTCTTTTGGTGATTTAATAAAAAGAGAAAAGATAAATATATATGATTATCATGCAGTTGAAAAATCTATAAATGTTGAACATAGTAAAGGGCAAATTAGGTTAAATTTGCTTACTAAATCTTCAATAAATCAAGCTTTAAATAAAATCAAAAATAAAGAAGTAAGAAAGAAGATAAAATATGTTTATCTTGGTAGAATTCAAATTCTAGTTAAAGCCTTATTTAGAGATGGTATAGATAGTCCTATGGTTATTTCACTTCATGACCAAAGGTTTACAGATGCTAAAAATAGTCATTTAGGAATAGTTGAAGGAAATTTGATATATTCACAATTTCGCTTTGATTGTTATCCAAAATATAGTGTTGATTTAAATGATCAAAATATAAATGATACTTTAAGTTTACACTTTCAACTTTTGAAAGATTTAAAACTTAGAGATAAAAGTCAAGCTTTTACCTTTTACTATAGAGCAATTTATGCTTTTACTAATAGTAATTATGGTAAAATATATCAAGATAAACCATATATTGAAATTGATAATGAATGCAGGGAAATAACAACAATAAAGTTACCAATGATAGAAAAAATTAAAGAAATCAGAGATTATGAAATTACAATAAATAGAAAACCCATGTTAGAATATGGATCTAGTAGTGGTACAATACCACAAATAGATTTTGGAAAAAATACTATATCTAGAAAAAGTGTTAGTAAGTCATTGCTTACTAATGTTGAATTTACTAGACAAGATATAACTAATACAATGATTATAAATGCTAAATATTTTAATGGTCAAGAATATATTGAAGGACCAAATATATTAATTGATACAGGAGCTAGTGGCAATCACCTTGCAAAACATAAAAATAAAGGTTTAATTGCAAAGGTTGCTTCTACAATATTTCAATATAAAAACTTTGAAGGTCAATTAATAACTTGTGATCAAGAGGTACAAGTTTCCATAATTTTTGAGGAATTAAGAATAATTGTACCTTGTTACATAGATAGTGATATGGCAGGAGATTATTACGATATAATTCTAGGTAATAGTTTCTTAAATCAATGTGATTACTATAAAATAGAGAAACATGGAGTTACATTACAAATAGAAAATTTAAAGATCTTTTGTAAAAAACATGAAGGGAATTAATTTTCCTTTAAGTGTCTTTGTACGTACAAATAACAGTACAAGATACTAATATAACAACCTGCGCCTTAATAGATAATGGTTCAGAAATAACTTTGTTTAAATCCTCTCTCTATACTAAATGGCAAGAGAACGGGAACATAAAGATAAAGGGTGTTACAGGTCAAGCCGAACACATTAATAAAAAGGCTGATAAAGTAAATGTTATATTAGGAAGTAAAATTATTACTATAAATACTATATATGACTATAACTCTCTTGAAACTGATATATTGTTAGGAAATGATTTCTTACAATAATTTCAGTTTTATTCATAAAATCTTTATTCTGTTATTCTAAAAACTAAATGTAATCATTATTTAAAATTACCCCGAATAAATAAGCCTTTTAGAGTTCAGCCAGCGAAGCTTGGTGGACCGTATGAAAAAATTCCAATAAAAATACACAAGATAACAATAAAACGGATAACTCTAGAAGATGTACTAAAACAGCTAAAAGAAAATTATAATGATCATCCTCTGGCTTTTTATAAAGAGTCAGATTTAAAGGCAAAAATAGAACTAACTGAAAACATAGTTATAAAAGAAAGACCTATGTTATATACAGAAAAGGATAGAAAAGAATTTGATAAACAGATAAATGAATTATTATATAAAAATCCACCTTTGATTAGAAGAAGTAATAGTCCTTTTAGTAGCCCAGCTTTCATGGTTGAAAATGAAGCTGAGAAAAAATGAGGAAAATCTAGAATGGTAATAAATTATAAAAGATTAAATCACTTTACTAGGGCAGATAGTTACTATCTCCCCAATAAAGAAGTTTTACTAAATATTGTTAAAAGAAAGAAATATTACTCTAAATTTGATTGTACTTCGGGTTTTTGGCAAATAAAAATGGAGCCTGAAAGTATACAATACACAGCATTTAGTTCCCCTCAAGGACAGTTCGAATGGTTAGTTATGCCATTTGGATTAAAAAATGCACCTTCTATCTATCAAAGAAGAATGGATAAAATCTTTAATAAATATAAAGATTTTCTTGTTGTTTATGTTGATGATGTTTTAATTGCTTCTAATACTTTAGAAGAACATAAAACTCATCTATTACAATTTGCTAAAACTTGTAAAGAAAATGGTATAGTCCTATCTGAAAGAAAGGCTATAATTTGTAAAGAAGAAATTGAATTTCTAGGGTTAAAATTGAATAAAGAAGGAATTAAACTCCAACCCCATATATCTAAGAAAATTTGTGAATTTCCTGATAAATTGGAAAATAGAAATCAAATTGAAAAATTTCTCGATTGTCTAAATTATGCTGAGTGATTCATAATCAATCTTGCTAAAAAGAGGCATGAGATTCAAAAATTGCTTCGAAAAAATAATACTAAAAGATGGAGCAATCAACATACAGAGATTGTTAAAACTTTAAAGGAAGAATGTAAAACTTTGCCAGAATTAAAACTTCCTGATAAAAATGATAAATTGATTATACAAACGGATGCGTCAGATCTATATTGGGCAGCATTACTTAAAACCGATCTCAATGAGATATGCAGGTATACAAGTGGTACTTTCGGTCAAGCTGAGGTCAATTATACAACCCATGAGAAGGAACTTCTAGCCATCATAAAAGGAATTCAGAAATTCTCTCTCTTTCTATATCAAAAACCTTTTAAAGTTCATACCGACAATACCCAGATATAATCCTTGGTTTTCAATAAATTACCAAATACACCCCAATACAGAAGGCTACATAGATGGCAAGTTTTCCTTTCTTTTTACAGTTTCAAAATAGAGTATATAAAAGGTTCAGAAAATTTCCTAGCCGATTTCATTTCTAGAAATACAGAATTTGGAAACGGATGAGTTCTCCAACTCTAAAATGGATGAGATGGGTGTGCATTTCCCTATAAATGCAAATAGAGTGATTGTATGCACTATACATACAGCTAGTCCACTATCTAACGGTTGGTGGTAAAGACTTTTCAAATCCGTTGATGGGTGACAATTTCTCAAAAATTGTGTTGATGATACAGATCATCTTATAAATTCTTATTTTTCTGCAGGAATAAAATAATAAAGAAAGATGGATCTTGAAGAGCTAAAGAATGAGATAGACGATATTGTCTTGGTCTGTCAAGACATTGTTGACAGTAATAAAGTTCTGAAAGATTTGATAGAATTAAATTTTAAAACAATTACAGATATCTCTCAAGAAGGACTTAGGAGAGCCCTTTTCCTTCAAGAAAGTCTAGATTTGTTCCTTGAATCTAGAAATAAAGAAAAAGAAAAAATGAGTGAAGCTGAAAATGAGAGTGATAAAAGGGAAAGCAATAAAGGTAAAGAAAAAGCAGAGTCTTCTGGAAGTCAAGGTACTAAACCAGTATCTGATAAAGACTTTTTAGACTCCATGAAAAATAAAGAAAAAACTTCTAAATCTCAAAGTGATGTTGAAGTTATCGAAATAAAAATCAATAAACCTGAAAGTTTCAACAACAGGGGATCCAATGAAGAGTTTGTTCCTACAAATAAGTGGGAACGAGAATATAAAGAAGTTGCTGAAGAAGCTTATAAATGGGAGAATTCCAGGACACTATTCTACTCTAAAGGATATAGTGTTAATCCAAGAATCACCGCCATATTTGGAGCTGATCCTCATAAAGTTTTTCAGCTTGCAAATTATGGATTTCTTGATCTGCTATATGTTGGTAAAGATCTAAAGGAGATTTCAGAATTTGATGACCGTTTTAAATCCCAGGTCAGTCAAGTTGCTAGAAATAGAGAAGTCGTACTCAAGTTCTATTCTATAGCCCCAAAACCTGAGATGCGCATTTGGCATGAAGTCCAACACATGATCACCATAGATGTTATAACTACAAACTTAAAGATCGAAACTGGTATAAAGAATTTTAGATCTTTCAAATTCACCAGTTCATGGATCACAGAGAGAAGAGCCATGGGCATTAAAGCCATTCAATCCATTGCTGAGTCTTTATGGGAGCGACAATATGAAACTCTCATGCAGGCCAATAATTGGATTCTACTAAAGAAAGGAGGACAGATAAAATCTCCATTGCTAAAGGAGTTCCTCAATAAATTTTTCAGACATGAATTTTATTGCACAGAGACTACAAGAAAGAAAGCTTGCAGAATGATTGGCTGTTGTAAATCATGATGTAAGCGCTTACGTCAATACAAGGAGTGACGGATGCCATGACGTCATCATCCACTAAAAAATTATGACAGACAGCTGTGGATGGCAGCTTTTGACTTTAGAGGCTAAAGCTGATAAAGATCCAGCTCATAAAGAAAGGGACAGCGGACGCCAACTAAAACTTTGAAGTCCGTCCGAATAGTTAGATTTCTAGATCTATAAATTGTACTTAGATTTCATTTGTAAAGCATTCGAAAACACACACTCGAAATTCAGACTGTTTTTCACTCTGAAAAATATCCATAGAATAGAAAACCAGCTTTTCTAGATCTTAGTAACCATCCTCTAAATCATGTTTATATAAATCCTTGTTGAAGGAAATAAAGCCAGTTTATTTTCATAAATATTCAAGTTTAGAAATCTTTCTATAGAAATCTTTTAAGCTTGTATTTCTCCTAAATTTTCCAAAATTCTCTAACCCTACGAAGGCCGTTTGGAAGCGTAAGTCCCGTAAAGCCAGGAGGGCGTTTGGGCAAAAACCAGTCAGGCTTGTCAAGGTGATTGAAGACGAGTCCAGAAGGAGGATTAAAGAATTAGGATATCAAGGAGGTAATATACTTTTAAAAGATTTAAATAGATATATTTTTCTACTTGATGTTATGAAAGTATGTGATTTTAAAGTACTTCATCAATTATTTATGAGAGTTATGCACATGTATGATTATTGTTTGGTTATATAAGATATAAAATAATGGGAAAAGATTTTGATATCATAAAGAACCAATTTAAAAGAAAAAACGATACTAAAAAAGAAAATAACAATTTTAAAACCACTAGAAGATCTACCCGAAGAGTTAAGAATTCTTATTGCGACATATAATAATAAAGAAGATTATGTTTTTGATCTAATCAATAAAACTATAAATCACGAAATCCTTAAAAATTATGTTAAACAATTAGAACAAATAGACAGAGAATTAAAAGAACTTTGGGAAGCAGATAGAACACTAGAAAATTATATTCTTATGCAGTGTAAAAATCTAGAAAGAGTAAAACTAATAAAATTTATATATGATTAAAATTGGGATATACCGTACTTTTTCTGACACTTAGAGGTATAAAAACATAAAGAAATCAAAAGTTTGGATCATAAAGTAAATAAAGAAACCTTCAATAGTGAAATTACTATTTAAATAGTAAAATTACTATTCAAAAGGGGTAAAATGAAAAACCTTTTTAAAAGAAGGACATTTTGAAAATAAACATACAAAAGTAGGGCAAAATAAAAATTAAATCCTCCTTTGAGAGTAGCGAAAGTGGGAGAAAATCATGGGTGAGTCAGCCACACGTGTATATAGCATTATGTCTATCGCTTCTTCTTTTCTTTTTTTTTCCCCCCCTAAAGGAGCATTATGTTTATCTAATCTAATATACATGAAGTACAATGGTGCGGTGGGTTCGTATAAATAATTATGGTATGTGGTGATGAGCCGGATAAATTAGTTTGTTCTTTTGACTATGTAACAATTTTCTATTTTTATTATTTATACTCGTTAATGTCATTACATTATTATCTTTCCATAAATTTTTAACCATTATTTCAAATTGAAAAAATTTTAGAACATTATTTTCCATACTGAATATTATAAATATTTTTGTAACAAATGTGACTCGTTTGACTAATTGTCATAACTCAATCACTACAAGAAAACACAGTTTTGTCGGCAAAATTTTCGGCGGAAAAAATAAATTTCGGTGGATTTTCGGTGGATTCAATCTCCCGAAAAAACCTTCGTCGCTAGTGATTTTTCGGCGGATTTTCGGCGGGAAAAATATATATATATATTTTTAATTTTTTAAATTTTTCGGCCGAATTTCCCGCCGAAATTTTTTTAATTTTCGGCGGAATTTCGGCGGGAAATTCCGCCGAAATTATTATTTATTTATTAATTTTTTTAATTAAATTATTTTCGGCGGAATTTCCCGCCGAAATTTAAATTTAATTTTTGAAAATATATTTTCAATTGCCAATCTAGGAATCGAACACGGGACCTCGCCCCAGCTCGCGCACGCGTGCGTACACGCGCCTGATATTATCCCAACTTTTGGGGCCGCTGGAAGTCGAACCTTCGACCTCTCGGTTGGCAAACAACTCTCTTACCGTTGAGCTATGTTCACTTTGTTGTCATAATTCATTACATTATATATTTATATCATACAACAATTCAAATAAAAATAATTAATAATAATAATAATACGTTTTTATTTATTGAAAATTTATATATATAATACATAATATTATATATATATATAGCATACAAAAATTCATTTCATTCTAATAATAATAATAATAATAACAATAATAATAATAATTTTATAAAAATAATTCAAATAAAAATCAAAATTTTAAATTTTAATATTTTTTAAAATTATATAAAATTATTATTAATTTTTATTTAAAAAATATTTATTTTTTATTTTTATTTATTTTTAATTTTTAAAATTTTTCGGCTAGATTTTCCGTCGAAAATCCGCCGAAAAATTTAAAATTTTTTATTTTTTAATTATTTTTAATTTAAAAAATATTATTTTTTATTTATTTTTAATTTTTTAAATTTTTCGGCGGAATTTCCGTCCGAAAATCCGCCGAAAAATTTAAAAATATTATTTTTTATTTTTTTTAATTTCCCGCCGAAATTCCGCCGAAAATTGAGCTTTTTCTTGTAGTGAATCTTTGTATTTCATTTGCAATTATAAGATTTATCCCTCAGTTTTGATATCCTAATTAATATACACACACACACACACACACACATAGAGAGAGAGAGAGAAGAATTTGAGTTGAGATTTGAAGGTGGGGGGAAGAAGAAGGTGGAGATGGGGCTTGGAGTTGGGTTTCAGGCCAGATCTAGTGGGCGATCAGCGGCGGCGGGCATGGGCATCGCCATGGTGGTGGTTGCAGCGGTGACGGTGGCTGGTGGTGGTTTGTTGAGAGGTCGGCGGCAGCGACGGCATGGTGGCGGTGGAGGAAGAATTTTGTCAAATTCATCGTGATATTCGTTGCTTTTTTGTCGTTAAACCACAGTTTTCTTTTCTTGAATGCATATCCTTTAACTATCACTATAAGAAAAACAATTTGTTGCTACAAAGCATTTTACTATGCTTTTTAAAACGTAGTTGTTGGTGATTAAATTTTTGCCCAATTAAAAATTGACAAATTTAAATTAAAATATTAAATATTAATTAAATTTTATATTTTATATTTTGAAATTTTCTACATTTAATTCCAATATTAAATTGTTGACATTTATACCTTGATCCCCCAAGTGAAGAGAAAAGCTTTGCTACTAGGCTATTTAAGAAGTTTCTAGTATTGTCTTTTTTATTAAAAAAACTTATTATATTATTATATTACTTTTTTTAATTAATTCTTTTGAAATTCCAACAGAAACTTTTGCTAGAAACGTCCAGCGGACAATTTCCGCCAGAAATATCCACTAGATTTTTCTTTTAAAATTCCAGCAGAAATTTCTACCACTACAGCAAAAACGGCGTTTTCTGGCGGAAATATTCCGGGGGAATATTCCGCCGGATTTGGACCGGCGGAAAACCGGCGGGCATGGCGGAAAATAAAAAATCGACGGAAAAATCGGGGGAAATTTCCCCCGGTTTTTGTTTGAATTTTTTTAATAAAAAAATCGGGGAAAATCCGGGGGAAATTTCCCCCGGTTTTTTTACTTTTTTTTTTAAATATAGAACTGGCGGAAAAATCGGGGGAATAATTCCCCCGATTTTGTTTTTATATTTTTTTATATATTTTTAAATATAAAACCGGCGGAAAATCGGGGGAATAATTCCCCCGGTTTTGTTTTTATATACTTTTATATATTTTTAAATATAAAACCGGCTGAAAATCTGGGGAATAATTCCCCCGGGTTTTTTATATTTTTTTATATATTTTTAACATTAAAAACTGGCGGAAAAACCGGGGGAATATTTCCCCCGGATTTTTTTTAAATTTTTTTTATATATTTTTAAATATAAAACCGACGGAAAACCAGGGGAATAATTCCCCCGGTTTTGTTTTTATATTTTTTTATATATTTTTAAATATAAAACCGGCGGAAAACCGGGGGAATAATTCCCTCGGGTTTTTTTTTATATTTTTTTATATATTTTTAACATTAAAAACCGGCGGAATATTTCCCCCGGATTTTTTTTAAAATTTTTATATATATTTTTAACATTAAAACCCGGCGGAAAAATCGGGGGAATATTTCCCCCGGATTTTTTTGAAAATTTTTTTATATTTTTTTAAATAAAAAACCGATTTTTGTATATATTTTTTTATATCCGATTTTTTTTAAATTTTTTTTATATATTATTAAATTTAAAACCAGCGGAAAAATCGGGGGAATAATTCCCCCGGTTTTTTTTTAAATTTTTTTTTATGTAAAACCGGTGGAAATTAATTTTTTTTAAATGAAGTTAATTAATTGTTTGAATTGTTTTAGAGTGTACTTTTATTTTTTCTTTTAGTTTACAATAATAACTAAGTAAAATGAAAGACAATTGTACTTTTAAGAATTATGTTGTGTTCTTTAACAAATAAATAAGATAGAGAAATTTAAGTTTTGTTATAGGATCTGATATACAAAGTCCAAATCCAAATCGGATAACATAATTTGACAACTGCTCAATCCAATTTGAGAGATCCTATAAAATCACGATCTATAAATACTAAACTCAAATCTATCAAAGATCCGAAAACACGCCAAAAATTCTAGTCGATTAAAAATAAAATAATATTAAAAACCTAAAATATCAAATAAAAATGAGCATATATAAGTATAGTGATGGACAGAAAAGTGATAGTCGTTTAAGGATAGTATACATTCAAAGCATGTTTACTTGAAATTAAACGAGAATACGTTAATAGAAAAGTACCAAAAATTATAATAAGTGCATATATTATGTGTAAACTAACATATATTACATTTTGCTCTATAGTCAATTTGAATTGTTCTTTTATTGATTTGAAATGTTAAGATTATTTGAAATGTTAGCAAGATAAACTTAATTTACTGGGCAGTTAGCTGAATAGTTGAATCTTTTTGTAATTTACTGGGCAAAGCATGACAATAGGTATGTGTTGTCTCGTATTCCTTATTGGTATGTTCCTCTTGTTAGACGAGATGGTAACAATCTTAAGTCATTATATTTTCTTTCTAAGAAGTCTTTTGATCGATATCTGCATATTGTTATTCCTTTTTTTTTTCTTAAGTTGGGCATTGATTCCTTATGAATAGTATTATCTTTTCATCAAATACTTTCTATTTACTGAAGATGTTTACGCCCAAAACTCATGACATAATAATACAAAATGTGATTTTGTTATGTTTTCCTAAGACATTTTTATTAAATTCTTTATAATTAAATCAAATATTTTCTTTTCAAACATATATATTTTTAAAATTTACATAAACAATTTTATCGTTTTAGACGATCATATCAAAGGGACAACACGTATTTTGGTCACGAATAGATTATAATATGGAAAGAGTTATATGTGCCCGATATTTTTATATTCTGCAATCTATTTTAGTTATTACTTTTTATAATTTAAATAATTATATATGATTTAAAATTTGTTGAAATATCGAAAGCATATGTAAAGATTTAACTCATAAATTGAATACATAATATGAACTAAGATATGAAAAATAAATCTAAAATTTGTCCCGATTCTCAGCATTTTTCCTGCTGTATTTGTAGAAGATAGTATCGAAAGAGATAAAGAGGACCAATCGTGGGGTTGGTGATTATATTGAAGGAGTCATTGCTTAGACAATTAGTTAATGTGATATAGTTCTACTATTTTCTTTTATGACTCTATCTAATAAGGCTATTATAGCTTAGTCTTTTATTTATATTTTTGAATTGGAGTTGTAATACTAGCTAGGGTTATTCTCGTTTCCGCTGTGATATTTGACTAAGGTCTTTAACGAATATTTTTCGATCATCATTACTCTTAGAAAAAATCATATAAGTTCTAATTTTTACCAAAAAAATTTACAATTTATAAGCTCCAATAATAAAATATCAAATTTAGTATAATCAAAATTACTTTATGGAAAAAAAATACTTATATTTATAATTAATATAATTTGTGGGAACAAACTATTTTTTTTTTCCCCAAAAATCGGGGGAAAACCGGGGGAATTATCCCCCGGTTTATTTTTTAAAATTTTTCCCCCTTAAACAGGGGGAAAACCGGGGGACATTTCCCCCGGTTTATTTTTTTAAAAATTCCCCCGTAAACCGGGGGAAAACCTGGGGACTTTTCCCCAGTAAATCGGGGGAAAACCGGGGGAATTATTCCCCCGGTTTATTTTTTTATAATTTTCCCCCGTAAACCGGGGGAAATTTTCCCCGGTTTCCCCCCCCCCCCTTTTTTCCCTATCTCCTCCTCCTCCTCCTCCTCCTTCTTTCTCCTCCATTTGTTTCTCTCTCAACTTCGCCCTCTCTCTCTCTCCGACTCTCCAACCGTTGACGCCCCTGCCGCCCGTCGCCGCCGCCGCCGTTGCCGTCCTCTCCTCTGCCGCCCACCGCGCCCTTAACCATTTTACCGGTTTTGTTTTTTGAATGATAGTTTACTTTTTGTTATTTTACATATTAATTGTTTTGATATTGTGATATGCAAATATGTAGAATTTTTGTTGTTAGATATGTTATAAAATAATGTATTTTAACATAATTATTGATTGTTAATAATGTACAAATGTTAGAAGTCTTTCATATATGGATTTATTGCGTTTTTAAAGTATTTTTTTCGTAATGTATAAATGTTTGAAGTGTTTAATATACAAATATATATGATTTTTGTGTTAGATATGGTATTTGTTCATGTATTTTAACATAATTAGTAGTATTTGATATATGAAATTATTGATAATGGAAGATTGTGTTAGTTTGTAATATGTAAAGTACTTTATAAATTGTTGATGTAAAGTATGAAAGGTGATTGTAGTTTATTTATTTGTCTTGAAATTGTAGGTATTTCGCTTATTCTACTTCGTTTGCGTAGCCTTGTAATTTGGTATAAATATCGAAAAGGTACGTATGGCTAACTTTTGCTAATATGAGCCATTGCTTGGCTATGCGTAGTTATAATTAGATGTATATGTATATGTTATTAGATAGTTTGTAGCTATTAAGGTAGTATGAGATGTGGAGATGGTGGATGGGAATTGGGGGAAGGGATGGAGCCTTCCCATTGTTTGCCGTGGTTTATACGTGCTTGCATGTTGTGGTGATATAAGGGGGTCGTACGTATTTTTTGACAATATATAACTAGTAAATAAAATATAATAATGCTTTATACATTCTATAATATGATGCAGTTATTTTATCTTTCGTGAAATTTTTGTATACGTTTTATAATATGATGCTTGTGTTTGAACTTCTGTAAAATGTGAAATTTGTTACAATGAAAAGTTAGATGATATAGTTAAGTATAAACAAACCATATAATAATTAGTTAATCTGTAATATGTAGATGGATATACCCTCGCATAGAATGTGGATGTATAGAAGGACTGAGACTAATTCTTCGGGGCTTTCAAACTCATTTATTGATGGGGTGGATGGATTTATAGAACATGCTAAAGCTTGTGAAGAGTTTACAAAGTTTCGAATGATTCGATGTCCATGTGCAAAATACGTTAAAAAGTGAGCTATTCTAGAACCGTTTAAAGTAAGGGAACATCTCCTCTGTTTCGGTTTTAAAACAAATTATTGGTTTTGGGTAGATCATAGGTGAGATAGGACCCTTTCAAGATAATACATCGTTCGGTCAACCAAGTACATCTATTAATCTTGACAATAATCCCCTACAAAGATATGCAGATATGTGTTTCGATGTCGTTAGGGAAAATATTATTGTGGATGATATGGTTGGTATGAGGAATAACGATGGACAACTTATTGTGGAAGAGGCGCCAAATGCGGAAACAAAAAAATTCTTCGATCTCTTGAGTGAATTTAACAAACCAATTTGGCCTGGTTGTAAAGATCACTCCCCTTTATCTGTTGCGGCAAGATTAATGAGTATCAAAATTGATTACAATGTTGCACGGGACGGTATTGATGAAATCATACAATTAATGTCTGAAGTAATGCCTACCCCGCATGACCTCCCAACAAACTTTTACGAGGCGCAGAAACTTGTAAAACGACTGGGTTTGGTTAGCTACAAAATTGATTGTTCTGTCAATTGATGCATGTTGTATTATAAAAATGATTCTACCGCGACGGAATGTAAATTCTGTAGTGCTCCTAGATATCGAGAAATTCCGACTAGGAGTCAAGGCCGACGTAAACACATCCCCGTTAAGCAAATTCATTACCTACCACTAATCCCACTATTAAAACGTTTGTATGCATCTTTGAGTTCAGCACCACACATGCAATGGCATGTTGAACATCACCGACCGGAAGGGGTTATGTGTCACCCAGCTGATGGGAATGCATGAAAAATTTTTGATGCAGTTTATCCTGATTTCGCTGCTGAACCTAGAAATGTTAGACTTGCTTTGTGTTCTGATGGATTCACACCGTATTCTCAATCAGCATCGCCATATTCATGTTGGCCGGTAATTGTAACACCATATAATTTACCACTTGAGATGTGTATGTCAATGCCTTATATGTTTTTGACATGCATAATTCCCGGGCCAAAAAATCCGAAAGTTAACATTGACGTGTATTTGCAACCACTTATTGATGAGTTGAGAGAACTTTGGGATGTGGGTGTTGAGGCGTATGATGCATCAAAAAAATAAAATTTTATGATGAGAGCTGCGTTAATGTGGACAATTAATGATTTTCCAGCGTATGGAATGCTATCCGGTTGGATAACTGCTGGTAAATTAGCATGTCCGTATTGTATGGGTTACAGTAAGGCTATAACATTGAAACATGGAAGGAAAAATACATGATTTGATTGCCATCGACAATTTCTTGAAATGAATCATCCTTTTCGACGGAACAAAATAAATTTCAAGAAAAATAAGACTGAGTTCGACCCGACACCACCGAAAGTCTGTGGTCATCAAATGGCAGAACTTGTACAATGGTTACCGAAAATTACTGAGCACCCGAATATGGAAAAGTTACCCGGGTATGGTATAACGCACAATTGGACAAAACAAAGTGTATTTTGGGAATTACCGTATTGGAAAAATATTTTAATTCGTCATAACCTGGATGTCATGCATATTGAAAAAATTGTATTTGATAATATTTTTAACACAGTAATGGACATCAAAGAAAAAGCTAAAGACAATGCAAATGCACGGATGGATATGGCCGAACTTTGTAGGCGGCGTGAGTTAGAATTGGTTCAAAAGTCAAGGGGGCAATGGGGAAAGCAAAAAGCTAAGTACACCTTTACGTTAGACCAAAAGAGAGCAATATGTGAGTGGATTAAACAACTAAAAATGCCAGATAGGTATTCCTCAAATTTAAGTCGTTGTGTAGACTGACAAGCAGCCAAAATTCATGGCATGAAGAGTCATGATTGTCGTATATTCATGGAACAATTATTGCCTATTGCATTCAAGGAATTGCCCGATGATATTTGGAAGCCATTGGCTGAATTGAGTCAATTTTTCAAAGATTTGTGTTCAAGTACGTTGAGGCACGATGATCATTGACAAGATGGAGAAAAATATTCCAATAATTTTATGCAAATTAGAACGAATATTTCCTCCTGCATTTTTCGATGTAATGGAGCATTTACCTGTTCACTTGATTGATGAAGCTCGGAATGGTGGTCTAGTGCAATTTAGATGAATGTATCCGTTTGAAAGGTAGATCATTTATTTTTATAAGTACATTGCATAACTTAAATTATCTTATGCATTGTTATTAATTAAATAAAAATTTTCGTTAAATAATGTTATAGGTATTTGGGGAAGATAAAAAAAACAGTCAAACAAAAAGCTCAAGTAGAAGGGTCTATATGTGAGGCCTATCTCAGACGTGAGACTGCTAATTTTTGCTCCTTCTACTTTAATTCTCACGTGCGGTCAATGAGTACGCGCGTAGCACGGAACGATGATGGTCGTGTTGATGTTTCAGTACCATCAACATTGTCGATTTTCAATCAACCAGGTCGTCCATTAGGAGCATGTAAGGAACGCTATTTTGAGAGTTTGCAGGAGTATAATTCCGCTAAACTGCATGTGCTGTTAAATTGTGATGAAGTCGAAATATATATCAAGTAAGTATCACATTTAATAAATTATAATTATTTTATGCCTTTTATATGATTATCAAAAATTCTAAATTAAATATTGTCAAACGTAGCTATTTTCGACAACATTATAGGATCACAGAAGTTGACGCAAGCGAGCGGATCGAAAATGAATTCGCAGATTGGTTCAATTCGCACGTAAGTTTTAATTTTAAAAAAATAAAATAAAATTGTTGCACAATCAAGTGTGAAAAGATGCATGTACATTGTTGTTGACGTTAATTATATACGTTTCATTATATAGGTCCTTGAACTGAATAATGGAATGTTGTCAATATTTTTGAAACAACTTGCGCTAGGGGCCAAATTTCTCTGTGAGGACATATCCGATATATATTGTGAATGGTTTCAAATTTCACACACGATCATGGAGTGAGGGGAAAAAAACAATGAATTGTGGCGTATGGGTGAAAGGCGGTTACGATGGGGATTCCGGCGAAGATGACTACTATGGAATTTTGAATGAAATTCTTGAATTGGAGTATACGGGGGAACCATTAAAAAAAGTGGTGTTGTACAAGTGTGATTGGTTTGACCCCACTCCACATAGAGGAACGCGCATTGCACACCCAGAATGTAGTATTATTGAGGTGAAACAGACAGGCAGATACAGAAAATATGACCCTTTCATAATCGCCCAACAAGCGCGCCAAGTTTATTTTGTTGTGTACCCAGGCCGCATTCGTGGCAAGACCCAATGGTTCTCTATAATTAAAAGTAAAGCTAAAGGCAGAGTTGAAACTCCTGGTGGTATGGAAGAGGCTTACCAAAATGATATGTGCAAGGTTATGAACTCTTCTACTGATGATGGAGTACCCGCTTTGTGTGATGAAGATGTTGACTTAGATATTGTTCAGCTCGTCGAACTTGAGGCTCACGAGGAGGATGAAGAGGAAAATAATAATGTCTCGGCCGACGAAGAATATAGTGAGAGAGATGAGGATCATGAGGAAGACTTGGTGTTAATGAACGATGATTCAAATAATGATAGAGACAGTGACTAGGGTTCATTTGATTTGTAAGAGTTGATTGTTAATGATTGAATTCTTATGTAATACTTTATATTAATGTAAATTATATATGTATCTTTCTAATTAATATTAGTCTGCAATTCATCTATTAATTTATATTAACGACAATAATTTAGATGCAACCGCGGAAACGCTCTGGATCAAGTAATGCCATACGGGGTAGAATCAATACTTCACAATCATATGACCCCACCACGCATCCTTTATCACATGACTTAAACGATCCTCCAATTATCAATGAACACATGAACACAGCATACCATCATGCTGCATCGGCTCCATTGCAATTCATGCCCACTCCATCCGTAGGTGGACATAGTCCACCGATTAGTTCACCTAATCCATCTGCTCAGGATGCATATAGCATCCCGGATCCTCCAACCACACGACGAGCTGGACAAAAGCTTTTCTTGGAGCCGGCTCCGAATTGGTAAGAGAGAGTTTAGTATGTCAAGTTTAAATGTATTATAATAACTTAAGCATGATATGACGTGTATATATACTGCATGTGCAGTAGCTTCGTCCCGGCCGATCGTGGAGCTCACACTATAGGTACCGTATTGAAGAGCCGAATGACTGAGTTCGTTCCTACATTCAAATATGTTAGCACAGAGTTGATATGTTAGCACATGATAGCCGCGTGTCAACGTGAGGTCGGCTATCATGAGGTTGTTCAAAAGTGTTATACGAGATCACTTAGACCCGACGAGATTACCGAGGGTGACGAGGATGAAGGGAGCACGGCCAATAATGTGGTTTGGCTAAATCAAAATGCCAAACAAGTCCACGTACGTATACAATATATTAATTTCCATATTTAATTAACTAATTATACATACTTGCATGACTTAAATTTCAATTGTTTAATATAATTTATTTAATTTCGTGTAGGAGAACTACCAACAATTGTTGCAAGCCCAGGAACAATCAATAGTAGTAGGGTTGAGCGATGAAGCTACACAACAGTCTAAACACGAGTTGTTTATGCAGGCGGTTGGACCCCCGAACAGAAAGGGCCGCCAAATTGGGCTGAACTACGTTCCTCGGGAAAAGAGGGGGCAACACTCATTGGGAAGTTCCTCGTCGCGTGCTGTTCCTTCCAATTCCGGAGCACATGTAGAGGCGCAGTTGACGGATCTCAAAAATCAAATTGAGACTTATATCTCATCTCACAAAGAAGAGATCACCGAATTAAAGTCTCAAAATAACACAATAATGTCAATGATGCAACAACTGTACACCGGACTTGTGAACAATCGCCCGTCTGCCTCCGGAGCAGCTCCCCAGTCATCTCGTCGGCGTCGTCCCACGGGCAATACGTCCCACGACACATGTCATGATCTCGATCAAGGATTTCCCGCTCAACACATGTTCGCACCGCAACCAAATATGAATCCCATGAATGTCGGAGATGACAACGAAAATGACATCAACTATTTTGAGGATGACAATGAGGAGGACGAGTAGACACATTTGATAATTTAATTTGACGTATGAACAATGTTTTTATTTGCCTGACGAATTTGTATTTATATTAATTATATTTCAAACAATATAGGATAATATTTTATAATTGTCAATTTATTTTAGCTTTATGTATTTTTATTTATTTTACTCATATGTGAATATTAGCATTTTGCATTATTAGAATATTGTAAATGAAATTTATAAATAAAAAAATTTTAATGAGCTGATTTGAGCGATCGAATTAAAATAATTTTTTTTAAAAAAACGGGGGAAATTTCCCCCGGTTTAATAAATTAATTTTTTTTAAAAATTATCCGGGGGAAAAATCGGGGAAAATTTACCCCGGTTTAATAAAATTAATTTTTTTAAAAGTATCCGGGGGAAAAATCGGGGGAAATTTCCCCCGGTTTAATAAAATTAAATTTTTTTTTAGAAACCGGCGGAAAAAACCGGGGGACATTTCCCCCGGTTTAATAAAATTAAATTTTTTTTAGAAACCGGTGGAAAAAATCATGGAAAATTTTCCCCGATTTAATAAAATTAAATTTTTTTTTATAAACCGGCTGCAAAAAACCGGGGGAAATTTTCCCCGGTTTATTAAAATTAATTTTTTTTTTATGAACCAGCGGAAAAAATCGGCGGAATATTCCGCCGGTCCAGCCGGGCGTATTCTGGCGCCAAAAAAATCAGCGTACCGGTTTCCGCCGGTTTTACGCTTTTCCGGTGGAAATTCCGCCGGATTTCCGCCGGATTTTTCCCTCGCTTTTGCCCGTTTTTCCTGCAGTGTACCACATTTCCATTGGAAAAATTGGTGCATACACTCATGCCATTACTTCTGGCAAAAATGCGGTGGACATTCTGCCAAATTCTTGAAAATAATGTTCGTAAGTAGGGGTGATCGTGGTTTATTTTGATTTTTTTAAAACATATTTAAAATTGAATAGCCATATGCAGTTTTTTTTAAATATTTTTTAAATTATTATTTTTTAAATAAAAATCAAAAGTACAATTATAAGCGGTTCGATTCAGTTTGGTGAGGTTTGCTGGCTTTAAACAAGAAAAATAAGTAATTAGACAAAAATAAGAAAAATATCATCTTCTAATATTAATAAATATTCAAATTAATATTAAAAATTCAATGCATGAAAATAAAATTTTTATATATAAAAAGTATAAAGACTAAATGTATAGAGCCCATATAACTAATCGATATAATGCGACTTTGCATATTAAAATCAAGCTCAAGCAATAATATTGATTTTACTATGCAACTTCTTAAGGTTTTAGCTAATATAACATACTAAAGTTTTAGTCCATGCATAATTTAATAATAAATGGTTCGATGTATTTGAAATGTTAAACGATTAAATCAATAACTAATGAAATTTTAAACAATGTACAATGCGATTAGTAAATTTATCTTATACATTGAAGAGTTCAAGTTAACATGTGTGTGTGTGTGTGTAATATATATGAACAGTTTGGTTCAGTGTAGTTTGAGGAGAAAATTAGAACTAAACCAATTTTGGGGTGCAGTTTTGAACTTAATTGCTAAGCCATGATTTTTAAAAAAATTGATAAAAATGGAGCGGTTCGGGAGATGTTTCAAAATTTATGCTCACCCCTCTTCGTCGGATAGTTTTTCCGGAAAATACGTGTTTCCCTGTAATGTAATAAGGGAAATTCTATCATCAGTCATGGTTCATATATATGTGACCTGTTACCTGTTGTGCAGGTAAAGCGGAAGGGTTAACTGCTATACAGATTATCCTATGGTTTTAATTTATAATAATTATTCTATTACATCATATATGGTCCCACTAAATACCAACCAATAAAATTGTTTTCATAACATATATGTAATTTATAAATTCGAACAATATATTAATAGTAGATAAAAACTTACACTTAATTTAAATTTTTTACACATTTTAAAATACATATAACACTGATGACGAATTATTTTAAAAATAAATCTAGAATATCAGTATTTGTATTTTAAATAACAAATTAAAATTTTAAAATTTGAATATTATTATTAAGTAAATTATTCATACTATCTATAAATTTATAATATAATGATTGATCTGTATTGATATTGAGTAATATATTTTTAAAAGTGGTGCAAATATATAAAATATATCTAGAAGAGTGCAATAAGCAGTAGTTGTTAAAAAAATATGTTTTGATTACGAGTGGAGGGTATACTGATATCAAACACCAATAATAATAATAATAATAATAATAATAATAATAATATTTTTTAACCAAATATATGTCAATATGGTGTGATGTATTCAAATGTATATTCTATACAGTAAATGTAACCACATATGTAATTCAATTATTAGTCTCACTAATTATGATTATAATAATATATAATGAATAATAATAGTAGTAATAATAACTATATATTAGCAATATATAATTTAATGTGAGATAACTGTAGAAATAATAACAATTATAATATTAATAATCATATGTGAATAAATAATAAGAATTTACAAGTATTTATGTATGGGTGTAATTAATATAGATCTAAATGACGAAACACAACAATTATATATTGAAGAATATGTACTCCTTAGAGAAGGTAAACAATTATAAAACCAATTTATTAATTTGAATAATTATGACTATAACCATACGTGTGATCAAATATAAAGTTAATCATAATAAATAATACGGTGATAATAATATTAACGATTAGATGGTACACATTCTTAATTTGATGAACAATACTCACATTATTGATATAAAATATTTAGTAATTGTATTATACGTTCTTCGTATAATAATTGACGATGAAATACACATTATTTTAACAAAAATACTTGACTTAGTTGAAAATAAACAAAATAAATGTGAAAATAGGTCCATGTTACTAGTTTGTTTGCTTTTAATTTTTGTCCTAGAATTTCTATTTTGTTCGTACATCTATAAATTCATATAAAAAAAATTTATACTATCGTGTCGATGTTTGTAATCGTATCTTGGAGAAAATATATATACTCTGATTGAACATCAAAATAATAATAATAATAATAATAATAATAATAATAATAATAAAAATTATTATTATTATTATTATTATTTTATTATTATTATAGAATGATTAGCTAAATTAATTCATGAGAATAATTAAAAGAAATAATAACAATATATGTTGTTACTAAAATAAAATGTCATGTAATTTTTTTAATTAAAATTTAACATTTAAATAGCAATAGAAACTAAGAGACATTTTTTTATATTAAGAGACATTTTTTATATTTGGTAAGGTTAATAATTAAGCGATTCTACAATCTCTTTAGAATCCAACAATACCCATTCTCTTCAAGAATAAACGAGAATTAGGGAGAGAAATCTGATTAGAATTGATTTTGTAGAGAGAGAAAAATAATTTGTTTACCTGCAGAAGCTGGTAAGTGTGAGATTTAGGGCCCGTTTGGATGGGCTTAAATAAAAAGTGCTTTTCGAACGGTGCTTTTTATAGTAGAGTTTTTTTTTTAAGCCAAGCACTTTTGCGTTTGGGTACAATAATTAAAAGTGCTTTAAAAGTGCTTTTATTTGAAGCTACTCTGGGATAGCTTCTAAAAAAAGCCAGTTTTGGCTTTTTTTCTGGCTTCTACTTTTTTCAAAAAGCCCATCTAAACACAATTTTTTTTTTCGAACTGCTTTTTTTCAAAAAAAAAGTGCTTCTTCTTTAAAAAAAGCCCATCCAAACGGGCTCTTAATTAACTGGTAACTTATTTAAAAAATTAAAATTAGTACACATGGCATTATTTCAAGGCATGACTAATTTTAGTCACCTACGAAACAGACTAATGGTAGAATTGCCCATGTAATAAAGGTATAACATTTAAAAATTTAAAACCATTTACATGTAACACTCCAAAATTTATGATTCAAAGTTTGTTTACTTCGATACTTTTATTGTTAGTCACTACTGCTTATTGACCAACTAGTTTAGTAATAATGAAGAAATTACTGAGGCATTTAAATTTTAGGATTTCAAATAAACCCCAAGGACCTAAGTGAATATAAAAGAAGAGTTGATTGCGTTGAATGTAAATCGCTATGAAAAAAAATGTCTTTTTCAAAACAAAAGTTTTTAGCTCAAAATTTCTAGTAGAACTTTGATGAAGATTTAAAAATATTAAAAAGAATTTTTTTTATTTTTTTTTTGGAAAATAAAAAAAATGATCTTTTTTCTATATTCTGTGAAAGTTTTGTGAAAAATTTCGCTAAAAAATAAAAATTTATTTTAAAAATTTATTTTGTAAATAAATCAATGGAATTTTGATGGATGATTTCTAGCAAAACTTCGATGAAGATTTAAAAATATTTAAAAGAAATATTTTGATTTTTTTTGGAAAATAAATAAAATGATCTTCTTTCTATATTCAGTGAAAGTTCTGTGAAAAATTCCGCTAAGAAATAAATATTTTATTTTAAAAATTTATTTTGTAAACAAATCAATGGAATTTTGATGGATGTTCTCTAAACATTTGTAAATAAAAAAATAAATTGAATTAAATTGTTAACACTCGGTTACTATGAAAAGTTATAAATAGTAAACTTTGGGGATTTTTACAAAATCCATCCTCTAAATTTAAAATGTTTGAGCTTTTGTCCTTTATATTTGTATTTTTCACTTTTAATGTTTAATCTTCCAAATATTTTAAATTTAGTCGCATTTTGGACTACTCCAGTAAGATTAACTGATGTAGATTAAATATTTAGCGCTTTTTTTAATTTTCGCACCTTATATACTGAAGTGACACTGATGTTGCCGGTGCCATATATATTTAGTCCCTATTTGAAGATGTGTTGGTATTAAAAAAAAGCCACCTCACATTTTCATATTTATATATTTTACTATATATATTTAAAAATATTTAATTTATATAAATATTATGAATTTTGAATATAAATATATATATTTAGTTTTATTTATATGCAATGAAATTATATGAATCCAATCAATTTAAGCAAATACAAAATTTAATGAAATCAGATATTATAAAATATAATAAATAATTAAAAATAAAATAAAAAATATGAAAAATCCCTTCCCTTCTTTTTCTGCAAAAAAGCAAATCTAAATTATATATAAGTATATATATGCTTATCTAAAAAACTAATTAAGAAAGAAAAATAACCCAAGCCTTCTACTTTAAAACCCACCACACCCCACCCTCTAATTCCTCCAATAGCCTCCCCGTCCCCTATTCCCCCACCCACTACCCCCCCAGCACCCCCAATTGACTCCAATAGCCTCCCTCCTCCACCCCTACCACCTGCCACCTCAATTTGCTCCAATCCTACCACCAATACGTCAAATTTCTTTTCTCCCAAGCCACCCACACACCAACACGTCAAATTTCTTTCCTCCCAAGCCACCCACCACCACTCCTCCCTCTTCTCCAATTTCTTCTTCTTCTTCTGTGTTGTGTGTGTGTGTGTGTGTGTATACATATATGTATGCGCGTGTGTATATATATGTCTATTTGTATATATCTATATCCATGTGTGTGTATGTTTTTGGACTTTTTTTTAAATCTATGTGTCATGGGCATGTGTGCATATGTGATTTTTTTGACTTTTTTTTAATCTGTGTCTCATTCATGTGAGCGTTTTGGAGGGAAAATCAACAAAAGTTCCCAATTATTTGACACATCAACATTGGTGAAAACAAATTGGTATTCTTGTAGTGTAAGTTTTGATACTGAAGTTTCAAATCTTAACTAAAGTAGATTTGTAATACTCCTAATGATTTTTCATGTATTGTTTTACTATATTTGAGGGTGTTTTTACTTGTTTTATTCGAATCAAGGTGAAAAGTTGTACCTTGGATAACATAAGCGTTATTTGGCTATATTTCCTCATTTGTTGTACATTGATATCATTCACCTATTTTTATGTAGTGAGTATGTACAATCCTTAAATTGGTGGATTCCACATTTTAAGCACGTGGTGCGTGTATTTATTTTGGAATAAGAGTTTTCTAAATTGAAATTTGCAAAACTCACCTCAAATATGAAATTGTTATAGATCATGTTATGAAATTTGAAATTCAAGCCGAATTTCAAACGACACGACTCATAAAAAATCCAACACCAAATCAAACAACCTTACAAAGTGGTTTCATAGGGTGTAATGCCACATAAGATTCAATTACATGTGTCCATGGAGATCTTTCTCTTAGTTGAAGAGATTATGACACATATTATGTTTATAATTAGTTTGTCAGTCAATTATTTATAGACTCAAAAAGGAATTGGTCGTAGAGGAAGGGGTCAAGTTAGGAGATATATAATGTCCTAGAGAATCCCCACTCAAATAGATCATATGAGGTGATTAATTGGATATTATGACACATATATATTTTATTGGCAAATTTTGAATGAATTGAAATGCTTTTGCTATATTATGTTTCCTTCTCAAACATATAGGTGGTGGTCTAGTTGATTCTCAACATGTCTGTGTTGATGAAAAATTAGAAATTTTCTTGTCAGTTGTGTCTCATCACAAAAAAAAAAAGGAGAATAGTTAAATGTGACTTTATAAGATCTAGCCAAACAATTAGCAAGTATTTTAATGTTGTACTTCATCCCTATTGAAACCACTGCTTGTTGAGCTTGAACTCGTACCAAAAAATTTCACAATGCCAAGTGGAAGCCCTTTAAGGTACTAAAATTTAATATTTCACATTCCTTTTTCTAGGAAATGTTTATTTTTATATCCTTATGAAATCATTATTGGGTTCAAGGTTTTCTTGGAGCACTTGATGAGACTTAGTTGACTGCGAGAGTAGCACAAATTGATAAAGCAAGATATAGAAACATGAAAGGTGATATCACAGTTAATGTTTTGTGCATCTACGATAGGAATATGAATTTTGTACTCCTATTATGCGGTTGGAGGGCTCAATTGCTGATGCTATAAGTCTGTAAATACCATAACCCTACCCAACGATTTAAGTTCCAAATGCCTAGAATCATTCACTAAAGTGTGTGGCTTTGTTTAAGCCACATACCATAATTTTGTTTTGATTGCATATTATTTACACTAACAACGAAGGATTTTTATCACCGTATAAAGGAGTAGGGTATCATCTAGATGAGTGGTCTCGCTTCTGCCACACCTCAAAATTTTAAAGAGTTTTTCGACGTGAAGCACACAAAGCTGTAGAATTTGAACGAGCGTACAATTATTATTGAAAGGACATTGGGTCATTTTTTGAAGTCCCCATATTATGCCATAAAGATTCAAAGTCAAATTATCATGGCCTATTGTTTTTTTACACAACTGTATTCTTACAAATATGCCCTTTGATCCCGCAAAATATATTTGTTAAAGTAGTGCCCAGCAAGCCAATGAGATTGACGACTCTTATAAATACTTTTTCTAACAAACAGTCTTTTCAATTAATAATAAACATGGTAGTTTATACTTTTTGGTCACCTTTATCATAATGCGTAAGTTATGCACATATGGTTGAAACTCCTAGATCACATAAGGCTATGGGACTTGGCCTCACATAAAGATGGAGGTCTTGATCTGAATCACTCCAAGTTGAACAGTTTAACAAATACCAAGGGCATTAATATGACTCGAATTAAGACTTGTACTTATGACCTATTTCAAATGAGAGGATGTTTTGTTTCATGGACATTGAATGTACAGACATTCATATGAATAAGTAGGCGCTCATTAGAGAATGAGTTCACTGAGGATTTCACCGAGAAATACCTAAACGGGAGCACTAGTTGCATATCGAATTAGGATTGTTTCTCAGCTTATAGTGTGCATTAATTACTCCTTAAACTTGAGGCTCCATAGTAATCTTGTACATGTGCATTTATACTTTGATATAGGCACCAATCCCATGGCGGGTCTTGTGGTGCCTATGTTGGGTATAGATATCCCATGTATGAAGGTTTGTGAGAGTCGATAAAGAATCCATTTGTTCGCCTTGTAGAGTGAGTGCAGATGTATTCTATTTTAACTAGTCTACGGAAATTCGTGGTCACATTAGCAACAACAATTGGAAATGAATTTTCTAAATCGATTGTCGAAAAGGCTAATTGTAAATAAGAACCATAGAATTGAGGTCAAAAGGATTTTTGATAAATCCCATATCCTAAACTTCAATCGAGAGATTAGATAATGGAACGAATGTATTTGCACGATAATCATAAGCAAAATGTTCACGCATTACACTTTACCTATTGACTAGACGTCGTGGGCTTGTTGTTGGACATCGACCACGATAGATGGGTACTATGAATTGGAATGGATTTCAATTCATAATTGATTAATTGCATGAGTTTAATTAATCGATTGATGAATTTATCATCTAAAATATCGCAATGAGTTGTGAGCCCATTTCTAATCGATTGGTGAACTTAAGGGGTCACACACAAATGAATGGATAAACTCCTAAACGTATATAAAACGTTGAATTGGATTAAATCAAAGTATTGATTTAATCGATTGAGATAGAATATATTCGATTGATTAAGTTAATTAATTAATTGATGGATTTAATTAAATCAACAAGTTGATTTAATTAAATTAAAAAGTTTTCTGATTTTCTGCTTGTGTTTCCTACGTTTTCTTCTCTTTTCTCTTTTGGATGGAAATGACATGGAGAAGAGTGACTAAGCAAGGGAACAACGTTATAAAATAGAAAATAATATCTCATTAATAGGCTGATAATTGGGTACACGTGTCAAACATGCGTAGAGTATAGTATGAGATGGAGGACAAGGTAGAATAGAGGACCTAGTTTGTGATAAATCGGCCATATTGATACTATATAATAAAGTAGATTGGTCACCTCATAGGCTGTGAAATGAGATTTTCTCTGGCGTAAGAGTCTTTCTCTCTTGCATGAGAGCCCATACCCTTACTTCTGGCTTACTGCAACTCTTCGCTGATGACTAACTGTGTTGTCGTCAGACATGTATTGTCACTTCAGTGCTGGACCGCTTCTTTCTGATCACTTATAACTGGATTTCCTAGCCTTCAGTTTCTCTCTTTTTTCAGTTCTTAGTGTTTCCTTCTTATCTGTGTTACTTTGTTTCTATCGTTCTCTTTTCATCCCTTTCGTATTCTCCTACCATTATTGACCTTTTGAGCTTTGTGTTTCTAGGTTATTGAGCTCGAATCGGAAGGCGGCGACAAGCAACATACCCTTAGCCACTCCTGGAACGATATTGGCCAAATTTGTCAATCAATTTATTTTGATGGATGGAGAAGGAAACTAAACGATTTAGTCGCACTTTATCATTGAAGGTGGATGAGGAATCGAAGGAGACCTTACCTAATGACTTGTGGTTGGGCAACTCAGTGAAGGAATCACCTGTTTTAGTTGGGTGGGTGGTCACAAAGCTTTCAATCAAGTTTGAATTCTTCAAATCCATTCTTATGGCAACTATGAATCCTGGTCGTGGAATGGTCATGCAACAGATAGAAGAGACCAGATTCCTAATCCGTTTCAACCACACAAAGGAACAACAATGAGTCTTAGATAGTACCCCTTGGATGTTTGATAAGCACCTAACCGTTCTGAGGCTATTGGCACCTGTCGAAGACCCGATGGAAGTGAACTTTGACTAGGTTAATTTCCATGTCCGAATCCATGATTTGTCAGCCATAAACATGACTACGGAGGGAGCTCAGTTCATTGGTAATAAAATAGGCCACTTTGTCGAGACCGATGTCGATCCACAGGTCAAAAGGTGGGGAGAATGGCTTTGGATCCGATCAACGGTAAGCATTACTCACCCGATACGTAGGGTACTGAAGATGAAGGACTTATCTGGAAAAGACATTCTAGTTACATTCATATACGAGAAACTTCCCAACTATTGCTACCTTTGCGAGATGATGGATCACATTGATAGGCACTGTGAATTACAATTCGCAGATGCTCTTGTCGAACCTGGGGATGAAGCGCCATATGGCCCTTAGCTTCGGGCTATTGTAACCGGGAAATAAGAAGTCAGGCAACTGAGTACTGCATCCAAAAAACCACCATCTCCGACGAGACCCCATTTTGTTAGTTGGAAAGGAAAGTCCCTAATCACATATTTTATGGGCAAAAATCATGAAATTTCAGAATCTCGTGATCCTAGGCGAGCCAACTCCATGGCGGCAAATCAGGAGGGAGTTACGCATGACGATAAGGTAACGCATTTGGTAAGTTACAAGGTTCGTACCCCGCTGGGTCCGATCCACCAACCAAATATTGATAATCCCCACAATTCTCCCCAGTGTTCAGTCGAAGACTTTGCCACAATCACCAACTTTCCAAAACAAGACCAAAACTACCCAAGACATCCTTTGGGCCACGGAAACTCAACAGATCCACTCAACTACACCTATCAAGAAAATCTAAACATAAACACTTCTCATCTCAACCAACCTCAATTAACCCCATCATCAGCCCATCTAGAAACACTATAGCCCAATACTCCTAAATACCATCCCAAGCTAAATCCATTATCACGATAAACCCGAAGGAATCTAAATTAGATTGTCAATCCCAGATACACCAAAGCCTTACAACACCACATTTCTCTCTGCCTAACCCTCACAACTTAGAACACACGCTGGCCTTACCTGCTGCTCCACAGCGTCCCATTCCACCCCCCAACATCTTTCTGACCTAGTTAATATCCCGTGACAACTTGGTGTATTGTCTGCCCCCCTCAAGTTCTCATATGGGACCTACTCTGGCCCTCTCAAACCGTCCAAGCATAATCGAAAGATTATCAACATATCCGGCAAACGAAAGGCAAATACTCCAGCTGGTAACAACAAAAAACAACCTACTCCCTAACTGATGTTAATGGATGAAGACACCCTACCAGCAGACATGAATACCCTCTGTTCGAATTGCCAGGGATTGGGGAGTCCTTGGGCAATTCGAGGATTGGAGGCCTTCCTTCCTAAATTCTCCCCATCACTGGTCTTTCTTGCTAAGACTCACTATAGAAGGTTAAAAATAGAAAGACTCAAACTAAAGCTTGACATGCTTGGTTTCTGTGTCGAACCGATGTGAACTGGAGGCGGGTTGGTACTACTTTGGAAGAAAAATTGCAACGTCACCTTATTAAGCTACTCTTAAAACCATATTGATGTCAAAATCCTGGATGATTCAGGGACGAATGATTAGTGTTTTACTGACATTTATGGTGAATTGAATGCGGTGTTGAGAGATAGGACTTGGAGTCTGATTCGGTCCCCACATCAAACTAGCGAAGAACCGTGGCTTTGTACTGGAGACTTTAACGAAGTCCCAATGAAGTAGAGAAGGAAGGCGGTGATCCACGGGCACCACTTCAGATTCGGGCATTCCGAGAGACTATTGAGTTGTGTAACTTGTTTGATTTGGGATATTTAGGGGATCCCTATACTTGGTGTAATAATAGAGAAGAGCCTCACACGATCAGAGAAAGGCTGGATCGGGCACTAGCAACAGTTCAGTGGATTAGTCTGTTCCCATTAGTTAGAGTAAACCACGTTCCGACCAGCTTCTCGGATCACAACCAACTTCTTATTGAACTCGAAGCTCAAAGATTACGACCCCGTGTTGGCCAGAAACCATTTCGCTGCAAGGTGGTTTGGGTTCGCCACTCTAATTGTGCACAAGTTGTCAAATAGGCTTGGGGTCCAATCTCGGATCGGCAATCAGCCCATGTATCGATGCTCCGTTGGCTAGACAACTGTAAAGTAGGTTTTCTCCATTGGAGCCATGATAAATACCAAAGAGCTAAAGAAGAGATTAAATCCCTTGAAAACAGGCTTTTCATTCTTCGATATGGCCCAATGTCATCGGACTTTATTAGTGAAGGCCACCAAATTAGACGCAAGTTGGAGGAGTTTTACAGTCAAGACGAAATTTGATGGAAACAACGTAGTAAACACCACTAGTTCAAAGAGTGGGACAGGAGCACAAATTTTTTCCACAATCAAGCTACTAAACGGTACCACACCAATCTTATTTCAGGGCTAAGGGATAATAATGGGAATTGGAAATCAGAAGTGGGGGAAATCCAGGAGCTTATTTCCAGTCACTTCAAATCGGTTTTCTCCTCATGCCAGCCGCCATGTGAACTGATCGACGAAACTTTGGACATGATTATTCTGAGAGTGGATGAGGATATGAAGGCGGATCTGTTGTGGCCTTTCAAAGCGATCGAGGTAACCGGGGCACTAAAATACTTGTTCCCTCTATCATTGCTTGGCCCGGATGGTATGCCACCATTATTTTTCCATAAGTTCTGGCTTTTGATTTGTAATTATGTAATTTGGTGTGTTATTAACTTCTTAAATGGTCATGGTAATATTAGGGACACTAATCATACATATATTGTTCTTGTTCCCAAGGTTAAAAGCCCGGACCACCGGACCACATATCTCTTTTCTGTCCGATTAGTTTATAAAATGTTATAAATAAAATTATATCCAAATGCATAGCTAATCGTATAAAGCCTTTGTTATCCAAAGACATCTCTCCAACACAATCAACTTTCATCCCCGGTCGTTTGATCTCCGATAACGTTCTTATAGCATTTGAAATTAATCATTTGTTGAAGTGTAAAACATCAGGAAAAGCTGGGTTTATGGCATTGAAGCTTGACATTAGCAAGGCTTATGACAAGGTGGAGTGGTCTTTTCTTCGTGCTGTTATGATTAGATTAGGCTTCCCCATTTATTTTGTTGAGCGTATCATGCGCTGTGTTTCCTCTATTCATATTTTATTCATGTTTCATGGTTTATTCTTCGGCTATCTTGTTCCACATAGAGGAATCTACCAAGGTGATCCCCTATCATTGTACCTCTTTCTTTTTTGTGCAGAACTATTTAGTTGATTGTTACAGGTTAAGGAAAAAAAAGGCAATATCCGTGGGGTGGCGATTAGCAAATGTGGCCCATGAATTTCTCATCTCTTATTTGCCGATGACACACTCATCACTTGTTAGGTGACACTAGAGGCGATCTTCTACATTCAATCAGTCCTTTCCCACTATGTAGTGGTGCGAGGGCAAGAGATCAACCAAAGTAAATCGGTTGTTGTCTTTAGTAGAAACATTGCAACGGATGAGAGAGACAACCTTGCCGGTGTGTTAGGTGTGCCGGTTATCTCCCATCATGAGCTTTACCTAGGCCTGCTATCCGTAATTGGTCATTCAAAGAAAGTTGTGTTCATGGGACTCAAGGGGAAAGTTTGGTCGCGGATTCAGTCTTGGTCTCAACAGTATATTTCTGCAGTAGGTCGGGAAGTTCTCATAAAAGCCGTGCTTCAAGCTATTCCATCATACTACATGGTTGTTCCCTACTCCCAAATGCCTTCACTCAGGAACTAGAACAAATGATTCACTCATTTTGGTGGAGTCTTAATGGGGACCATAAAATTGATTAGGTTCCTTGGTGAGTCTTGTGCAAGCGAAAGATTGAGGGGGGGCTTGGTTTTCGAAATTTGAAAGCTTTCAACTTGGCTCTCCTGGCAAAACAAATGTGGAAAATTATGATGGAGCCTGATCGATTGGTAAGCCAAGTATTCTGACACAAATACTTCTCCCATGGTGATTTCCTCACGGCAAAAGCTAGCTATTGACCGTCTTATACCTAGCGAAATCCACTAGTTGCTCAACCCTTACTCAAAGCGGGAGTGCGATGGAGAGTTGGAGACGGGTCACAAATTAATATTTGGGGATCCCTGACTTGACCGCCCATGTTCATTTTTGCTCTCTCACCCCTCTTCCCCATGATCTAGGCATCGAAAAATCTTTTGGACTGATGATGCGAAGGCTATTTTGAGTATCCCACTATCCTTCCGAAATCAGCAGGACCGTCTTATATGGCACTACAATCGCATTTGGAAATTTCAGGTTAAAAATGCATATCACTTAGCACTTCAACTCCTAGAGGTCTCAAGTCGTTCGGGTTTAGTCGAAAGTGGGTAACAAAGGTAGTCCATCCTTTGGAGTCTCAAAGTTCCACCCAAAGTTAAACATTTTGTTTGGAGATTGTGCAAAGAAGCTCTTCTGACGGGTTATAACCTCCAAAAATGTCGTATTTCAGCTGATCATGCGTGCCCTTACTGTCACCACGGAGAAGATACCAAACAACATACCTTTATACAATGCCATTTCCCGCGGCAAGTTTGGGCTCTATCCAACATTGATTAATGAATTGTTTCTACTTGGAATTATGGACCAAAAGAGTGGTTTTTCTATGCAGCACAACACCTCACAAAGGCGATTTGGCCAGGTTTGTCACCACGGCCTGGGGATTATGGTGGAATTGGGATCGGAATCGGGCAGTTATGGATGGAGAATACGTGCCACCGGCGGAGCTTGAACAATTTGCTGCAAGTTTCCTTCAGGGCTACAATGCAGCTGCTGAGTTGGAACACCACGTCAATCCTCTTCAATTTGTGGCTTGCTAGAGTCCTCCTAACATCCATGCTGTCAAGACTAATTTCGACAGGGCAGTTTTCGAAATTGGAGAACTGGGCGTTGGCGTTATTGCTCGTAACAACCAAGGGGCTTGCATTGGCTAGTTGACAAACAGAGTTTTAGGTAAATCGGACCCAGAATTAGCAGAGTTCCTCGCTACACGAGAGGCTGTGCGGTTGGCTCAACGTAGAGGATGGCGAAATGTTCATTTGGAGGGGGGCTGCCTCATAGTTCTTATCGTGATCCAAAGTCAGGTTAATGAGGATTCTCCCTTCGGCAATTTAATTATGGATATTCAACATTTGTTAAAATCTTGTGATTGGATTTGTTTCTCACACATTTACTGATTGGGTAATAAAGTCGCTCATTCACTAGCTAGGAATGTGATCGCCTTTTCGGAAGGGATCTTGCATATTCCGGATGTTGCAAATAAGCTTGTAATAGCATACTTATTTCTTACTGAATAAATGCCCCTTATGATTAAAGAAAAAAAATAGATACCATATAATATAGTAAGGAGATTTATTGACCAAATTGTTTCAATTTTGACTGAATACTAAATTTTGGTGTTTTTAAATTATTTTTATTCTCAAAAAGATTATAATTGGCTAATGTTTGTAATCTTGGAAAGTAAAGAACAGAACAAGCTAATTAGTATATAGTGCATAATTTCAGAAAAGTTAAATGTTAATTATGAATCTAACAAAATTAACTATGTCTACTAGGGAAGGTCAAATCCGTATAAAGTCCATTAGCAATAAATCATTCCAACAAGTTCAATGAATTTATCGATATGATTTTGAAAATTTTAATACATATTCAAAAATTAAAACATTCATTAGAAAGAAATAATTCGAACCAGTTCAATGAATTTATTAATATGATTTTGAAAAAGGAGTTGATATTGGCACTCCTAAAAATTCTCATATGGACTCCACCTTCATTTTCACTAGTTATTTGTGCACACTTGATGCGTGTGCAAAGTAAAAAAATATTATTTAATTATGTATTTAGATTTTAATAAATTACATCATAAACATTTTGAATTTTATAAATGAATACTTTTTAGTATTTATTAAATTTATAATAAGTGAAAAGTAAAGTAATTTATTTAAAATAAAACAAAATTATACGATTAGAAAATAATTGAATATGAGAACTAAAAAATATTAAATAGTGTGATATGAGAGAAAAAAAAAAGAGAATATATTGAGAAAGTAAAATAAAAAAAAAGAAAGTTGAATTGGACGAGAGAGAGAATAAGAACGGGATTGGCAGACCAAAACCGATGACATACCAAAATAGTTATTCAATAGTCCTCCCCTTTATATAATAGTATAGATAAAACAAAATTATATGATTAGAAAAATAATTGAATGTGAGAACTAAAAAATAATAAATAGTGTGATATGAGAGAAAAGAAAAGAATATATTGAGAAAGTAAAACGAAAAAAAAAGGAAAGTTGAATTGGAGGAGAGAGAAAATAAGGGGGGGGGGGGGGAGAACAAGAAAGGGATTGACAGACCAAAACTATTGACAGACCAAGATAGCTATTCAATACCCTCCCCCTTTATGTAATAGTACAAATAGTATAGATATTGAAAAATCGACTAAAATGTCTATCTACTTTAAAATAGGATTAAATACACTTGACCCCCGAAAATATATGTTATGCATCATTTATCTCCCTAAATAAACAAAAGTATCACTTAACCCCCTCATCAATTAAATATTTCTTTTTTTTTTTTGGTCTAAAAGATTTCAACAAAACTACCCTTAAAGGAATTTACATTTACTTAAATATATCATAATCTAATTTTAATAAAAAAAAGCATATTTGAATCATTATTAAAATACTTATCCATTTTTTATTTGTATTAGTCAAACTTTACATAGATTTTATACTTAATAAATTGACTAAATTAGAAAACTTAGAATAACTTATTTTTCGTGTGTAATTGATTTAAAGTATTATCACAATAATTTAATACCTTAGTTTTGTTTGAATTTACTGAAGCTATAACTTATTTTTCAATTAAAATATAGAATTATTTTTAAAGTTAATTAAAGATTTGGAGTTGAAGTTTAGAATACCAAGTGTAAACAAATATAGTGAATATATAGAATTGTATAAGGACAATTATTAGTTTATATAGCATATAATTTAGGGTTGGTGAAGTGTATTTAATTTTATTAAAAAATAAAAAGACATTTTAGTTAATTTTTTTAATATAAAAGTGAAAGTAGAATCTATATAACAATTTTGGGAATATTAATATGAAACCCTTCTCAAAATATTTAATTCCATATCGATGAATCCAGACGTAGAACTATTCATAAAATTTTCCATATCGATGAGCCCATAGATAGAACTATTCATAAAATTTTGGCATATATCAGTCAATGTACGTCTAAAATTTCCATATATGAATAAAGAATATCGATACGTTGCGCCAACGAATCAACTTAAACTGAATCAATAATTATATCATAATATGTTATTAATTAAAAAACACAATATATATATATATATATATAGCATTTAATATTTTCACACATCGCATGTGTGTAGTTTGTACCATCAGCGTTCCGTTTCCTTAAGACCCTAAACAAACATGTCACACTTGACTTTCTAGAATAAACAAAATAAGCTTCCTTAGCCGTGAAGGCTGAATTAGTCAACGCTTTCTCATCCTTCCCACACACGCGTGCGCCCCCAGGACTGTGCCCCCCTCTCTGCTTTCCTGCGCTATATATTCCATTCTCGTTCGCTTTTTCCTTCATTCAGTCTGAAATCGAGCAAAAAAGAGACCATAAAACAAAACCCAAGAAAGAGAAGCTATTGTTCTGTGGTGATTGGTTATGGCGGAAGTAGATTCCAACCCTCAACAACCCCTACTCGTAAGAAACTAACCCACCCCATCTCCTTAATTTTCGTTTTCCGGTTTTGGGTGTCGTGATTCTTTTTTTTTTTGTGGGATTTTTGTTTGATTTTTTCTTTGGATTGATTTTTGGTTTTTGTTGTGATTAAGGCGGAGAGCGAGGAGGAGCAGAGGCTCAAGTACTTGGAGTTCGTGCAGGTCGCGACTCTACACGCGTTGATGTGCGCTGCGAAACTCTACAGGTACGCTAAGGAGAATTCGGGCCCTCTCAAGCCCGGCGTCGACACCGTTGAGGGCACGGTTAAAACCGTCGTTGGCCCGGTTATAGACAAATATCACGGCGTCCCTGTGGAAGTTCTCAAATTCTTGGACAAGAAGGTATGTGATTTCTGTTTGTATTCTCGTGTGTGCTTGTGCGTGTATGCGGTTTAACCTGCTGAAGAAATTTTGGTTTTGCAGTTTGATTTTTGTAGGCTTTTAAGTCTTTTTTCATCGAGTTGGTTGATTTCGTTCTTGAGTGGTTGATTGTTATTGTTTCTCATAGATTTTTGATCCTTACGTTGTCAAGCCACTTTTGATTCATGAATCATAAAATATGAACACGGATTTCCAATTGATAACTCATGGAACTGCCTCTTAAGTGTGTGATTATTTGCCATAAAGAAAAATTAATGAAAGAGAGTGTGTGAAAAAAATAAAGATTGAAAAGAAAGCTGTTTCTTTTTATTATTTTTTTCTTTGTTCTTTACCCTTTTTCTTATATATCTCGAAGAATTGAGATGATGAATTATGAGTTCTCTTTTATGACTCAAGGAGTGTGTGTGGTTGAATAATTGTTACATATGAATTTGGCTTTTCCTGTAATGGTGTACGTGACAATTACAGTTTTTTTTTTGAGATGGGTTTTATAATCTTAAATAGATTACGACGTCAAAATGAAATCATCAATCCAACCTCCAGGGATACCAATGGTGTGGTTGCTGGAGCATCTATATGCACTTGGTTGATTATGGATCATCATTTTTGGCATAGCAGATGGAGCGTTTTATGCCTCGTGTTGGAACTTCTTACATTGTCAATTGCAATAGTTATATGAAAATGGCATGGATTTGAGTCTTATTCGTGTAGTAGATTGAGTATGTATATATTCTTGGTTGGTTGCCGATCATCAGAAGCACCAATTGCACATAAATTCAGATTCTTATTCTTGTGCTTCTTTGTAATCCCAGGTTGATGAGTCGATGAACGAAGTCCAGAGTCGAGTTCCCCCAACTCTGACCCAAGCCTTTGAGACCGCTCAGAAAGCTCCAGCAGCTGCACGTTCGGTGGTGTTGGAGGTCAAGAACACTGGTGTGGTGGGAACTGCCTCAGGGCTTGCGAAAAAAGTGTACATCAAGTGTGAGCCTGCTGCAAAGGGTCTTTACTCCAAGTATGAACCAGTGGCCAAGCAGTACGCAGTGTCCGCCTGGAGGTCCCTAAATCAGCTCCCGCTCTTCCCTCAAGTGGCTAAGGCTGTTGCTCCAACAGCCAGCTATTGCTCGGAGATGTATAACCAAACCGTGCAGAGTGCCGCTGAGAAAGGGTACAAGGTCGCATCTCATCTTCCATTGGTCCCGACTGAAAAGATCGCTAAGGCGCTTAGCACATAGCAAAATTGAGTAGCTGCTGATGTTTTCATACGAACTTAGTTTGTGTTTGCTTTTCATTTTATGTTTCGTTTTTATTGCTTTGAACAAATTACATACGTTGCTGTATTTGGGCGGATTTATGGTATACCATTTATGTGAATATCACATGTTTTGTGCTCTTGTGCTCGCTGGCTAAATATTTTGTTGGAGTTCTTTTGGCATCTTCGGGGTGCATTTGTCGGTTAGACGCAAAAGAGGCCTAATTTTGGTTTACCTGGACTCGTCGTCCTGCCCCTAATGGAGCAGTTTCTACGGCTCCAAATTGGGGCAGATCTTAGTTTTATAACCCGAATTCGTCCTGTATAATTTATATATGGATTTTTTTATTGGTTGATATATAAAATTTGCATGGTATGTATTGGTACTTTCAAGAGATATATGTACTATGTGTAATTAGATTTGAAACAGATATGATATGTTCATATATCAATATACGTTGTTACATTTGAAAATAGATTTATGGTATACCATTTATGTGAATATCACATGTTCTGTGTTCTTGTGCTTACTGGCTAAATATTCTGTTGGAGTTCTTTTGGCATCTCCAGGGTGCATTCGTCGGTTAGATGCAGAAGAGGCCTAATTCTGGTTTACCTGGAACCGTCCTCTTGCCCCTAATGGAGCAAATTCTACGACTCGAAATTGGGGTGGGTTTTAGTTTTAAAACCCGAATCCGTCATGTATAATTTATCTATGGATTTTTTTATTGGTTGATATATAAAATTTGCTCAATATGTGTTGGTACTTTGAAGAGATGTATGTACTATGTGTAATTAGTTTTAAAATAGATATGATATCTCCATACATCAAATATACGTAGTTACATTTGAAAACAGATTTATGGTATACCATTCATGTGAATATCGCATGTTTTGTGTTGTGCTTACTGGCTAAATATTCTATTGGAGTTCTTTGGCATCTCTGGGGTGCATTTATCGGTTAGATGCAGAAGAGGCCTAATTCTGATTTACCCGGACCCGTCCTCCTAGTAGAGCAGTTTGTACGACTCCCGGATCTTAGTTTTATAACCCATTTCCGTCCTATATAATTTATGTATGGTTTTTTTATTGTTTATATATAAAATTTGCACATGTATTGGTACTTTAAAGAGATGTACGTACTATGTGTAATTAGGTTTGAAATAGATATGATATCTCCATGTATCAAATATACGTAGTTACCTTTGACAATATATATGATATTTTTATATACTAAGGGTCCATTTAGACGGGTTAAAAAGAAGTCCTTCTAGAATTATATTTTTTATTGTAAAATTTGTTTAAGTATTTTTGTATTTAGATACAGTAATTAAAAATATTTTGAAATGTGCTTTATTTAGAGTTTGAAAGACGCTTTATTTAAAGTTATTCTGTAGAATTTCTACAAAAAGCTGCATTTGAGTTTTAGCTTTGAAAGGTACTTTTATTTAAAATTATCTGGATAACTTCCACAAAAAACTACATTTGGAACTGTGCTTATAGAGATATATTAATAATTAACTTTTTGGAAATAAAAGTATTAACAAAAAAGTTAACTATTGAACATGTATTAATAAAAGAAGAAATAAAAGTATTAACAAAAAAATTAATTATTCATCAATTTATATGAGCAAATTTTAGTTTTAAGAATTTAAGACTTTTGAACAAATATTTTTATGTATCTATATATGAAAAGTGTAATTTGTTGATGTAAAATGTGATACAATTATGCTAATATACAAGAATATCACATGGATATTCTATATACGGATTTTTTTTTTTTTGATTGTTAATATTCTATATACGGCTATATGTGTAATATATACATCATTTTTGTAGTGTATAAATACAACTCGTAGTAATTTACATATATCAATCAATAAATAGATATTGTATAAAACGGGGTGACTTTTAATGAGTTTTAACATCAAAAGCTGAAGCCTAAAACCCGTCGGAAGGTCTAAAAACCTGTCTCACTAGGCCAGGTTCAGCATCAGGTTTGGGTGCGATTTGGTTCTGTTAATATTGTGTTTTGAATGTGACAGACTATAAAATAAAGGATTTAATCTTGTTATGATCTTTTGATGATAGTATTGCTTGAATCTTTATTACTTGATTTTTCTTTTTCTGATTTTGCCACATGCTTTATATCTCGTTGTTATGGAACGTTTGATTTTATATGATCTAGTGCTTTAATGTATCTGTCTGTTTTAATAGCACAATTCAAGTCCTACATGATTTATTGAAATGATTTTGGTAGATGGAAAGATGTGCTGATATTAAGAAAAGAAGACTCACTACTTCTACCAACTATATAAAGAACAAAACTAGCTTCAAGATGATTGCCCGTTCACTTTTCCAGAGTGTGTAAAAGGGAGTGAGGGTTGGTATATTCGGTGTGTTGTCACACCTAGTGTTATGATATGAGGCGGCAATCCATTTAGTTGGTGTGCGCCGTGGTAGTACCAGTTCAACCGGTGGTTTATGTTATTATGGAATTTGTGCTTCCAACTCTATATTGTTTCAGTTCTTTTGGCTTTTGCCATGTTGTTTGATATTATTTGTATTATGTAATACTATTGTTAATAATATTCTTGAAGGTTAAATTCCAAGGTGAAATAGAATTGGAGAGTACTGGATGTAGCTCTTTTGGGTGAACATCGATAAATTATTATCTTTATTGCAAGTTTAACATTATTACTTTCATTGGTACTAGATTTGGTACTTGTGATTTCACAAAGCAAAGCACTGATATTAAAAAAAAAATTGACTTATTCCATCGCATTTACAAAGATATAAAAAAGGTTTTAACTACACTTTCACATGCACATGCACTATTTGTAACAATTGGCATCAAAGCATTGTGCTTTATATGTGGTTTAGTGGACCCGAAGTTAAATGATCCTATAGCTTTTTCAAACTTTGATGTGTGTGCAGAAGGTACCAGACCACTACTCCAAATTCAGCGAGCGGTAGAAGAAAAATCTTGGCAAGTTCCTAATGAATCATTAGTTCCGGCGCCATTCTTGTTAAAAGATAACCAGCATTAATACCACTCTGTTCGCAACTATATTTTGGATTAAGAGGGTGTTTGGCTAAGCTTATAAGCTCCTCAAAACATCTTATAAGATGTTTGAGAGCTTATAAGATGGTGCAAAATGTTTGGCAAAAATTTTGGAGGTGGAGCTTATAAGCTCCTCAAATAAGATGTTTAAGAACTTATAAGCTCTTTTTAAAAAAGTAAGGAGGTAGCAACTTATTTTTTAAGATCTACCAAGCTCCTTTATTTTTAACCAAATTAATTACAATATTGCCATTACTAATATCTTATAAGCTATACCCCTTCTTATTTATCCAAACACTTTAATAACTTATTTTTAAAATAAGATTCAACATCTTATAAGCTTTTAAAATATCTTATAAGATGTAGAAGCTTATAAGATATTTTAAATAAGCTTAGCCAAACACCCTCTAAGTAGGTTTTATTTTTGAACTAACATGAATGCTTAAATTACTTATGCTTTTTTTTATGCTTGTGCTTAATTGATTTTAAAACTTGGTTTATGAGCCTTGTTTTCATACGTGATAGTTCATATAATTATTTGTATCTCTTTGGAGCTTCAACATGTTCAAGGGTTCTTCCAATCGGAAAATTCTAATCCAAACCTGATTTGGTCGAAACTAACAAATCATATGACAAGTGTATTGCACTTGTCAAGTGATTGGTCACTCTCCCTAAATTATCGACTATTCATAGGATAAGTGTAAAACACTCGCCACATGATTAACACTGGTTCGGCCTAACCGGGTCTGGGCTAGAATTTTCTCTTCCAATCAGGGGGAGATAGAACAAATCAGGTAAGTTTTTTGGATTTTAACATGTGCATCAAGTTACCGGGAGCTAAGGTAAGATAATTAAATTCTCACAGCCTTACTTTCATACTCGCATCAAATTTTGTCACCTTCCAAAAGTGAGAGAATGTTGATATTGTATTTTGAATGAGGCAAAACTTCCTAAGGTATATGATTCAATCTTGTTATGATCTTTCCATGATAGTATTCATTGAATTTTTGTTAATTGACATTCCTTCTTAATATTTCATATGATTCATGTCTCGTTATTATGGAAAGTTTGATTTTATATGATCTCGTGTTGTAATTTATCTACCCATATTTTGTAGCACAAATCAAGTCCTAAAGGATTTACAAAAATGATTTTGATTGATTGGAAGATGTGTTGGTATTAAGAAAGGAACACTTACCATCATTGGATACTTCTACCAACTATATAAAGAACGAAACTCTATCCAAGAAAATTGCCCGTTCACTTTTCCTCAGTGTGTAAAAGGGAGTTGGGGTCGGTGTGTTGTCACACCTAGTGTTACAATGTGGGTGACAATCCGTTTAGTTCGTGTGTACCGTGTTAGTATCAGTTCAACTGGTGGTCATTGTTACTTTGAAAATATGTGCTTCCAACTCTATATCATTCCAATTATTTTGCCTTTTGCGTGTTGTTTGGTTATAATTTTTATTATCCATTACTAATTTTAATAATATTCTTGTAGGCTAAATTCAAATGTGAAATAGACTTGATAAGTAGATGTCGCGCTTTTGAGTGAACCATAATAAACTATTGTGTCTTTATTATTTTGCACGTTTAAAATTATCCTTTCATTGGTACTAGGTCTGGTACTTATAATTTATCAAAACAAAACATTGATATTAAAATTTTTGCTTATTTCATTGCATTTACAAAGATATAAGAAGATTTTATCTAGACTTTCATATGCACACGTAGTATTTCTGGTAGGCTCCATTGTCATCCGCACAATCTCCATATAGATGGGGCCCTGGCCTAATTGATTCTTTAAAGATCCCTTGTTTATAGGGCATGTTTAATCTTGACAATGGAGTGTAGGTCGAAATTGATCTACTTAAGATTTTTCTTGAAGCCTTGGCCATCTGACATATAAATACCATCCAATGAACAGATGATGTTGAAAATCAAAGACGATTTTTTGAAATTAGAACTGAAATCTTCGATTATCATCATTTCCGAAGTATGATTTCATTTTCTATATGATTCAATCATCAAATTCGTAAAACATGATATATTTGTTTTTTATATCTCTCATTTTTTTAAGAGTAAATTACATCTATACCCTTGAGATATTCAAATTAATTTCTATGGTTTTTTTTAAAAAAAAGTTACAAATACCACTTAAGGTATGTACTTAATTAACAAAATTCATCTTTCACTAAGGTGAGACGTAGAGAGTGTTTGGCTGAACTTATAAGTTTCTCAAAATATCTTATAAGCTATTTAATAGCTTATAAACTCATTAAAAGTGTTTGGTAAATTTTTAAGTAATGGAGCTTGTAAGCTCTAAAAATAAGCTGTTAGGAGTTTTTAAGTTTAAAAAAAAAAAAAGCTTCTTCCAATTTATTTTTGAAATAAGATGTAGAAGCTTATAAATTCTAAAAATATCATATAAGTTCTACGAGCTTATAAGCTCTTTAACATAAACTTAGCCAAACACCCTTGTAATTGCAAATTGTATTTCTTGCATTTTCTGTGGGCTTTCAAGATGGGATTTGATCAGTATAAGCAAGTTAAATACGTAAACATTATATATGAAATTAACTTTTTTTTTATAGAAAAAGTAGTTATGGTGTGGTATTATAGATGATGACTGAATTAGATGATATAAAGTTATATTACTGTATAAAGGTTGGTGGAATCACAAAATTGATCGAAATTTTTTTGTTAGGCTTGACGAGGCGCATCGCTTGGTAGCCGAGTTAACTATTATAGTTGCAGGAAATTTATCTTCTGACTATCTCTATTGATATTTACAAAAAAGTCCCAAACCTCTAGGGGGCATTTGTAAATTTTAAAACAGGGGAGATTAATTTGTGATTATACTATATTTCAAGGGTTATAGATGTAATTCACCCTATATATATATTTAGTATAAATGGATCTTTTTATATTTTCCAACATAATTAAATAGGTAGTCTAAATAGTATAAGTATGTACTGAAGATTATAGAGAGAAAATTTTTATTGATGTGTTATTTACAAGAATACAAGGAAGTATATATAAGAGTAGAATAAATCCTAACTAGGAAAAGAGTAGATAAACAAAGAAACCTAACTGGAATAAGAGTATAGAATAAATCCTATCTAGGAAAGGAATATTGATGTGGGGACTTTTTGGTTGACTACGTGTTGGAGTTCGATACGCTTTGGAAAGTATGCTGGCGGCCCACCTATTAAAGAGGAAGGAACGCACATGAGACTAGCTGATTTTGCCCCGATGTAGGCTCTCGAATGCTCAAGTTAGCTTTAGGGTTTTTGGAGAAGATGAACAATAGAAAATGCCATAATCTTCAAGGAGAAGAATGCAAAATGATGTCCAGTTACCTTTTTGGGAGAGCCTTTTGCCTATTTATATGAGAGTAAGTCTTTGATTTGACGTGGTTGATGGTGATTGACCAACTGATCTGACCCATGGAGTGCAAGTAGGACATACCTTTCGTCACTGTTTGGACTCCAAAATGGTAGTTGAGCCCCACTCTCATTAATGGGTCTTCATTTCACATTAAATGCATACCTTGTGCTCTTGGATTGATAGGACGGTCCCATGTGCGGCAGGTACAAGTTTGGTGGCGGTGGATGTGGTTCCTAGTTGGATTGCTAGCTAAGGTTCTCGTCTGGTCTTGTTAACACACTTGAAAGCATTTGACTGGGAAGGCTCATACCCTCGACAGGGTGAGTCTGCCCTCAAAACTTTCTTGCTTCTCAGTGCCACATTCCTCAGTTTTACCTGTTTGGCAAACGAGCCTTGAGGGCCTATCAGGGTCTCTTTTGATGGCCTTCTGGCCGCGGACCCAATCGAGAGGTAAGCTAGAGGGTATATCCCCTCTCATGGAATTCACTCAGGGACTTTCTATTTTACGTGGACGCTCTCTCGAGGACATTAAGTCTTTCAAGGGTATTGGGCCTCACACTTGTGGGATTTTTATTGATTGGAAAAGTGCTGATGTGTTTGGGTGAGAGGGCGCATAGCGCATCAAATATATACATCACATCCCTAAAAATTTGTCTAATTACATAAAATCTATCAACACTCCCCTCAAGTTGGTGCGTAAATATCACATATGTCCAACTTGCAAACCAACATATGAAAGGTTGGATTACTAAGCCCCTTAGTAAACACATCGGGCAGTTACTTTTCAGATGCCAAATGAAAAATTTTCAAGGAACTTTCTGTCAGTTTCTCCTTGATAAATGCCAATCAATCTCTATGTGCTTTGTTCGGTCACGCAACACCGGATTATGAGCTATACTAATGGCAACTTTGCTATCACAGAACAAGGATGGAGTACCCCTTATTATCAACTTTAGATCCTCCATTAATTTTCTCAACCAAAGTAGCTCACAAGCTTCTTTAGCCATAGCTCTATACCTTGCTTCTGCACTTGTCCGAGCATTCACATGCTGCTTCTTGCTTTTCCAAGTAACCAAATTCCCTCCAACAAGCATGCAGTAACTAGTGGTTGACTTCCAAACATCCGGACAACCAACCCAATTTGCATTTGTAAAAGCTTCTATTTGGAGGTACCCATTTTTGAAGAAAAGAAGACCCTTTCCAAGACCAAATTTTAGGCACCTCAAAATTTTTTTCGTCCCTTGCCTGTTGTGAATCAATAATCTGCAAATGTTACCAAATATTATAGGCATGCCACCACAGAACAATAAAGCCAAGTAAAGAAATCAGTTATGAGTGCAAACAAAATATGCATCAAGAAAATTAACGTCTACTAGATTGGCAAATATCTAAAAAATAAAGAGAAAAAAATCCAAGATTTCCAAGAAAGAAGAATCTAAATTAAAACACCAAAATAAATAAATAAAAAGGTGACAGGACTACCTTGTATTCATGAGGATAGGTTTGAATGGATGTGTGGGCTTAGAGAAGTTAAGATCATCTAATTGTCCACTATAAGAAAAAGTAATATTTGTGACAAAATATAACAGTGATAATATATAAAGGTTGTAACTTAAGTGATAATATTTTTTATTTTGTTATTACTTAAATTCATTTAGGGACGCCAACTATTATTTTATTATAATATCACTCAATGGTGACAAAAAATAGTACTTTTAATTATTACATTGATAGTTAGTAACACTCCTAAAGTGACAACTTGGTGACCAGAAAAATTGTCATCATGATTTTGTAACAAGATTTTATTGTCATTAATTTATCATTATAAGTGTGCCACTAATTATCAATGTTGATAACTTAGACACTATCTTGTTACTATTCAAACACGCCTTCATTATCACCATTCTTCATTTTCCACGAATTTTTTTTAACGTAAATAATTTTTAGGGCGAATTACACTGACCACCCCTGAAGTTTGGTTAATTTACAAAAAACCCCCTACTTTTTAAAAAATTACCAAAAACTCTCTAAAGTTATATCAATATTACAAACTTATTTTAATTTTCGAAAATACCCCTTCTCTCTTTTTGGGTGATTTACACGGACCACCTCGAGATTAGGTTAATTTACGAGAAACCCCCAGTGGTTTCAAAAATTACCAAAAATCCCATGAGGTTATACCAATATTACAACTAGCACCTACTTAGATTGACTTATCAACAATATTAATTCTTTTTTTTTTTCCCTCTGTAATATTGTTATCATAAAATTTTCATGTAATAGATTTGAAAAAAAATGTGATTATTTATTTAAATAAATATTCTGAATTTAATGCATTAAAAGTATCTACCAACAAATCAAGTATGTCATATTATCGTTAATATGGAGTAAATTTTAAGAGAAATGAGTTAGAGTCCTCAAGCTAAATAAAATTTTCAAGTGCATTATTTAATTTCAATTTTTTATTGTAATCAATGTTTATATTTCTCATTTCACATTATGGATATATACGATACATATAATTATATTTTTCTAAAATATAAATTTGGCACGTATTACATATGTTTAGTATAAATTCATAACATTGAATTCAGAATATTTATTTGAATACGTAATCACATTTTTTTTCAAAATCTATTACATGAAAAATTTATGATAACAGTATTACAGAGGGAAAAAAAATTAATATTATTGATAAGTCAACCTAAGTAGGTGCTAGTTGTAATATTGGTATAACCTCAAGGGGGTTTTGGTAATTTTTGAAACTGCAAGGGGTTTCTCGTAAATTAACCTAATCTCGGGGTGGTCCGTGTAAATCACCCAAAAAGAGAGAAGGGGTATTTTCAAAAATTGAAATAAGTTTGTAATATGGATAGAACCTTAGGGGATTTTTGATAATTTTTAAAAAGATAGGGGATTTTTTGTAAATTAATCAAACTTTAGGGGTGGTCAGTGTAATTTTCCCTAATTTTTATTAGTCTGTGCACCTTACAATGTACGGCAAAAGTTAAAAAATTAATGAAAAAATGGTTTAAGAATATTTGCAGGTGTAACTTCAAGTTAATAAAAATTATTGTCGAAAGAAGATAGTTTGCCCAAATTTTAGCAATATATTGGGAGAATAGTTCTCAAATGAAACTTAAGCATGTTGTACAAATCTAGTTATTACTTATTTCCCATTGTAAGATCACTAAGGATTTTTTACATTTACTCAAGTCATCAGCAATGAATTGATATAGACTATTCTTTCAAGAAAAAGTATGTTAATCTAAAATATTTATGTATAAATTGTAAGATTATTGGAAAAGTATATTAATGAATAAGATATTACAACTGAGTTAGAATTGAACTAACTACAATAAGGAACCAACAAGTTATTCAACAAAAGTCTAAAAAATAAAAATAAAAATTCAATGCGTTGCATAACATAATTTCAAAAGGTATATAGAATATGGGATTTTTACAAAATTCTTCCTCAAAGTTTAGGTTGTTTGAGTTTTTCTCCTTTTGTGCTTGTAGTTTTTAATTTTAATCCTTTATCTTTTGAAAATTCAATTTTAATTTGATTTTGGATTACTTCGCGAGATTAGCTAATGTGGCACAAAATTTGGAGCACTTTTTAATTTTCCCATCATAAATGCTGATGTGACGCTGATGTTGGTAGTGACGTGCTTATATGAAGATGTGTTAACGTTTTCTTAATGACATTGAGATTTTTTTGGCATTTTTAAAAAAAATAAAAAATAAATAAAAAGCCACCTCACAGTTTTAGATTAATATATTTTACTCTATATATGTAAAATTATTTAATTTATATAAATATTATAACTTTAGAATTGAAATATATATTTTTATTTATATAAAAATATATTAATTATGTAAATTCAATGAATTTAAGTAAATACAAAATTTAATGAAATCACATATTATAAAATATTAAAAATAAAAAATAAAAAACTAAAATATGGAAAAATCCCTAACTTTATTTTTCTAAAAAAGTAAATCTAATTTATATATGTCTACTATTAAGAAAAGATAGTCATTTTATCTCATAAATGGCAGTTTTTTTTTATGCGATTTTACAAAATTTGCCCTTCAATTCTATGTGAAATAAATGGAAACACATAAAATTGTGGCTAAAATTGAGGAAATTCAGATGTCAAATTTTGATGTGTTAATTCATAATGAAGTAGCAAATAAAAGGATCACAATTATAATATCAAATCAAATCTGAAATTGACGTTCTTAACTAGTAACTTTCTCTATAACTCCGTGTTTATTTTGGATTTGGGAAGTTAAACCTCAGTTTTAATAAACAGAGTGTTTTTTTTTGCTTTTTACTACCGATCATTAATTCTTTTAGTTCTCTCTCTCTCTCTCTCTCTCTCTCTCTCTCATGCGTGAACGCGCACGCACGCACGCGCGCGCACACACACACACACACACACACAAAATCACTTTCTCTAATCTCCCTTTATTCAACATTTTTCTCTTTTTGTGTTTATTTTCTTTATCACATAATCCTATTTTTTAATAATTATTTTAATATTAACTTATCATTGATTTAATAAATTATTTCAAATAGTTCTAAGAAAAGTATACCAACGGAGGAAATTAAATAATATTTATGTTTTAATCCTAAAAAAAATAAGCATTAAACTAAATTCTATAATTTTTATATGTTGCACACACAAAGTGTGAAACAATGCTAGTATATATATATGTGTGTATATATATATATTATGAATATCTAAAAATAATAATTAAGAAAAAAAATAGCCCCTTTTGCTTTTTCAAACCCCACCGCACCCCCACCCCCGCCCCACTTCCACCTCTCTAGTTCCTCCAACAGCAGCCCCGCCCCCCACCCACCTGTCCTCCTAATTTTTTCTAACCCCACTGAGCATCACCATCCCTACCTTTTTCCCAATTTCTTCTCTCTCTCTTCCCCCCCCCTTCTCTGTATATAATATATATATATATATATATATACGTATATTGATGTGTGTGTGTGTGTGTGTATATATATATTTATATGTGTGTATGCGATTTTTGGACTTTATTTAATTTGTGTCATTTATTTGGGCATGTGTGTGTGTGGTTTTTTAACTTTTTTTTAATCTATGTGAAAATTAGAAACATTCCTAAATTATTTGACACATAAACACTAGTGAAAAAAGTCTAGTTGATTTGCATGCCATGTCAGCTTCGGGCGCCAAAATAGCCTAAAATCAAACTAAGATTGAAAATTTTGGAAGATGAAGGACTAATTATAAAATGCAAATATACAGGACAAAAATTCAAACTCCCAAAACTTAGATGAAGAACTTTGTAAAAATTCCTAACATATGACAATTCCTAGAATAATTTTTTGTATAATCTTCATGTCTAAAACTTTATGGAGATTATTTAAAATATAAATTATTAATTTATAATAATAAAATTATTCAATTAAATTGTGAAAAACCTCCAATTTACACAATTCAAATGCAGTAAATGTTTAATTGACTCAATTGAATTGTTAAAAACGTCCAATTGACTCAATTGAATAGGGTCGCCTAACTCAATTGAAATATAAGTGTAGACGAATAAAATTTATGGCTAATTAAATGCTGACATGTGGAAAATAATATATTAAATATCAATATTATATTTTCTATTTTTATTTGTGGAATTTAATTAAAATTAATTCCTAATAAAATAGTTAATTAATTGATATTTTAATCTATATTTTTCTTGGCCAACCAAATGGTGCCAAGTGTCAAATTACAATATTTGGCAAATAAAATAGTATTATGCAAACATATATGCTAGATATTATTATTTTGGTAATAAATATAGTATTTTGCAAACATATAAGCTAGATATTTTTATTTCGAGCAATTGAAATCACATCTCTTCATTAAAGGAATGAATTGCTAGTAAATATGATTCGGCCAATCAAATTGCGCCACCTCGTCAAGTAAACATGGCAAAAGACTTCCCCCTACACCTGAAATCGGGGTCTTCTCTACAAGTCAGACACAGATCGAAGGATAAGAAGTCTTCAAAGCAAGAGAAGCGCAAGAAATCCCGCAATTCTCTCAAGAAGATTCGAAATGATCAAGTCGAAGTTCCCTATTTTCTCCACAAAGATCATCAAATCCAACCTTTGGATCCGCAATCAAGGTGCGAAACCAACGAATCAATGTTTTTCCAAGTCAAATACACAATGATCAAGGCGAAGTTTCCGACTTTTTTCACCAAGATCAACCAAATTAAGGCTTTCGATGTGCAAATAAGATGCTAAGCCAGCAAATCGACGTTCTTTCCAAATATAAACCAAGTCAAGTCAATGGTGTTCACGGCGTTCAGCGAAAATTTCGGCGTTTTATTCATAATCAAGCTGCGAAGCCTGGAAATCGTGTTATTGAAGACCAAATCAAGTTCTAAGAAGATCAAACCACCAAATCCGCTCTAGAAGTATTTGAATCTTTGAGTTTCAAATTTGTGAATGAAGAATTAGAGGATCAAGTTTAGAGATTGTACCCACATTAAAATCGAGGGAAAATTCCCCCGGTATAATTAAATTTATTTTTTTTAAAAAAACGTTTTGGCAAAAAACCAGGGGAAATTCCCCCGCTATAATTAAATTTATTTAAAAAAATTCTGGCTGAAAATTAGGGGAAAATTCCCCTGGTATAATTAAAATTAATTTTTTTTAAAATTTTTTTATTTCGCCGATTTTCTATCGGTCTGCGGCCAATTGGTGATTTTGGCGGATTTCTGGCAGACGTTTGTATTTCGGTAGCGTTATTCCGTCGAACCAAATTCCCCCCAAATTCCGCCGATTTTATGATTTTCCAGTGGAATTTTCTGCTGAAAAATGACCTTTTTCCTGTAGTGTCATTTGTATGTGACCCTTAGGTTTACCAATCAATTAGAAATGAGCTTGCAATTCATTGTGATATTATAGTTGACAAATTCATCAATCGATTAATTAAATTCATTTAATTAATTACTTACGAATTAGAACCCGTTATAATTCATAGTATCCATCTATCGTGATCAATGTCAAACAACAAGCCGACGACGCCTAGTCAATAGGTTAAGTGTAATGCGTGAACCTTTTTGCTTATGATTGCCGTGCAAATACACTCCTTCCATTATCTAAGCTCCTGATTGTGGTTTAGGATATAGAATTTATCAAAAATCCTTTTGACCTCAATTCTATGGTTCTTATTTACAATTAGTCTTTGCGTCAATCGATATAGAAAACTCATTTCTAATTATTGTCTCTACTGTGGCCACGGATTTTCGTAGACTAGTTAAAATAGAACACATAGGAGATTTACTCACTTTACAAGGTGAGCAAATAGATTTTTTATCGACTCTCACAAACCTCCATACATGTGAGATCTATACCCAACATAGGTGCTTTAAGACCCGCCACGGGGTCGATACTCCAAGCTTAAATGCACATGTACAATATTACTATGGAGCCTCAAGTCTAAGGACTAATTAATGCAAACCATAAGTTGAGAAACAATCCCAATTCTATGTGCGACTAGTGCTCCCATTTAGGTGTTTCTCGGTGGGATCCTCAGTGAACTTATTCTCTAATGAGTACCTACTTATGTGTATGAATTTCTCTACATTAAATGTCTATGAAACAAGACAGCCTCTCATTTGAGATATATCATAACTACAATTTGGGATCCTCAGTGAACTCTCTACATGCAAGTTTTAATCCGAGTCATGTTAATGCCCTTGGTATTTGTTAGACTCTTCGACTTGGAGTGATTTAGATCACGCCTTAAAGATTTGTTTCAAGATCTCCATCTCTATGGGAGGCCAAGTCCCTTAGGTTTGTGTGATCTGGGAGCTTCAACCATATGTATATAACTTACACATTATGATGAAGGTGGCCAAAAATGTATAAACTTTCATTTATATTATTAATCAAAAAGACTGTTTATTACGAAGAGTATTTAAAAATATCACCAATCTAATTAGCTTGTCGGGCACTACTCTAACAAAGGTGTTTTTTCTTTAAAATTAGGTATGAGTGAAGCGCACGATAAAGTGGAATGGTCATTCATTGTACGTGTTCTTTTGAAATTTTGTTTCCATACTCGTTTTGTACATACTATCATGTTATGCGTATCTATGGTGTCTTACTCCCTTGTTCTTAATGGTCACGAATTCAGTATATTAGACCCGAGAGGGGACTCAGACAAGGTGATCCCTGTCACCTTATCTATTCCTTTTCTATGAAGAAATCTTGACCTGTAATTTGCAGGCAAAAGAGAAGAAATTCAATTCGAGGCATTACAATATGCAGAGGAGCTCCAAGCATTACTCACCTTCTTTTTGCCGATGGTACTGTCATCTTCGGGCAGGTAGACGAGACAGCAGTGGATAGCATCAACAAGGTCCTTCGGAGATACCCTGAGATCTCCGGACAGGAAGTAAACTTCCATAAGTCCTCGGTGGTGTTTAGTAACAACATCAGTCTGGACCGTAAAAACTTCTTAGCAGATAAACTAGGCATGTGATTAGGGGCTAAACACGATCTCTATATTGGACTCCTCTGGGTGGTTTGCAAATCAAAAAGATCAGTTTTTGGATCAATCCGTGATCGGATACAGAGTCGAATTAATGGTTGGTCTGAAAAATTGTTGTCGCAGGTGGGAAGAGGGGTCCTTGTCAAGTCATTCTTGCTGGCGATCCCAGCTTATGTCCTGGCTTGTTTTCTTTTGCCCAGTTCTTTCTTCAAAGAGCTTGAGTCAATGATTGCTAATTTCTTTTGGAGAACAGGAAAGATGATGAGATTCACTTGGTCGCGTGGCACAAGCTTTGCCTCAATAAACAAGACGGAGGGTCCGGCTTCGTGATCTTCGTGCCTTTAACCTCACGATGGTCTCTAAACAAGCTTGGCTGCTTCTGAATCACACAAATTGTCTGCTTAGCACATTACTCTGAGCTCGTGATTTTCCAAATTCTGACTTCTTGAGTGCAAAACTTTGGCACGCCCCATATCCTTTACTTGGAGGAGTCTTCATACCACCCAAAGAATTATCAAGGAAGGGTCGAGATAGCGCATTGTTAGTGGAAAGAGCGTTCGAGTGTGGGATGATCGATGGGACTCCTTGGCCTTCCTCCTTCAGGCCAATCACACCAAGAGATTCTAGCATTTACTTGTTCCACCAACTTCTCTCTAATGATGGCTCATCTTGGGATCGAAGTAAGGTGCTATCTAGTTTTTGGCAAGGAGATGCTGAACTTATTCTCAAGATTCCCGAGGGTGGGCCGTATATAGAGGAGGATCATGGTTTGGAATTTTGCAAAAAATGTCATTTCTCGGTAAGGAGTGCCTATTATGTTGCTATTAGCACCTTGAGGGATTTCGTATTTCTGGTGCTTCGACTCCTGGATCAGACTGGAGGTTCATTTGGGATACTAAAGTTCCCCCCCCCCCCAAAGTTTGGCTTTTTTTTGGAGACTTTCGTGAAGCTCTCCCTACGGGAGCTATCCTTTGTAAACGACACTTGGCCCAAGTAGTGGAAAGCCCTCTTTGCAATTGCTCTTATGAGAATTTTAAACACAATTTTTTTCTCATGCTCGTTTTCCAGGCTCGTCTAGTGCATGTCAGATTTACTGTGGAACATAATTTCTGGGTAGAAGAGGATGCACCGTGGAGGATTGGATCCAAAGCGTGTATTCGTCGCTGCACTCTAATGACTATTCTTTGTTTCTCATTATCCGTTGGAGTCTTTGGTGCAACGGACTCGTAAAATGATGGATAATGACATGCATGAAGCAAGTGCACTCATTCACTTTGCTCGTGCCTTTGCTCTCCTTGCTCCAGAAGTTCACTATAAGGTGTCCACTGTTCCGTCCTCGTGGCACCCTCCGCGGGCCACTACAAAAAAGAAATGACCTAATTAGGCATAAAAAATGTGAAATTTTTAAAAGGTGTCTTAATTGTATACCAATCGTAGCACTTCATAAAGGTGCCTTAATGAGCTATACCAAATTTGAAAATAAAATGTACTTTTTGTGATATTACAAAGTATTAAAAAAAGCTATTGTAATATTCAAATATTTGGCATTTTAGCTAGTATTACAAAACCAAATTTGCTTTTAGTGACACTAGCGATAGCTTATTTTGACAGTTTGTAGTTCAAATTTAGGATACGATATTAAGACACTTTTATAAAGTGTCACAATAGGTATACAAATGTGATATTATTATATAGTATGTGTCAAATTAGGTCATTTTTTAGCAGTGAACAGACGAAATTAAAATCAAATTTGATGGAGCGTCCTTTCCTGACACGGGCGAGTATGAAGTTGTTGATCGTGATTGAATTGGTTGGTGGTCGTGTGAACACGCTGGAGCACTTGATGCAAAACAAATTGAGTCAATTGCTGGGATTAATTGTTCGAATCTTATAAATAGGCTTAACTCAGATGGCCCTCACCTCTCCCATTTGGGGTTGTTGATCTCTTTTTGTCTTGCGCGCAGAATAGGAAATTCTCTTGCGCACATCCTTGCAAGGATGGCTTCCTAGTAAGGGTACCTGTAACCAACAAGGTGCAGGTGAGTTGGAAGGGGACTCTCCTGGCTTAACCTGAGGTCTCGAGTTCGAGACCGAGGGAACGCAGCAATACCTTGGTGGGAGCAGCGCCCCCAATTGGGCCCGACAGTGCTGCGGTGGGGATTAGTCTGGGCCAAAGGCCTAGGACACCCTACGGGAAACCAAAAAAAAAAAAGTAAGGGTACCTGTGATATTCCAAGCTATGCTAATTCTCTTGTAACGGCAGACATGAGGATCTGATTGAACCAAGCCATAAGTGTCATATTATTTTAACAAAATACTCTGAATTCAGTTTTGTTTTTTTTTTTTTACATTTTTAATTCAATTTGTTTAATTTGTTTATTGTTTCTCTTACAATACACACACACACACACACACACACACACACACTCACTATGCAATAATTTTCTTTTATGATAAATAATAAAAAAAAAATTCATCGACTTTGTAACGCTCCTTTGAGAGTGGTGAAAGTGGGAGAAAATCATTGGCGTCAGCCACAAGTGAATACAACATCATGTTTATCCTTTTTTTTTTTTTTTTTTTTTTCCGAAAGGAGCATTATGTTTATCTAATTTAATATGCATGAAGTAAAATACTGTGGTTGGCTAATTTAAATAATTATGGCATGTGTTGATGATGCGGATAAATTCGTTTCTCCTTTTGACAATGCAACAATTTTCTATTGTTATTATTTATACTCTATAATGTCATTACATTATTATCTTTCCATAAATTATTAAACATTTTTTCTTTTTTTTTTTGAGGGGTTTCAAACATTATTTCAAATTGTATAATTTTTAGACCATTATTTTCCATATTGAATCTCATAAATATTTTTGTAACATATGTAACTCATTTGACTAATTGTCGTAACTCAATCTTTATATTTAATTTGCAATTGTAAGATTTATCCCTCATATTTGATATCATAATTATTGTTCCAAGTACAAATACAATTTATGGTTCCAAATTATAATATGCGTGATGCAATATTTTTGATTTGTTAAATCTTCTTTAATTTCGGTCATTTTGTCCTTAAATTAGTCTAAATTAAAAATATGGGTTAATGATGATTAAAACATATTATTCCCCACAAAATGCTATGGAGAAATGTCGCAAAATTTCATGATCTAACACGGTTATAGCCAAATTTTATTTTATTTTTTTAACAATTTGTGAGTGTAGTTCCTCAAATTGTGCATGTATTTAATTGACAATAAAATTTTTAATTTTTTTGATACGATAATAAAATTTCTAAATTAAAAATGCTTTTTAATCCAACTAATAATTTTCTTTCAATGGAACCTAAATTGTTGTTATAGCACATGAGATAATTGTAGAAATACGGCTAGTTGATAGTCTCTTCTATTGTAATTAATAGAATTAAATTTTAAACATCTTTTTAAAATGAGATCCATGTCATTATAATTTTTTTTTCATGATGACGTCCTTTCAAATATATTTTGTTAAGTGCTTTTTATATTAGCGGTTCTATGTTAATTTTAGTTTTATCTTTTTATGTCACTAATGATAGTCAAATGTTTCACATTTTATATTCTTCTTGTCAAAAGAAATACATATTTTATGGTGATTTTTATTATTTGATAATAAAATCTCATTTTCTTGATTTTTGACAATTGTCGCACTTATTATGGGTATAGTAAATCATTATCCAAGATTATTATTTTTCATTAATCAAATTTTCGTATACAGCATTCTACACGATGTCTAGGAATACAAGTTCCTTTTTCTTTTTTCTTCTATTGGTTTTTCTATACAAGCATTTGGACAATTCAAGTCCAATTTATCTAAATTTTATCTAAGGTTGAAATTATAAGATACTTGCAATATGTACATTGGTATATCAAGTTATAGGTTATGTTAGATAATTTTGGATTTAATTTAATTAATAAGTTTCTAACTCCCATATGCGTGTGTGTGTATAAATCATGTATGTGTGCGCATAAAAATCACCCCCAGTGCAACACATGAGGCAACGACTAGTTTATTAATGAAATCTGAGTCATACATGAGAAATTTTTACTCACATCAGGTTCAGCCACACCGAGACTAATCGCATGGTGAGTGTTTTACACTTGTCATGTGATTGGTGTACAATTAGGAAGAGTGGCCAATCATATGACAAGTGAATTAATACTTGCTACATGATTAGGTTGGGTGCGGCCAAGCCAGGTTTGGACAAGAATTTTCCGTCATATAGTGTTTTGGCAAAGTAAAAAAAAATAGAGAGGAAACCAAATGTGAGGAAAGAAAGGGAAAATAAGAAAAATTGGTGGATTGTAATTTTCCACGTGCTTGTTTGGATGAGAGGAGAATTGATGGAAATAAAATAAATAAATAGCTGTATTCTTTTCCTTTTATTTTTCACTTAATTTTGGGGGTAAAAAACTTGGTGGACTCATGCTAATTTTTCAGATCCTTCCACATTTCCATTGGCAACCAAATGAGAAAAAATAAAATTTTCCCTCTCATTTTTCTTCTTTCCACTCCCCGTCTTCCTATTTTCCTTCCTATCAAATAAACTATTACAGTGTGTTTGGCAAATGAAGGAAAATAGAGAGGAAAGAAATGAAAAGGCAAAAAAATGAGTGAGTTTTAATTTTTTACATATTTACTTGGACAAGATGAGGAAAATTGATAGAAAAAAAAAAATGAAACATAGTTGTATTATTTGCCTTTCATTTTTTGCCCAGTTTTGGAAGGAGAAAAATTTGGTACACCTGATGTCACTTTTTCTTTCTTTCCACTTTTCCACCTGCAACCAAATGAAGGAAAATGATTTATTCCTCTTGATGCGTACCAAATTTTGGTCACTCAAGAAATTTTTCAGAGGGAATAGTTAAGCGTAGAGGATTCTTTAGGAATCCTATTTTTCAATGAAGGACCTGCCGCTCTAGGGGGACCAAACATGCAAAAAAGCATTAGGACTCTTGTGTTCAAGTGAGCAATTTGTGCTCATAGTGTGCTCAATTATGAGTTTAGAGAAGCGCAGTGAGTGCAAATTTAGAGAGAATAAAGACAGACTTTTAAACTTAAGTGAGAGTATGAGGAGTGGCACTGGTAGCCCTTTTATAGGAGCGGTGTGGAGCCATCTAGCCCGACGAATTCTCGAGGTGACTTCCTCCGAATCATGGAAGAACATAGATTTTCAGGAAGTTTGTTGAAAGGTGGCTCCAAAATCTCTAAATCTTCAAAACCGTGAGACTATCTTGTAGGCTTTGTTTGTTAGAAGGATAAGAGCTTGAGCCTTTATCCATATAGACTTGAGGTGGATGAGATTTTGAGTTGGCCTACCTTTTGGATAAGGAAGGTCGGGACGGGCTTCCTCCCAACTAGGCCTATAGTGAGGACGGTTGGGCCACGGTGGGCCGCTACTGTAGCGGGCCTAGCCTGTAGGAATCCTAGGCCGTTGCTGTAGACCTCCGGCAGTAGGCTTGGTCCATAAGAGTCGTGAGCCTGAGTTACAGATTTGAGCCCGTCTTTGAGGCATTTCATTTAGACTTTTGTCTTTGGGTCGTCTCATAATATTTGAGCCCAATAGATGAATACTTATGCTCCTTTTGACTGCTCAACTTACCTGTCTTAATCTCAATTTCCTTAAGCCAAATACTCGTTCCATTTCATTAATCATTTAGTGTTTTTATTCGGTTTGTCCGGGGCTCATGCTTGCTTGGTTCAGCCTGAACTCATTAAGATCCGAGTCGAAAGCCCGACCCGCAACTAGCCGGCACTGGGCTGCGCACTGCCCCAGCGGTGTGGCCACTTATCCACATCGATCGACGAGCATACTCCATAGCAATCCTCACTGATGGGAGTACTTGGTGTGCGCACAGTTGTACGATGGCATCATATACTTTGCACGCTAACTCATGGCATGCCTCGACATGCTTATACACTGGTGCACACTCTAGCCTTGGCCACGTGCTCTGTTGCACGGCGATCTCGTGCTCCCGAATGCTATTGTGCAATGTTCATCAGTACACTCATGCGATAGTGCATTTACAGGCCTTGGCCGCACACGTCTTTGCACGAGAGCCTCAGACCATCTGCTAGCAGTGTAGCGTAGTGTCTGCGCGCACTATACCTCCTCCACTTGGGTGCCGTGGTACTATGCTTTGCACGAGGTCCCCTACATCGGCCACACATTCCCGCACAGTGTGTTGTGCAAGTGCTTGTTGTACATTGCATCGTAAGGGTTTGGCCCTATGGGGGGACCGCGAGCATGTCATCCACGACCATCCCCCCTTTTCCCTTCTCTGCACTCATCCACCATTTTTGTGCATACATTCTCACTGATATGGCCGAATCTGTTTTGGCCATGTAGGCTCCAGCTCAGCTCACACGTCGGATCCAGCTCAGCACATGGCGCCATCCTCCTATTGCCGCGTGTCAGACCTAGTTCGACCAGGCTCCATCTTTCTTGTCGGCCTATTTCGGCCAGAATTCGTCACATTTCCTCGACTCGTATGGTCGCCTCGGTTTCAAGACATTCGCCACGCCATCCTCGGATTAGCATCCAGACACCCTCCTCAAGCAAGGAATGCACCCCACGCGCCCACAGCGCGTCATGGGGAACACCCGTCACCAGCAACGGGATTGGGCCAACCTAATTCTGGTCCAGCCCACCTATTTTTTATTATTATATATAGTACGGCGACACTATTCATTAGGTAAGACATTTTTTATCTACCAATACGCTGATTACTACTTACCGTTCACCTACCCGAATTCTGACTTGAGCGTCGGAGGGTCTTCGCCAGAGACACTTCCGGCTAGTCTCACGTGTGCTCCATCCTTGCAGAATAGAACCCGACCAGCATTCAGACAACCTTACTCGGATCTACCTGACCGAATTCGGACACTTACTCCCAGATCGAAGTGACGTGTACCGCAGGCCAAAATCCGACCACATCATTTTGGCGCTAGAGGAAGGGCATCTATTCGAGCAAGTGAGGAAATGGTAAACACACGAAGGACTGGAACCGAGTCAGGGGCCCCACAAACCACTGCCCATCCTGTTCCCGAGACTCTCACCGCCCCACCTCACGTTGTTCCGCAAGTCATCGGGCCAGCACCTACACCTCCCGCCGGGCAGAACCTCGTCGTTTTGACGGCTGATCAGTTTAATATGCTCTTACACGAGATTAGGCGGGTGAACCCAGTCCTCGCCCCGGCTGCCACTGCTGAAGACCCTTATCCGATGAGGGAGGAAATTCGCCCCCCTCGAGGTGTTCGGGCAACCGACGCCGAGCGGGATGACGCGCGGGCGCGTGAACGGATCCCCACAACAAGGGAGGTCCGCAGAGAGAGACGGCCCCTGCCTCCTCGACTGGCGGAGAAAGTTGACGAATCCTCTGTGGGGGCATCCTCCGGTCATCCTGCGCGGAGTCACAGAGAACGGTTGGAGGAAATCTCCCACCAGGCCACAGAGATCCAGCGGAGGATCGATGAGGTCCGCCGCGGAGAAAGATCCCGTGATAATAGTTGGGGAACTTTCGCATCGGATGTAAGATCTTAACCGGAAGCTCGAGGAAGTATCTCATCCGCTCTGGACAGGGATCGGCTCAGCGATACTTTGTGCCGGACGAGGCGGACCCACTCAACACGGACCTTCAACGAGCCCGAGCACCCAGATGGGTCCGAATCCCGACCGACTTGCCCCGATACAATGGAGAAGCGGATCCCAAAGAACACCTAATACAATTCAAACACGCCATGCGCGTGCACATGATCGACGATGACTTCGCTCGAAGTTACTGGTTACGACTTTTCAGGGAGTAGCCTCGCAATGGTACGTCCGCCAAGCCCCAGGTTCGGTCAGAAGCTTCGCCGATTTGGCGATAAAGTTCGTCAACCATTTCCAGACGAAAAGCCTAGCGAAGCTGCCCCCATCCCATTTTCATAAGATTCGGCAAAAGGAGGGTGAGTCTCTGAGGGACTTCTTTAACCAATTCAACACCGAGCTGCTCAAGGTCGAGAGTGTCCAGATGGACTTCCTCCTTGACGTAATCATGGGTGCCATCCGAAACCAAGCGTGCTCGGACCACTTGGCCAGGAAGCGCCCCGCCACCATGGAAAAAGGCATGTCCATCGCTCAACAATACATGAATGTTGAGGACATGAGGTTTAAAAGGAGGCCAGAGGTCGGGAAAAGGAAAGATCGCCGACGGGACAATGATCTCACCCCATTGGTGATGTCAAGGAAAGAGATCTTCGCCACAATCAACGCCAGCGACCCGACGGTTTTTCGGAGGCCGAGGAAGATCCAGGACGCGGATGGAGCCCCTCCGAGAGGGAATAAGTATTGTGCGTTTCACAAGCAAGTGGGTAACCACGACACCGAGGGCTGCTATGCCCTCAAGAAGAAAATACAGCGCCTCATCGATATGGGCCGACCGGAGATCAAAAAATACGTGAAAAAGCAAGGGCAGGGCCACAAGAGTGAGGGAAGCCGTCGACGCAGCTCCCCGTCCCCCACGGACGATGAACAAGGTACACCGAGGAGAGCTAGATCTCGCTCTCCTCGAAGGGGCTACACGCCTTCGACTCAAGCCGACAAACAGCCTCCCACACAGGACAACCTCCCGGTCAGGGGGATGATCCACACCATAGCAGGAGGCCCTAGTGGAGGAGACACTAAAAGTAGGAGAAGACAGGTGGAGAGGTGCCTCGACCAAGCCCGATACCGTATCAAAGAGCGCTACTACCACGAGAGGCTGCATGTCAACACCATATCAGAGGCAGCGACGCCGACGTCGGAGTCACTCGAATTCTCCGACCATGATCTTGCGCACATCCCGAAGGCAGAAGGCCTCGAGAACACACCGGATTACCCAATGGTCATTAATTTGGACGTAGCCAACTACTCCGTGGCAAAGACCCTGATCGACAATGGGAGCTCTGCCAACATCATTTTCGCCAACACCTTCGCCAAGATGGACTTAGGAGGATACACGCTCTCCCCCGTGCAGACCCCACTCGTCGGGTTTGGGGGTTCCGAGGTGGTCCCTCTCGGGATGATTCAACTCCCCACCTTGTTGGGGGAGGCCCCGAGAAGGAAGACTATGATGGTCCAGTATCTGATAGTTGATGCCCCGTTTGCCTACAATATCATCCTCGGGCGACCCGCTCTTAATGCGTTTCGGGCGGTGGTGTCCACGTATCACTTGAAGATGAAGTTCCGCACGCCCGCGGGGGTCGGGCAAGTCACATGTCGGATCCTGGACGCCTGGAAGTGTTTCTCGGCCTCCGTCGAAGGGAAGAAGACTCCGGCACCCCGACCAGTTGAAGCAGCCACTTCGCGGATGGACATCCCCGAGTCCTCCGAAATCGACCCGGCAAAGCGGAGGAGGCTAGAGGAAGAAAAATTACGCCAGCGGAAGATTTCAAGACAATCCAGCTCATAGAGGGCGACCCATCCAAGACCACCCGGGTAGGATTGACCCTCGAGCCGCATCACGAGGTCATGTTGGTCGACTTTCTCCGGACAAATGCCGACGTCTTTGCTTGGAAGGTATCAGATTTTCCGGGAATCGATCCCGAGGTCATTGTTAATCGCCTCAACGCAGACCCATCGTTCAGGCCGGTGAGGCAGAAAAAGAGGATATTTTGTGAGGCTCGTAACCGAATCATCGAGGAGGAGGTCAACAAGCTCCTCGAGGCAGGCTACATTGTGGAGGTCCAGTTCACCGAATGGCTATGCAACGTGGTCGTCGTTGCCAAGGGCGATGGCCGATGGCGGATGTGCAACGACTTCACCGATCTCAACACAGCCTGCCCCAAGGATCACTATCCCCTTCCTCGGATAGACCAACTCGTTGACTCAACGGCGGGGTGCGAGTTGATGAGCATGACGAACGATCCGGACAAATGCCGACGTCTTTGCTTGGAAGGCATTAGATTTTCTGGGAATCGATCCCGAGGGCATTGTTCATCGCCTCAACGCAGACCCATTGTTCAGGCCGGTGAGGCAGAAAAAGAGGATATTTTGTGAGGCTCGTAACCGAATCATCGAGGAGGAGGTCAACAAGCTCCTCGAGGCAGGCTACATTGTGGAGGTCCAGTTCACCGAATGGCTATGCAACGTGGTCGTCGTTGCCAAGGGCGATGGCCGATGGCGGATGTGCAACGACTTCACCGATCTCAACAAAGCCTGCCCCAAGGATCACTATCCCCTTCCTCGGATAGACCAACTCGTTGACTCAACAGCGGGGTGCGAGTTGATGAGCATGATGGACGCCTTCCAAGGCTACTACTAGATCTACATGGTCGAGGAGGATCGTGGGAAGACGTTGTTCGTTGTCTCGACGGGGACGTATTGCTTCCTCGTGATGCCCTTTGGGCTAAAAAATGCCGGGGCTACGTATCAGAGACTCGTGAATCTCATGTTCAAGGAAGAGATCGGGAGAACCGTCGAAGTTTACGTCGACGACATGATAGTCCGCAGTGAGCGGGGGTCCGACCACCTCGGGCATCTTGCTCGAACATTTGAGATTTTAAGAAAATATGGCCTAAAACTCAACCCGAACAAGTGCACGTTCGGCGTCCGAGGAGGTAAATTCCTTGGGTACATTGTCAGCCATAGGGGGATCGAGGCCAACCCCTCGAAGATTCGCGCCATCCTCGACATCGAGCCGCCTAGCTCAGTGAAGGAAGTACAGAGATTGGTAGGGCGCGTAATCGCCCTCAATCGGTTCATATCCCGCTCAGCGGACCGGAACCTCCCATTCTTTCAAGCACTAAGGAAGGTGCCGGATTGGAAATGGACGGAGGAATGCCAGCACGCGCTCCTCGGATTAAAAAGATACCTGACCGAGCCCCCTCTGCTGTCGAAACCAGTTACGGGGAGACCACTTTATGCCTACCTGGCGGTATCCCCAAATGCGGTCAGCTCGGTCCTAGTGCACGTGGAGGATCGGGTACACCGCCCGGTGTATTACCTAAGCAAGCTCCTCCAAGGCCCTGAACGGAACTACCTGGCCATCGAGAAGCTCGCTCTCGCTTTGGTCCACTCTGCCCGGAAGTTGAGGCAATACTTTCAGGCCCACACCATCGTGGTCCTGACCAGTGAGCCTCTGAAGTAGGTATTGGCCAAACCCGATGTCTCGGGTCGGCTCGTGAAGTGGGCCGTCGAGCTCGGCGAGTTCGATATCCAGTTCCAACCACGAACAGCGATTCATGCCTAGGTCCTGGCGGACTTCTTAGCAGAAGTGGCCCCGAGGGCAGAAACGGAGCCAAAAACACCGTGGACCCTCATGGTCGATTGATCCTCCACGAATTCAGGTGGGGGAGCCGGGGTATATCTGCGGGATGAGTTGGGCAATGAGCTCGACTTCGCCATTCGCCTTGAATTTCCGATTTCCAACAACGAAGCCGAGTACAAAGCTCTCGCCGCGGGGATGAAGATTGCCCTGCACAAGGGCGTGGACGAGCTTGTCGCCTTGACCCATTCGCAGTTGGTGGCCGAGCAGGTTAATGGCAATTACGACGCCCGTGAAGCATCGATGACGAAGTACCTCGAGGAGGTAAACAAGTTGAAGGAAAGATTCGCCAAGTTCCCTCTCGAGCGAATTCCCCGGACAGAAAATGAGAGGGCGGATCAATTGTCGAAGCTAGCCAGCTCGGTGAAAGGGACCAAAGAAAGAAGGATAACCATGTTGAGTTCGCCAACACCCTTGACTGGGTCGGGGACGCGACAGTGCGTTTTCTACGTCGAGCCCCCGGAGGATTGGATCGCAGAACTAATCGCCTACCTGAAGGATGGAATACTCCCCGAGGGACCCGTCGAAGCCAGGAGACTCCGGCGGCAGGCCTCTCTATATGCCCTCGACGGGCAAGGGCGCCTGTTCAGGAAGAGCTTCGATGGGCCTCCTCGACGATGCTTGAACACACAGCAAGCCAGGGAGGTCATCGAAGAGATACACCAAGGGTGTTGCGGAAACCATACTGGGCCAAGGTCCTTGGCCAAAAAGGTATCACGGGCAGGGTTTTTCTGGCCTAATCTCATGCAAGATTGTTTTGACTTCGTCCGAAGATGCCAAACTTGCCAACTGCACGCCAACCTAGTCCACCAGCCTGCCGCTCCGATGATAAATGTGGAGATATCTTGGCCATTCGACCAATGGGGAATAGACATCCTCGGACCGTTCCCTCAAGCCCCCGGGCAAAGGAAGTTCGTGATTGTTGCCGTCGAATATTTCACAAAGTGGGCCGAAGCGGAGGCCGTTGCGAAGATCACCGACTCGGTTATCAAAATCTTCATCTGGAAAAACATCATCTGCCGCTTCGGACTTCCCAGGGTCGTCATTTCCGACAACGGAACCCAGTTCAAAAGTCATCGGGTGAATGAATGGTGCTCTAGCCTCAAAATCGAGCAGCGTTTCACCTCAGTAGGGAACCCTCAGGCAAACGGCCAAGTTGAAGTCACCAACCGAACGATTCTCCACGGACTTAAGACCGCCTTGGCCGACGCTTAGGGCAATTGGGCCGACGAACTCCCGGGCGTGCTTTGGGCATACCGGACTACTCCTCGGACTGCGACGGGCGACACCCCGTACGCCTTAGTTTATGGTTCCGACGCCGTTATACCTGCCGAAGTGCTGCACCCATCTGCTCGGGTTTCACACTTCGATGAGATCGCCAACGTCGACGCTCGCCTGACTGAGCTCGACCTCGCCGACGAGAGAAGGTGTGCCGCCCTTCGAAGGATGGACAATTTCCGGGCATCAACTGCACGTGCTTTCAACCGCCATGTCCATCCCTGGACATTCCAGATCGGGGATCTGGTCACCAAAAAGGCCGAGGTTTCTCACCCAGTGGGAAAGTTGGACCCCAAATGGGAGGGTCCGTTCAAAGTAACCAAGATTTGCAAAAACAACGCCTACCGCCTCGAGGACATATGTATATAACTTACACATTATGATGAAGGTGGCCAAAAATGTATAAACTTTCATTTATATTATTAATCAAAAAGACTGTTTATTACGAAGAGTATTTAAAAATATCACCAATCTAATTAGCTTGTAGGGCACTACTCTAACAAAGGTGTTTTTTCTTTAAAATTAGGTATGAGTGAAGCGCACGATAAAGTGGAATGGTCATTCATTGTACGTGTTCTTTCGAAATTTTGTTTCCATACTCGTTTTGTACATACTATCATGTTATGTGTATCTATGGTGTCTTACTCCCTTGTTCTTAATGGTCACGAATTCAGTATATTAGACCCGAGAGGGGACTCAGACAAGGTGATCCCTGTCACCTTATCTATTCCTTTTCTATGCAGAAATCTTGACCTGTAATTTGCAGGCAAAAGAGGAGAAATTCAATTCGAGGCATTACAATATGCAGAGGAGCTCCAAGCATTACTCACGTTCTTTTTGCCGATGGTACTGTCATCTTCGGGCAGGTAGACGAGACAGCAGTGGATAGCATCAACAAGGTCCTTCGGAGATACGCTGAGATCTCCGGACAGGAAGTAAACTTCCATAAGTCCTCGGTGGTGTTTAGTAACAACATCAGTCTGGACCGTAAAAACTTCTTAGCAGATAAACTAGGCATGTGATTAGGGGCTAAACACGATCTCTATATTGGACTCCTCTGGGTGGTTTGCAAATCAAAAAGATCAGTTTTTGGATCAATCCGTGATCGGATACAGAGTCGAATTAATGGTTGGTCTGAAAAATTGTTGTCGCAGGTGGGAAGAGGGGTCCTTGTCAAGTCATTCTTGCTGGCGATCCCAGCTTATGTCCTGGCTTGTTTTCTTTTGCCCAGTTCTTTCTTCAAAGAGCTTGAGTCAATGATTGCTAATTTCTTTTGGAGAACAGGAAAGATGATGAGATTCACTTGGTCGCGTGGCACAAGCTTTGCCTCAATAAACAAGACAGAGGGTCCGGCTTCGTGATCTTCGTGCCTTTAACCTCACGATGGTCTCTAAACAAGCTTGGCTGCTTCTGAATCACACAAATTGCCTGCTTAGCACATTACTCTGAGCTCGTGATTTTCCAAATTCTGACTTCTTGAGTGCAAAACTTTGGCACGCCCCATATCCTTTACTTGGAGGAGTCTTCATACCACCCAAAGAATTATCAAGGAAGGGTCGAGATAGCGCATTGTTAGTGGAAAGAGCGTTCGAGTGTGGGATGATCGATGGGACTCCTTGGCCTTCCTCCTTCAGGCCAATCACACCAAGAGATTCTAGCATTTACTTGGTCCACCAACTTCTCTCTAATGATGGCTCATCTTGGGATCGAAGTAAGGTGCTATCTAGTTTTTGGCAAGGAGATGCTGAACTTATTCTCAAGATTCCCGAGGGTGGGCCGTATATAGAGGAGGATCATGGTTTGGAATTTTGCAAAAAGTGTCATTTCTCGGTAAGGAGTGCCTATTATGTTGCTATTAGCACCTTGAGGGATTTCGTATTTCTGGTGCTTCGACTCCTGGATCAGACTGGAGGTTCATTTGGGATACTAAAGTCCCCCCCCCCCAAAGTTTGGCTTTTTTTTGGAGACTGTCGTGAAGCTCTCCCTACGGGAGCCATCCTTTTTAAACGACACTTGGCCCAAGTAGTAGAAAGCCCTCTTTGCAATTGCTCTTATGAGAATTTTAAACACACTTTTTTTCTCATGCTCGTTTTCCAGGCTCGTCTGGTACATGTCCGATTTACTGTGGAACATAATTTCTGGGTAGAAGAGGATGCACCGTGGAGGATTGGATCCAAAGCGTGTATTCGTCGCTGCACTCTAATGACTATTCTTTGTTTCTCATCATCCGTTGGAGTCTTTGGTGCAACGGACTCGTAAAATGATGGATAACGACATGCATGAAGCAAGTGCACTCATTCACTTTGCTCGTGCCTTTGCTCTCCTTGCTCCAGAAGTTCACTATAAGGTGTCCACTGTTCCGTCCTCGTGGCACCCTCCGCGGGCCACTACAAAAAAGAAATGACCTAATTAGGCATAAAAAATGTGAAATTTTTAAAAGGTGTCTTAATTGTATACCAATCGTAGCACTTCATAAAGGTGCCTTAATGAGCTATACCAAATTTGAAAATAAAATGTACTTTTTGTGATATTACAAAGTATTAAAAAAAGCTATTGTAATATTCAAATATTTGGCATTTTAGCTAGTATTACAAAACCAAATTTGCTTTTAGTGACACTAGCGATAGCTTATTTTGACAGTTTGTAGTTCAAATTTAGGATACGATATTAAGACACTTTTATAAAGTGTCACAATAGGTATACAAATGTGATATTATTATATAGTATGTGTCAAATTAGGTCATTTTTTAGCAGTGAAAAGACGAAATTAAAATCAAATTTGATGGAGCGTCCTTTCCTGACACGGGCGAGTATGAAGCTGTTGATCGTGATTGAATTGGTTGGTGGTCGTGTGAACACGCTGGAGCACTTGATGCAGAACAAATTGAGTCAATTGCTGGGATTAATTGTTCGAATCTTATAAATAGGCTTAACTCAGATGGCCCTCACCTCTCCCATTTGGGGTTGTTGATCTCTTTTTGTCTTGCGCGCAGAATAGGAAATTCTCTTGCGCACATCCTTGCAAGGATGGCTTCCTAGTAAGGGTACCTGTAACCAACAAGGTGCAGGTGAGTTGGAAGGGGACTCTCCTGGCTTAACCTGAGGTCTCGAGTTCGAGACCCAGGGAACGCAGCAATACCTTGGTGGGAGCAGCGCCCCCAATTGGGCCCGACAGTGCTGCGGTGGGGATTAGTCTGGGCCAAAGGCCTAGGACACCCTACAGGAAACCAAAAAAAAAAAGTAAGGGTACCTGTGATATTCCAAGCTATGCTAATTCTCTTGTAACGGCAGACATGAGGATCTGATTGAACCAAGCCATAAGTGTCATATTATTTTAACAAAATACTCTTAATTCAGTCTTTTTTTTTTTTTTACATTTTTAATTCATTTTGTTTAATTTGTTTATTGTTTCTCTTACTGTTTGGGCCCAAAATTGAATTTTTGTATAAATTCGGAGTGGGCTGATTTTGGTCTTTTTCGCCACGCCGAAATGAATTAGTGAGGCCCAGACCACTTCGACACGTCCATAAGCCCGTATTCAAAGTCCATGGCCCAATCGGCCAAAAATGGAAAATAAAATAAATATAATAATAGATTTAAAATCCCTCACAAATAGGGGTTGTTAAGGGATGGCTAAAAATAAGCATCTGCACATGCCTAAAATAAAGGCCATGTGATGCTGAAATTTGAAATTTGAATAAAGATGGCAGCAACTGCCACTCCTAGGAATAAGGCCGGCCACTTATCTTTTGGCCATGTTTGAATAAATCATTTTCCAGCTCCAAGAATAAAGGAAGGCAGTTGTAGCCTGAAGTATATAAAAGGAGCCGGGAGATCAACAGGAACAACAACGTCAATCAATCAACTACAACAACACTTCTCTCAATCAAGAAGTCCACACTTCTCTGATTTTTTTTTTTAGTCTAAATGAACAAAGAATAGCTTTAGTTCAAGTAGGTAGAAAATCGCTACGGGGTGTTTGTAGCCATACCTCATTCGGCTCGAAGTGAGGATATCAATGCACTCATTCCGTAACGTCACGAAGTCGTAGCCATCACTCACTCGGATTGGGCCCGGTTCGAGGTGAGATATCAATGCGGCGGAGTGGTACCCAACATTCATATCGAGCACATGCATGAAGAGGAGTACAGACGGAGTCAAGCAATGCTCGTCGGAGTGAACAGCCTTTGAAGACAAACATAGGTAGATATGGCCGGAGTCATCAATGTGTCCGATTTGTAGCTAGAGTTCTTAGGGACTGCTCAATGCATCTCTGTCATAGATATGGCCCGAGTCATCAATGCGTGTGTATGTAGTCGAGTCCTGTAAGGTCCACATGGCGAGTAGCTATCGTCTTCTAATGTATTTCCTTTTCGATTTAAGCTTTCTGACCCTTTTCGATCTTTGAGAGTGCTAAATTATTAAGTCCTACATTCAGTTGTAGGCAAGTAGAACCTCAGTGGTAGTGTTTGCCTACTCCAATTCAATCGCTTTTCAGATAGAAGTCTTAGGCGCATCACTGTTTCATTTCGAATCACATCAATTCCATTTCGAACCACCTCACATTCACTCTGAACCACAAGACTTCTACTCGTGTGCTACTGCACACTGGCACGCCCGTACCCGAACACGAAGAAGCTCACTTCGAATCGGCTGTTTTCCCATCGAACTCGGCCGGTTCGAACCCTGAGCGGCCACTTCGGCGCGGCCGGAAGAAATTTATGCAAACATATCTTTCTGGCACGCCCGGTGGGACAGCATTTCAGTTTTCGAAAAGGTTTTGTCAGCATTTAGGTCTTAGGAAGCACGTTTTATTTCGGTCAATTGCATACTTGCATTCTTTATTGAAAAATCACAAAAACTTAAAAATTAAAATTCATAAACAGCAAGATATGGCACCACCACGCTTAAGGAGCCAAACTCGAGCTGACCTCGGTTCAGACAATGAAAGCGAGGCAGCCAGTGATCAGAACGAAGAGATGAGTGGAAATAATCCACCTCCCAACATTCAAGCCATCATTGACAGGGTCGAGCGAAATCAAAGAGCGCCTGAAGAGGCGCCGATTCAAGAAGCACCCGCCTTACTGGCCAGAGTGGCCAACTGTGGCGAAGACACACTATATGTAATGGAAAAGTGGATCTTGGAGTCCAACCGGAGATTCCAGGAGTTGATGGAAAGACAACATAAGGAAGAATCGGAGAAGGCCGAACAAATGGCCACCATGTTAGAATCACTCCGAGTAACAGATCCACATTACGGAATGAACTTACGCAGCGTGGCGTCAAGGATGGACAACGTTCCACAGGTAAGAGAAACCCCACGACGAAATGAGGCCGAACAGCACCACAGGCCTGACCTCGCCGATGCACGGGCAGAACGACTGAACATTGGAGGAAATGATCGTCGTGGAAGGTACCCTAACGTTGATACTGGCAAAAGAGTGGTGTTCGAATCCAGAGGAATACTCTTGGAAGGGGAAGGATCGGGCTCCAGAGATCATTTCGAAGGACCTGAGATCCCCTATGCCATGCCACACATGGCAAGAAGGCCCCAACCTGCCACCACTGCCGCAAATCCCACCAATTGAAATGACAACACAGCCGTGTCTCGACAAGAGATACAGGAAATGTTGAGACAGGAGTTGGCAAGGCATAAACGGTCAGCCTTGCCACCCAGGTATTCTCGTCCCTACCCCCCTCATATCGACACGATTCCTTTTCCCCCAGGGTTTAGGGTCCCTATTTTTACTTTGTTTAGTGGGGATGGGTCACAAACCACAATTGAACATATTGCTAAATTTACCACACAATGTGGTGAGATCGGAATGGACGGTGACTTAAAATTACGTTTTTTTCCGAATTCCTTAACTGGAGAAGCTTTCTTGTGGTACATTCGACTCAGACCTGGGTCTGTTCCCGACTGGCCAACAATGGAGAATCTCTTCCATAGTCATTTCTATCGACTACCCCCTGAGGTATCCATATCGGAATTAACCAATATGAGACAAATGCCCGGGGAGTCAGCCGAAGAGTACATGGGGAGATTCGTCCGGGCCAGACACTTTTGCCCAGTGATCATGGCCGAGGAAAGTTACATAAGCTTGGCCATAGGAGGCATGCACCTCGAATTAAAAAAGAAAATGTTTGGCCAACAATTTGCATCAATTTTTGACTTAATAAGGCATGTCACTGAATATGAGAAATTGTTAAGAGAAGAGAATCGAAGAGGGCATCACGGTAAGGCCACTCATTATCAAGTTGGCCTAGCCGAAGTCCAAGATGACTTGATTAGCGTCGAAAAAGAACAATGGGAGAACGAAGTGGGCTTAGCCCAAGTAGTTTGCCAAAAGAACACGGTTTGCCCGGCTTTAATAAAACCAAGGGCATTACAGCCTCACATTAAAATGCCTCCTGGCATGCTGAATAAATCGGAGTTTCGTTCTAAAACAGAAAGGCGTTATGGTTTCGATGTATCGAAAACCGAAGCTATTTTTGACCACTTATTGGCTGATGGCAAAATCAAAGTGCCTAATGATCATAGAATGCCAACGGCCAAAGAGCTGGAAGGCAAAGTGTACTGTAAATTTCATAATGCATGGACTCATAACACTAATGACTGTTTGGTTTTCAGGTGGATGATACAGAGTTGCCTAGACAACGGCACATTACGTTTTCTGCCGGAATGGATGAATAAGAAAATGGGAATTGACAAAGAACCATTCCAGGCGGAGGGAGTAAACATGGTCAACGTTCAGGATGACCCAGCCGAAAAGGAAAACCAACAAACTGAGCAGGAAATAATACAGTCAGGATGGCAATTAGGCCTTTGTGCCCGATGTCATTCCGAAATGGCAATAGTGCCATGGGTCTATCCAGTTAACGCCTATTATCCTTGGGCCAATCCCATGGCCAACTTTCCCATGGTTCCACAGTCGCATATGGTGCCATATCCCCCTCCAATGCTCGGAGGGCATTGTGCCAATGGCGGTCCATTACAGGAAAATGGAAATAAGCGGAATCGAAGTCCTCCCCAAAGGACTAACAGAAATGATAAGAGGAGAGCACCCTCTAGCCCATATCGAAGACATGAACCAACTCGAGAACCTGTCCATTCCAGGTTCATTAAACTGCCAGCAATCCAGGAAGGACGTTGGACGGCAGTAAGACATCCTAAGTTCCCAAACGGAAGAAGTCCTCGAGAGATGACGAGAACACAGTATCGAAGACATTTGAGGCAACGGAAAGAAGCTGAAATACTCAAAAGGGAAACAACGAAACCCATCAAGGGTAAGGCAATGATGTCAGCAGAGCTAAAAAGCCAAATAGTAACCCCGACTGACATTCAATCGAAGAGAAAGGTCGCCGATCCAATAATGTTGGAGACCGATGAATCAAAGATTGATGTCTCGGATAGACCAGACAATGTCGGAGAGGACGATCTGAGTGAATGGATCGTAAAGATGGAAGAGTTAAATCAGATCGACCAAGAATTGCCAATGGAAACCACGGATATACCGTCATCCAGTGGCGATGCTATCAACATGGAATGCAACATGGTATGGGCTTTCCCTTCCGATATTAATGCTAACAATAATTTTCAGGATGACACAGAAGGGAGCAGTGAAGTCTGGGATGACAGTGAGCCGGTAGCCTTCTTTGTTAGCAATCCCGAACAAACGGTCCAGAAGAGCAAGACGGTCGAAGAGATCAAGGCTTTGTTCCAGACACCGCCGCCAAGTATGGCGAAACATGTAAAACCTCTCTTCGTGGCTGGCCATCTCGATGGCAAGCCTACTGGGAGAATGCTGGTTGACAATGGAGCTGCAGTAAATATCATGCCTCTCCAAACCATGAAACGCATAGGAAAGGAGAAGGCTGATCTTCTCAAGACCGATGTGGTGATTAGCAATTTTGCTGGAGGTAAAGCAGACATAATGGGCATTCTGCCAATCGAAGTAAGTATTGAAAGTAAGACAGTCACTTTCGCCTTTTTTGTTATCGACGCAAAGACATCCTACAATGCCTTGCTTGGAAGGGATTGGATCCATTCCGCCATGTGTATCCCTTCAACCTTACACCAGTTCTTGGTATTTTTGGGAGATGGCAAAAACGAACCAGAAATGGTAAAAGCAGAAGAAAGGCCGTTCACGGCCAATGTGAATGTAGTAGAGGCTAGGTACTATTCCGACAATGTCGGACCATATAGGTTTATCGGACAGGACAAGTATGGCCGTCCGCTTTGTGCCACTTCATCCGTGGCGCCAGTTAGTTTAGAGGTAGCACTGAGTAAGGAGGTTAGCAGGCCTTGCAACATCGAAGAAAGGCCGCTTTCTGCTTTTCAAAATGTTGATCATGAATAACGTCGACATAGACGAAATTGTAATAATTCCGGATAGCGCCGGATCAATAATAATAAATAACACTTTGGCCTTATTGGCCAGAGATCTTTCCGATTACTACAATTGTAATGCGGATGTAATTTATGAGCATGATCAAGATCTCACTTCGACAGATGAGATCACGATGAAAGAACTAAGTGCCGCTCCGGCAAAGCTCGATGACGTTAGGATTCAAGTTCAAGATCCTGTAATCGAAGTGGAGCTCGGCAATGAAAACGATCATAGGCCCACTTACATTAGTGTTTTATTAAGCCCTGAAAATACAGAGGCCATGATCAACATACTCAAAGAATACAAAGACTGCTTTGCATGGAACTATGATGAAATGCCTGGTCTCAGCAGAGACTTGGTAGAACATCGAATACCCATTTTGCCTGGGTTTAAGCCACGCAAACAGCCTCTCCGACGCATGTCCGAAGAAGTCTGTGTGTTGATTAAAGAAGAGATTCAAAGGCTTCTTAAAGCAGACTTCATCGAAGTGGCCAGATACCCCGAATGGGTGGCCAATGTCATGCCAGTTATCAAAAAGAATGGCAAATTGAGAATTTGCATAGACTTCAGGGATTTAAATTTGGCATCTCCGAAAGATGAGTATACAATGCCAATGGCCGACATGATGATAGATGCCGTTGCAGGGCATGAGTATCTAACTCTTGTCGACGGCAATGCAGGATACAATCAGATATTCGTATCCGAAGAGGATATCCCGAAACTAGCATTCCAATGCCCGGGGGGCATTGGTACCTTTCAATGGAAGGTTATGCCGTTTGGCCTTAAAAATGCTGGAGCTACGTACCAACGAGCTATGAATTGCATTTTTCATGACTACATGAATGACTTCGTCAAAATCTACATCGACGATCTCATCATTATGTCTACTAGCTTTGCTCAGCATTTAGAGCACCTGGTTAAGGCCTTTGACAGGATGAGAAAATTCCAGTTGAAGTTAAACCCGCTAAAATGCGTGTTTGGAGTGGCCGCAGGCCATTTTCTTGGGTTCTTAGTGCATAAGAAAGGAATCGAAGTGGAAGCGAACAAGGCAAAGGCCATTTTGGCCGCTCAGCCTCCTCGAACCAAGAAAGAACTTCAACAATTTCTTGGAAAAGTCAATTACTTGAGAAGGTTCATTTCGAACCTTGCAGGCAAAACCAAGATTTTCTCACCCTTATTAAAGTTAAAAGACCATGACTATTTCGAATGGTCAGAAGAACATGGGCAGGCATTTGATAAGATCAAGGAAGCTCTGACTTCCCCTCCTGTGATGATGCCGCCACAAAAAGGAGAACCGCTTAAGCTTTATATTTCGGCAGCAGACAAGACCATTGGAGCTTTTTTGGCTCAAGTCGACAAAAATGGTCTTGAACGAGCCGTGAGCAGGCATTTGAGCGACACAGAACAAAGATATCATCCGATCGAAAAGGTGTGTCTGACCTTATATTTCGCATGTATCAAGCTACGACATTATTTGCTACCGGTAAAGGTTCTTGTAATCAGTAGCATCGATGTGGTCAAGTACATGCTTTCGAGATCAGTAGTACGTGGTCGGATAGGCCGTTGGGCCATCCACCTGATGGAGTATCAACTACAATTTGTTCCACAAAAAGCTGTGAAGGGCCAGGCCTTGGCCGATTTTCTCACCGACCACCCCAGTGTCGAAATAGATAACGAAGTAGCTCAGCAAATCGAAATACTATCAGTATTCGTGAAACCCTGGGTCCTTCAATTCGATGGATCGCGAACAGACAGAGCATCTGGGGCTGGTATTGTGGTCACTTCACCATCTGGAATCAAAACTGGCATGTCAGTCCAGTTTGATTTCCCATGCACCAATAATCAAGCCGAATATGAGGCCTTGATTCTTGGATTAGAATTACTACGTGAATTGGGGGCATCTAGCGTCAATGTGACTGGAGACTCCCAGCTCGTCATTAAGCAAATCCAGGGCACATTCTAGTGTCGAAATCCCATATTGGATAAATATATTTCCACGGTAAATGCTTTACTAATGGGATTCGACGAAGTGACATTTCAGCATGTGGCTAGAAAATCCAATTTCGAAGCCAATGAATTAGCTCAGATAGCCACTGGAGCAGAGCTTCCCAAAAATTGCATGGCCGCCAGTTATACCATCACAAGGCAGGCCTATCCCTCTCATCTAGAAAGAACCAATGTTTGCGCCATAGAAAGCACCATGAAGCAAACTGAGGATTGGCGCGAACCCATATTGAGTTACTTGAATGATCCCTCTCAAGGAGCACCTCGAAGAGTCAGAATGAGAGCGGCCAACTATGTAGTTCTAGGAGGTAGCTCGCTGTATCGACGAGGTCATGATGAAGTGCTCTTGCAATGTGTCGGACAAGATGAGGCGATGAAAATCATGATGGAAGTCCACGAGGGGGTGTGTGGAGCTCATCAAAGCGGCCGCAAGATGGCATGGTTGATCAAGCGATATGGCTATTTCTGGCCAAAAATGGTGCAAGACTGCCATTGGCTGGCCAGAGGCTGTGAAAAATGTCAGCTGCATGGTCCAATTCAGAGAGTACCAGCCGAAGAGATGAATCTAATTGTGAAACCTTGGCCATTTCGATGTTGGGCCATCGACCTAATAGGGGCCATTTTCCCTTCCGCGTCGAGACAGCATACCCACACTATCACCGCCACGGACTATTTCACCAAGTGGGTAGAGGCCATTCCCCTCAAGTAAACCGATCAGGGAACAGTAGTCAAATTCATCAAGGAACACCTGATACATAGATTTGGGATTCCTCAAACTATCGTAACGGATAGGGGTACTATGTTCACAGGGTCGGAGATTCAGGCTTTTGCCACCACATATGGCATCCAACTCACGCATTCCTCACCATATTATGCACAAGGGAATGGACAAGCCGAATCCACCAATAAGACCTTAAAGAATATCATCTCAAAGATGGTGGAAGAAAATCCTAAGGCATGGCACCTATTGCTCTCCGAAGCGCTATGGGCTTATCGAACTAGCAAGCGCTCCAGTACGGGAACCACCCCATTTCGACTCACCTATGGCCATGATGCAGTTCTGCCCATGGAAATCAACGCGAGGTCCGCACGAATAGCCCAGCAGAATAACCTCACCGTTGAGGAGTACCATTACAAAATGATAGACGAATTAGACGCCGTAGAGAACATTAGGGTACAGGCGTTAGATTCCATCGAGGCTCAGAAAAAGCAAGTTGCTAGAGCCTACGACAAAAGGGTCAAGGCCAAAAGATTCCAAATAGGAGACCTAGTGTGGAAGGTGGTTTTTCCTTTGGAGAAAAAGGATGCAGCGTTGGGAAAATGGAGCCCCAATTGGGAGGGCCCCTTTTCGATCCATTCGATAACTAGAGGGAAAGCCTATTTACTAGAAAACCTGGAAGGGAATTTGCTCAGGGATCCAATTAATGGCAAATATTTGAAGAAGTATCACCCTACCTTATGGGAGACACTGCCATTAGAACGCCGAATTAGCCTAAGTCAAAATGGCCTGTAAGGCCAATCGTACTTGGGGCATTTTTTGCTCATTTGTTTATCTTAGTTCAATCATGCCATTTCATGCGACCATGAGGTTTCTTTTCCACATGTAAATGTTTTTTTTGAAGAAATCTTGAAGTGAGCAGGTCGAATAACATGATGAATTTAGATAGACTAAAATAATCAAATGAATAACAAATTGAGCCAAAAATGGCTTAAAAAGTTCAAAACTCATGAAGGGCAAAAAATGTGTTCTGGCAACAGGCTGCCATTTATAAGTGGCACACAGGCTGCCATTTATAAGTGGCACACAGGCCGTTAAACTAAAAAAGTCAAGTGGCCGGGGCGTCCTTGTCCTGAGCAGTACCACTTGGACCAGCCGCATCTCCGGCTGGTTGGTTGGAAGTCGAAGTGGCCTCCGCCATGTGACTACCCCCATATCCTCCCACCTCGCTGACTCTTGGGGTCCCTTCGCCCAGGAAATCGGCCCGGAATCGAGCAAAGAATAAATGTAGAGAAGTGGTTACCTCATCAAGCTCAGCGGAGGCAGTTTCAACTTGACGCTTCCGCTCCAGGTCCCTTTCCTTGGCTTGTTGATAGGCTTTGATTCGCGTGTCGGAGTCAGCCTTCAGTTGGTCAACCTCACCGGAAAGGTGGAATAATTGCTGATCCACCTCTTCGATAAGCTTTCGCAGACGTTCCATCTTTGTAACGAGAGTTTCTCGCGTGGTAGACAGCTCCAGTTGCCGTTCAGCCCTCTGGTGCAGCTGAATTCGTAGGGATTTCAGGTCATCGACCAGAGGACCTGTACTGGAGACGTGAGGAGTTTGGATGAGAGCGTGGTTGCTTTCGCATTTCGTCCCAAGACTTGGGAGGTTCCTCGCAAAGTCCTCATAGAAACGTCTTTTACTAGGCGCCATGGTGAGGCGAGCCACCTCCTGAAGGATCTGGTCAAGCAGGTCCCTTTTTGTCCTAAAAATGGCCGGCGCAGATTCAGAGTCCACTCCTGTAAGGAGCATTCTGAGTTCCTGGACACGAGAATCAGAGAAGTGTGTGGCCACCTCAGGAACGGGAGCATCTCCCAAGATCGAATCCAGCAGGTCCACCATGTCCTTGGCACTGCTCAAAGGCGTTGAACCTGACATCGATCGGGGAGAGATTGCCTACAAAGAAAAGGGAAATTACATTTCGGGAGGCCAACAAAGGAGCATAACAAGGAGGGATGAAGTTACCTGGGAACTGCCAGCAGGAGTTTCTGGCAGCGAGGAGGTGGTAGAAGGAGCCTGAGCCGCGGGCTGGGAAACAGCCTGCAGGATTCAAGGGTCAGGAAGGAACGACGTCGAATGAGTCGGAATGGGCCAAAAGAAATGTTACCTCAGTCACTTTGACAGGAGGACGAGGGGGCGGCATGTCCTTTTTGGTGGAAAGAAGGCCTGGAATGTCAGCCGGTGTGTAACCTGCTTCAGTAAGATCAGCATGGATCCGGTCAATAGTCGCGTCAACGTCTACCTCCTCGGAAGGTGATTCCTCAATACTCTCAGTTGGAGGATCAACAGAGGCAGAGGGGGTACCAGTGGGAGAGGATTCAGAAGAAGAGGCAGGCATCACTAGGCGCCTCTTCGTGGCCATCTGTTTGATGCGTGGCCGCTTCGAGCCAGTTTCGGTTGGAATGGTACGTTTGCTCCGACCGGATGCCTGCAGGGAAAAGAAATCAACAAGGTGAAAAACAGAAAGATAAGATCAAAGAGTAGATACCTGATCAAGTTCGTTATCCTCAGAATCAGACACTTCAATCACTCCCTCGACCTTTGTAGAGCGGAAGTAACGAGTAGAACGACGAGTACCCACCTTGGCAGACGCGGATGCAGAGGCGGACACAGGCGCAGGACTTGGAGCCGGAATAGGAATTCCGGCAAGAATAGCAGTGGCAGCAGATACCATGGCCTCAGTCTTCTTGCGGGCACCTACAAAAAGCGAATCAAGCAAGAAAATCAGTAATCATACAAAAGCAAAGCCGAAGTGCAGGAAGCAAGGCAGAAGGGAGTACCTTCCCCTTCTATGGTCACTGCGTTACTTCGAAAAGGAACAGCAAGCCCAAAGAGTTCAACCCTACGAACTCCCATGGGGTCATCAGCAAATAGACCACTGAATGTAACCTCGTCATGGAAGCTCATGGGTCTTTCAAGGGGAAGGTCGGGTATGATCACCCATGGAACGAAGTCAGGTAAAGGGGGGGCAGTCAAACACAGTGGCTTATAAAAAGTGGACCAATGTGGAGCACGGTCCTCTAATTTTCTTCTAGCAATATGAAAGTGCTCTTTGGCCCTAGCTATCAGTTTCTCCTTCTTTTCGAAAAAAGTAATCGAAGCTTGACTAATGCAGCCATCCCGATCAAGGGGATTCCAGGTAACATTGTAAAAACGTTCAAATTTCTCAATACCTTTTTTGCCTGTAGTGGATTTGACAGGAACATCTTCGGGAAAGGGCACATCAGTGGCCACCTTCGGAGGCATAGTCGAGATGGCGAAACGGGTCACGACCGCATGTGCAGGCTCTGATCGAGAACGCTTCAGGTAATCAGTCCACCAAGACTGAAATATCGAAGTAGCCCTGGAGTCTCGCGCGAAATAAACGAATTCGAATTCATCCATACGGCGCACAGAGCTGTCAGTGAGACCCTTGAAAACTTCCACCACCCGGTTCTTGTACTTGTTCAATTTGAACCGTGATGAATTGATCGTCATGATCGGGGCAGGCAGAGATTGGACCAGGCCGAATTGACGGGCCACGTAATGTGGGGCATACGGTAAGAGACGGCTAGCGACCATGTTGTCAAAACGAAAGCAATAGGGTAGGTCCCTAGCGGTCAAGAAGGAAGCCCATCTCTTCTTGTCACTGGCGTGGACAGAATGAGACCCTTGGCGGTAGAACGCCGGGTCACCACTGCACAGCACGTTCCAATCGGGAAGGCTGCCATCCTGTGGAAGGTAAAAATGAACGAAAGCTCGTTCGGGATTGGCGGTAGAGACACTGGTGTGCGCCAAAAAGGTGGCAAAGAGCTCTTTGTCCATCCTCACATCAGTGGCTCTGGCACACAGGTGGGGGAAATAAGCCTGAAGCCACATTTGCACCAACCAAAGCCCGCTGTGATGTATCTCCCTCTTCTTGGGGTCCTGCCTCACCTTGACCAACTTGCGCAGCCCCTTATAGACGAAAGCTAGTACCGCTGGGCCCAAGGCCAAATTGGCACCAGCAGCCATTGCCCCGGCCATGTAGTAGAATTCCATCGTCTGCTGGCAGGATTGGCTACAGAATACATACCTGCACAGCCACAGGGCAAGAAATCGCACATGCTCCTCGTCTGTGACTGGAGTGGCTTTGTTAATAAAATGGGCAATGATGTGCCCATAGCTCGTCAGGGGTTTGTGTTCACGGGAGAGTTGAGAAAGCTCCGTGATATCAAGGTCCTCGTATTTGACATCAACGCTGACTGGGCGACCAGACGAACTAAAACCCGCTAACTGCTCCAAATCGAGGAGGGTGAGAGTCATGGGACCGGCGGCGAAATGGAATGTATTGTCAAGACGACACCAAAACGGCAGCGCCGCTTGAAGGAAACCCATATCAAGAGCATATGGGGATTTCGAAACCTGAATAGGTTCATAAATCCCGATGCTTCTCCACAATTGGACGTATACGGCTTCAACGCGAGCGCACCAAATGGTGAAGTCACGGTGGACGGAAGAATTGGGCGACCATGGCCAATTTCGGACGGAAGTGCCGAAAATATGGCCCTCAGGATACGGCAATCGCTCTTCGAAGCGGGCCAAGTCGCGAGGATGGTCGCGAGGGATATCCCTGCTGATAACAGGACCCAAAGAATAGGAACCCTCACAGGAGAAGATGGTAGAATGTTGAGACGCCATTGGTAAATGTGAAATTAGGGTTTTTTCGAATTTGGGGGTAAAATGGGGGAGACAAAGATGGCTGGCTGGGAAAAAGGAGAAGGTTCTGTAAAGAATCAAAGGTAACGGCTGAAGGAGGTTTCTAATTTTTTTGGAGATTACGTAATAATTTTAAATGGTTGGGAGATTGGGAGTCGAAAAGTAATTAGAGTTTCAGACGTGAGAAAACACTGGAAACGGCTAGTATTGGGACTCTCAAAAGGCGCCATCATGATGGCGCCAGTAACAGCCGTCAGTCGAGGTAAGCAGAAAAAGAGGAAAATATTCAAATGTCTATGGAAAGCATGAATAAAAAAAGCCGCCAAATTTAATGGCGCAAAAGGAATAAAGTTTAAATCAAGTTATGATCAAAGTCTTACCACTTGACCACAACTTGCGGGGGGCATTGTTTGGGCCCAAAATTGAATTTTTGTATAAATTCGGAGTGGGCTGATTTTGGTCTTTTTCGCCACGCCGAAATGAATTAGTGAGGCCCAGACCACTTCGACACGTCCATAAGCCCGTATTCAAAGCCCATGGCCCAATCGGCCAAAAATGGAAAATAAAATAAATATAATAATAGATTTAAAATCCCTCACAAATAGGGGTTGTTAAGGGATGGCTAAAAATAAGCATCTGCACATGCCTAAAATAAAGGCCATGTGATGCTGAAATTTGAAATTTGAATAAAGATGGCAGCAACTGCCACTCCTAGGAATAAGGCTGGCCACTTATCTTTTGGCCATGTTTGAATAAATCATTTTCCAGCTCCAAGAATAAAGGAAGGCAGTTGTAGCCTGAAGTATATAAAAGGAGCCGGGAGATCAACAGGAACAACAACGTCAATCAATCAACTACAAAACACTTCTCTCAATCAAGAAGTCCACACTTCTCTGAATTTTTTTTTTAGTCTAAATGAACAAAGAATAGTTTTAGTTCAAGTAGGTAGAAAACCGCTACGGGGTGTTTGTAGCCATACCTCATTCGGCTCGAAGTGAGGATATCAATGCACTCATTCCGTAACATCACGAAGTCGTAGCCATCACTCACTCGGATTGGACCCGGTTCGAGGTGAGATATCAATGCGGCGGAGTGGTACCCAGCATTCATATCGAGCGCATGCATGAAGAGGAGTACAGACGGAGTCAATCAATGCTCGTCGGAGTGAACAGCCTTTGAAGACAAACACAGGTAGATATGGCCGGAGTCATCAATGTGTCCGATTTGTAGCTAGAGTTCTTAGGGACTGCTCAATGCATCTCTGTCATAGATATGGCCCGAGTCATCAATGCGTGTGTATGTAGTCGAGTCCTGTAAGGTCCACATGGCGAGTAGCTATCGTCTTCTAATGTATTTCCTTTTCGATTTAAGCTTTCTGACCCTTTTCGATCTTTGAGAGTGCTAAATTATTAAGTCCTACATTCAGTTGTAGGCAAGTAGAACCTCAGGGGTAGTGTTTGCCTACTCCAATTCAATCGCTTTTCAGATAGAAGTCTTAGGCGCATCACTGTTTCATTTCGAATCACATCAATTCCATTTCGAACTACCTCACATTCACTCTGAACCACAAGACTTCCACTCGTGTGCTACTGCACACTGGCACGCCCGCACCCGAACACGAAGAAGCTCACTTCGAATCGGCTGTTTTCCCATCGAACTCGGCCGGTTCGAACCCTGAGCGGCCACTTCGGCGCGGCCGGACGAAATTTATGCAAACACTTACAATACACACACACACACACACTTACTATGCAATAATTTTCTTTTATGATAAATAATAAAAAAAAAATTCATGGAGTTTGTAACGCTCCTTTGAGAGTTGTGAAAGTGGGAGAAAATCATTGGCGTCAGCCACAAGTGAATACAACATCATGTTTATCCTTTTTTTTTTTTTTCCGAAAGGAGCATTATGTTTATCTAATTTAATATGCATGAAGTAAAATACTGTGGTTGGCTAATTTAAATAATTATGGCATGTGTTGATGATGCGGATAAATTCGTTTCTCCTTTTGACAATGCAACAATTTTCTATTGTTATTATTTATACTCTATAATGTCATTACATTATTATCTTTCCATAAATTATTAAACATTTTTTCTTTTTTTTTTTGAGGGGTTTCAAACATTATTTCAAATTGTATAATTTTTAGACCATTATTTTCCATATTGAATCTCATAAATATTTTTGTAACATATGTAACTCATTTGACTAATTGTCGTAACTCAATCTTTATATTTAATTTGCAATTGTAAGATTTATCCCTCATATTTGATATCATAATTATTGTTCCAAGTACAAATACAATTTATGGTTCCAAATTATAATATGCGTGATGCAATATTTTTGATTTGTTAAATCTTCTTTAATTTCGGCCATTTTGTCCTTAAATTAGTCTAAATTAAAAATATGGGTTAATGATGATTAAAACATATTATTCCCCACAAAATGCTATGGAGAAATGTCGCAAAATTTCATGATCTAACACGGTTATAGCCAAATTTTATTTTATTTTTTTAACAATTTGTGAGTGTAGTTCCTCAAATTGTGCATGTATTTAATTGACAATAAAATTTTTAATTTTTTTGATACGATAATAAAATTTCTAAATTAAAAATGCTTTTTAATCCAACTAATAATTTTCTTTCAATGGAACCTAAATTGTTGTTATAGCATATGAGATAATTGTAGAAATACGGCTAGTTGATAGTCTCTTCTATTGTAATTAATAGAATTAAATTTTAAACATCTTTTTAAAATGAGATCCATGTCATTATAATTTTTTTTTCATGATGACGTCCTTTCAAATATATTTTGTTAAGTGCTTTTTATATTAGCGGCTCTATGTTAATTTTAGTTTTATCTTTTTATGTCACTAATGATAGTCAAATGTTTCACATTTTATATTCTTCTTGTCAAAAGAAATACATATTTTATGGTGATTTTTATTATTTGATAATAAAATCTCATTTTCTTGATTTTTGACAATTGTCGCACTTATTATGGGTATAGTAAATCATTATCCAAGATTATTATTTTTCATTAATCAAATTTTCGTATACAGCATTCTACACGATGTCTAGGAATAGAAGTTCCTTTTTCTTTTTTCTTCTATTGGTTTTTCTATACAAGCATTTGGACAATTCAAGTCCAATTTATCTAAATTTTATCTAAGGTTGAAATTATAAGATACTTGCAATATGTACATTGGTATATCAAGTTATAGGTTATGTTAGATAATTTTGGATTTAATTTAATTAATAAGTTTCTAACTCCCATATGCGTGTGTGTGTATAAATCATGTATGTGTGCGCATAAAAATCACCCCCAGTGCAACACATGAGGCAATGACTAGTTTATTAATGAAATCTGAGTCATACATGAGAAATTTTTACCCACATCAGGTTCAGCCACACCGGGACTAATCGCATGGTGAGTGTTTTACACTTGTCATGTGATTGGTGTACAATTAGGAAGAGTGATCAATCACATGACAAGTGAATTAATACTTGCTACATGATTGGTTGGGTGCGGCCAAGCCAGGTTTGGAAAAGAATTTTCCGTCATATAGTGTTTTGGCAAAGTAAAAAAAAATAGAGAGGAAACCAAATGTGAGGAAAGAAAGGGAAAATAAGAAAAATTGGTGGATTGTAATTTTCCACGTGCTTGTTTGGATGAGAGGAGAATTGATGGAAATAAAATAAATAAATAGCTGTATTCTTTTCCTTTTATTTTTCACTTAATTTTGGGGGTAAAAAACTTGGTGGACTCATGCTAATTTTTCAGATCCTTCCACATTTCCATTGGCAACCAAATGAGAAAAAATAAAATTTTCCCTCTCATTTTTCTTCTTTCCACTCCCTGTCTTCCTATTTTCCTTCCTATCAAATAAACTATTACAGTGTGTTTGGCAAATGAAGGAAAATAGAGAGGAAAGAAATGAAAAGGCAAAAAAATGAGTGAGTTTTAATTTTTTACATATTTACTTGGACAAGATGAGGAAAATTGATAGAAAAAAAAAATGAAACATAGTTGTATTATTTGCCTTTCATTTTTTGCCCAGTTTTGGAAGGAGAAAAATTTGGTACACCTCATGTCACTTTTTCTTTCTTTCCACTTTTCCACCTGCAACCAAATGAAGGAAAATGATTTATTCCTCTTGATGCGTACCAAATTTTGGTCACTCAAGAAATTTTTCAGAGGGAATAGTTAAGCGTAGAGGATTCTTTAGGAATCCTATTTTTCAATGAAGGACCTGCCGCTCTAGGGGGACCAAACATGCAAAAAAGCATTAGGACTCTTGTGTTCAAGTGAGCAATTTGTGCTCATATTGTGCTCAATTATGAGTTTAGAGAAGCGCAGTGAGTGCAAATTTAGAGAGAATAAAGACAGACTTTTAAACTTAAGTGAGAGTATGAGGAGTGGCACTGGTAGCCCTTTTATAGGAGCGGTGTGGAGCCATCTGGCCCGACGAATTCTCGAGGTGACTTCCTCCGAATCATGGAAGAACATAGATTTTCAGGAAGTTTGATGAAAGGTGGCTCCAAAATCTCTAAATCTTCAAAACCGTGAGCCTATCTTGTAGGCTTTGTTTGTTAGAAGGATAAGAGCTTGAGCCTTTATCCATATAGACTTGAGGTGGATGAGATTTTGAGTTGGCCTACCTTTTGGATAAGGAAGGTCGAGACGGGCTTCCTCCCAACTAGGCCTATAGTGAGGACGGTTGGGCCACGGTGGGTCGCTACTGTAGTGGGCCTAGCCTGTAGGAATCCTAGGCCGTTGCTGTAGACCTCCGGCAGTAGGCTTGGTCCATAAGAGTCGTGAGCCTGAGTTACAGATTTGAGCCCGTCTTTGAGGCATTTCATTTAGACTTTTGTCTTTGGGTCGTCTCATAATATTTGAGCCCAATAGATGAATACTTATGCTCCTTTTGACTGCTCAACTTACCTGTCTTAATCTCAATTTCCTTAAGCCAAATACTCGTTCCATTTCATTAATCATTTAGTGTTTTTATTCGGTTTGTCCGGGGCTCATGCTTGCTTGGTTCAGCCTGAACTCATTAAGATCCGAGTCGAAAGCCCGACCCGCAACTAGCCGGCACTGGGCTGCGCACTGCCCCAGCGGTGTGGCCACTTATCCACATCGATCGACGAGCATACTTCATAGCAATCCTCACTCATGGGAGTACTTGGTGTGCGCACAGTTGTACAATGGCATCATACACTTTGCACGCTAACTCATGGCATGCCTCGACATGCTTATACACTGGTGCACACTCTAGCCTTGGCCACGTGCTCTGTTGCACGGCGATCTCGTGCTCCCGAATGCTATTGCGCAATGTTCATCAGTACACTCATGCGACAGTGCATTTATAGGCCTTGGCCGCACACGTCTTTGCACGAGAGCCTCAGACCATCTGCTAGCAGTGTAGCGTAGTGTCTGCGCGCACTATACCTCCTCCACTTGGGTGCCGTGGTACTATGCTTTGCACGAGGTCCCCTACATCGGCCACACATTCCCGCACAGTGTGTTGTGCAAGTGCTTGTTGTACATTGCATCGTAAGGGTTTGGCCCTATGGGGGGACCGCGAGCATGTCATCCACGACCATCCCCGCTTTTCCCTTCTCTGCACTCATCCACCATTTTTGTGCATACATCCTCACTGATATGGCCGAATCTGTTTTGGCCATGTAGGCTCCAGCTCAGCTCACACGTCGGATCCAGCTCAGCACATGCCGCCATCCTCCTATTGCCGCGTGTCAGACCTAGTTCGACCAGGCTCCATCTTTCTTGTCGGCTTATTTCGGCCAGAATTCGTCACATCTCCTTGACTCGTATGGTCGCCTCGGTTTCAAGACATTCGCCACACCATCCTCGGAGTTAGCATCCAGACACCCTCCTCGAGCAAGGAATGCACCCCACGCGCCCACAGCGCGTCATGGGGAACGCCCGTCACCAGCAACGGGATTGGGCCAACCTAATTCTGGACCGGCCCACCTATTTTTTATTATTATATATAGTACGGCGACACTATTCATTGGGTAAGACATTTTTTATCTACTAATACGCTGATTACTACTTACCGTTCACCTACCCGAATTCTGACTTGAGCGTCGGAGGGTCTTCGCCGGAGACACTTCCTGCTAGTCTCACGTGTGCTCCATCCTTGCAGAATAGAACCCAACCAGCATTCAGAAAACCTTACTCGGATCTACCTGACCGGATTCGGACACTTACTCCCAGATCGAAGTGACGTGTACCGCAGGCCAAAATCCGACCACATCACTCACACACCTCTCGGTACCAAAATGTGAAACATTTAACTATCATTAGTGACATAAAAAGATAAAACAAAAATGAACATAGAAACACTAATATAAAAAGCACTTAACAAAATATATTTGAAAGGACGTCAACATGAAAAAAAAAAAAAAACTTATAACGGAATGAATTTCATTTTAAAAAGATGTTTAAAATTTAATTCCATTGATTACAATAGGAGAGACTAACAACTACCTATATTTCTACAATTATATCATGTGCTATAACAATCATCCTATGTTCCATTGAATGGAAATTATTAGTTGGATTAAAAGTCATGTTTAATTTAGAAATTTTATTAAGGTATCAAAAAAATTAAAAATTGATATGTGAAATAAATATATATGCGATTTGAGGAACTACACTTACAATCAAAAAAAAAAATTAAACTTTGGCAATAGCTGTGTTAGATCAAGAAATTTTGCGACATTTCTCCATAGCATTTTGTGGCGAATAATGTGTTTTAATCATCATTAACCAACATTTTTAATTTAGACCATTTTAATGATAAAATGTGACGACCTGGTAAATCTCATTATTTTAAATTTGGAATTCGAAAGAATTTTTTCTATTTTAATAGGATTTCTTTTATTGTGAATAAATGTATATTGCATTACATACATTTGATAAAAATAAGACTTGCTATTAGTAAAATTTAAACCTACGAATTTTTCACTAACTATTTCTTTTTCAAAAAATCATTACTTTTTAATTTCTTCACAAATCTAAAATATTAGTGTTATTTTATTATTAGTATTATTGTTTTCATATCATGAAATTTAATTTTAATTTCATTCTAATTTTTGAAAATAATAATAACATTTACTGCAAATTAGAAAATATATATTTACTAGAATTTATTATTTATTTCATATTACTAAAATAATTATATATATATAATCCAAAAATATATAGACATAATACATATAATTAGTTAAATATGTCTTCCATTATTTTAATTTCCCCTTTATGTCATTTTCATGAATATGTGGTAAAAAGGAAGAAAACTTGTAACTCTCACTCTTTGGTATTGTAATTAGAAAATGTGTATTAATCCTTACCATCAAAATATATATTTATATTTAGCTATTTCTCCTCTAAATTAGATATATATAAAATAATTTTCCTAAAATTATTAAGTTCCTAATTATTTTCTTTATTATAAGAATTTAGCAATTTATTTTCTCTACAAAATTACATTTTTCAAAAATGTATTTTATTCTTTAATAATTTATAATTACATATCCTAGACAATTATTTCTTGGAAAAATATATTTTTCAAAATTAGAATTTAATTTCCTTAATTTTCAAAGTTTGCTCAAAATAAATCATAAATTCCCAATAAAATTATAAAATTCCAAATCAAAGCATAAATTTCGAATTTATAAATACCATAATATATTTCCTGAAATTATAGGCATGATATTTGAATTTGAATAATTTAGAAACATAATTATCGGATTTTTAATTAAATAAAAATACAAATTCTAGATTTTATCATACTTGATGATATTTTTGCAAGAAAATCTTTCCTAATGCACCATTAATAATTATTTTTTCATGGTTCACACTTAGCTTATGATTCATGTAGTTGCATTACACCAAAGCCTAAATTAATCCTCTATATAACGGGCAAGGTGGAAGAATACATTTAATACACTAACTTAGGTGTAAAAAATGCAATTATGGAATAAATTGACCTAATAATAAAATAATCCATTGCTTCCTCTTATTTCTATTAATAAGAACAAAATTACACCCCTTTCTTCCCCCCAAAAACCGTCCATAACACACACTGACACACACTCTCCCTAGTTTCTCCCAAAAACCCCTAACTTCCTACCCCTTTTTCCGTTCACTTCACTACCCTACACTTCCAAAAGAAAAAAGAAGGTAGAAACCTTATTTTAATTGCATAATTAGAGGTTTTCTTTATTCTTGAAGTAGGATTATCATACTAAAGGCAAGCTTCCATACTCTTGTGCCCAAGCTATGTAAATGAATCAAGCTTAAATGGCCTTGAGTGAGAGCTTTTGCCAAACATACTCCCAAGTTTCATATAGGAGTTATTGTGATCTTAGCTGAATTTACTTGTTGATATGTTTTGTGATTAATGTTCAAGTTGTCTTTTGGATGATAAATTAGGTGTTGGTTCTTTGATGTCAAGAGGTTATGCTAGTTAAAGTTTACTACTTATTTTATGGTTACCATGAACTCATGAAAGTAGTTTCACTACTTGAGTCCTATTTATGTGTTAGCTTGTGATCTTGCAAGGATTATGTGAATTTTATGAAGTATTATGTGCTTTATGAAAGTGTTATGTGCCTAGAAGTTCATAACACTTTAGTTGGACTTATTTTTATATTAGTCATAGAATTTTTATGTGCCTAGAAGTTCATAACACTTTAGTTGGACTTATTTTTATATTATGACTTATTTTTATGAAGTGTTATGTGCCTAGAAGTGTTATGTGCTTTATGAACATATATTTTATGTTCAAATAGTATATTTGGAACTATGTTCATTTTAGTTGGACTTATTTTTATAAAACTATATTTCTTCAAAGTTGTCAATATATACATATATACATATATGTGTGTGTTTTCCTTATAATGATACATATTAGTCAAATAAATCTTCATATATATATATATATATCACACATACATAATACATATAAATATATATAGTTATATTTATATAGATATATATATTTTTTTTGGTTTCCCAGGGTATCACTCCGGCCGACAGCCAGAGGACTAATCCCCCGTCCCAACTGTCAGCGCACTAAGCGGTAGGGGACTGGCCAAATAGTTTGCTCCATTCACATGGGTAGGGATCGAACCCCTGACCTCATGCTTAAGGGACGAGGTGCTGAACCACCACGCCAATCGTGTTGGTTATATTTATATAGATATATATAATACTTACATATATATAGTTATATTATATATTTGCATAACTATATATCATAAGTACTTATACATACATATATATATATATAGTGACCGTGTGTATATATAAATATATGTATGGGTTTATTACATGCTTAATCTACCTACTTACCAACTTAATGATAGGAATACTCTAATTACACATATTTATATATGATATACGTATATGCATGTATCTATCCATCTAATTATGTTTTATTTATATTTTAGCCTAAATATATATGTATATGGATATATTACACGTGTATATCTCTATATCCATATATTTTTGTTTAATTATATTTTAGTCAAAATCTATATATGTATACATATACTACACGTAGATACACACACACACACACATATATATATATATATTTTTGAAAGGGAAAGAAAGTATTATTACTCAAGAATTGGCCTCAGCCAAAATAAAAGCCACAAGATAGTCCGGCAAAACGCCCCCCGAGTTAACCAAAAGAGAAGAACCCTTCGCCAGTGTGTGAGCGATAGAGTTACAAGATCTATGAATCCAAGAACACCTAAAACTATTAAAATAAGAGCAAAGCAATTTACTATCCAACACAAGATTACCAAAACTAGCAAAATCATACTCAGCTGTAGATAAGGCCTGAACCACCATCCTTGAGTCACCCTCGAATATGTAGATGTTCCAAATGTTGTCCCGGGCTATCTTTACAGCTATGTGAGCAGCCTGTAGTTCTGCCAGAACAACCTCACTTGGAGTCTCAATTCGACGGGATATCCACCCCAAACAAGTACCCGTATGATCTCGAGCGATCACGCCAATGCCTAGAGTGTTTCCGCTCTCAAAAACTGCACCATCATAATATAATTTAACCCACCCTTGCTGTGGTGGAGCCCATTTAAGCACATGTTGAACAGTTTGCAGCGTTGGGGCTGCTGCCGCGCAGTGCAGTACATTGAAGTAATTCTCCCAAATAGCAAACGCCGCCTGAGCGACGTCCGTTGGGTCCAGTACACATCCCTCCATGAGACGTTTGTTACTTGTATACCAAAGCCGCCACCAAAAGACGAGGAGTTTTGCAAACTCCCCTTAGGATATCTGATCGTGCACATACACAATCCATTCGAGATTTCCTGCCTGCCAATTTGACACAACAGTCTAGGCTAAATTTGAGAGGGCCCAAACCATCCGAGAAAAAGGGCACATGGAGCATGAGATGCTCCTCATCCTCCCCTTCATACCCGCATAAAGGGCAAGACTCCGTCAAATAGCACCGGCGTCTTCAGAGATTACTAACTGTAGGAATAGCTTTCCTACAGAAGCGCCACCAAAAGACTTTAACTTTGTTAGGTATTTTAGCACCCCAAACAACATTCCATCGAGCTTTAGCATAGGTGTTTCCTGAACTACAAGTTGGAGATGGATTCATATCAATTAACAGCTCATACGCTGACCGAACAGAGAACTTGCCATTGCAATTATGATGCCAGATCAGCTGGTCCTAGTATCGACCATGGCTAAGAGGGATGGAGAGTATATAATCATGATCCACTGGGAGAAATAACTCTTGAATCAAGGACTGATTCCAGAGACCTGTCACCTGATCGTGGAGCATAGAAACAATGCAGCTCCTGAGACTCGGAATCGGAGGAGAGATCACTTTATACGTAGAAGGTCTGGGGATCTAGGGATCACCCCGGATTTTGATGGTTTCCCCAGTTCCAATCCATATATATTATGTTTTACTTATATTTAGTCTAAATCTATATATATATATATGTTATACATATATATATATAAATATCTTTAGATATATCTTTATGTTTGATTTTAGATAGTCTACACCTAATATTTTTATACATATATATAAATATATATATCTCCATATATTTATATATGTTAAATAAGTTATGAGATATTATCTTCTATTATTTACCTTAATGACACTCTTTTCTAATATGTGGAAATATGGAAGCAAGACTTCAAAGATTATATTATATGTGAATAAATTGTAATTATGTGAAATGGGCCCAAAATATATCTGAATAGTTGAGTGAGTTCTGCTGGGACATAACAATGGGATAGCCGGCTGTAAGAGTTCTCACTCCCTCCATTTCCTAATCCCCCTTTATGTAGACGGAGTGTTCTATGTAAGAGAGCTGGTCGTAGGAAAATTTGGCGTAACACCCTAGATACGACCATTGAAGGATAAGGCAGGCGGGAGTAATGTGCTCGTTGTATGTGTCGGTTTGGGTAGTCATAAGGGTCACTGTTAGGTGACGACAAATGTTTGAAATCAAAAACTACGTGTTTATGTGCAAAGTGAAAATATGTATTTATGTGCAAATCACACACAAACACTTTATGTGGTTAGGTAATGTTTCAACTCAATTATATGTTGATGGTGTGCCCATATCATATTTTAGATGAACCCGAGACTAGTTTTAACGAGGTCGAGGAGGAGGAACACACTACAGAAAAAACGCCGGATTTCAGCGGAATTATTCCGGGGGAATATTCCGCCGGAGTAAAACCGAGGGAATTCCGGCGGAATTTCCCCCGGAATTTTTTTTTATGTTTTTAATTAAAAACCGGGGGAAATCCGGGAAAAAATTTCCCCAGGTTTTTTTTTTGAATTTTTTAAATTAAAAACCGGGGGAAAATCGGAGGGAAATTTCCCCCGATTTTTTTTTAAATTAAAAATCGGGGGAAATTCCGGGAAAAAAATTTCCCCGATTTTTTTTTTAATTTTTTTAATTGAAAACCGATGGGAAATTCGGGGGGAAATTTCCCCCGATTGTTTTTTGAATTTTTTAAATTAAAAACCGGGGGAAATTCCGGGGGAAAATTTCCCCCGATTTTTTTTAATTTTTTTTAATTGAAAATGTAATATTAATATATAATAGGAAAAATAATAAATAAAATTGGAAGTAGCTCAATGGCAAGGTATTAGTCTTGTATTCAAGAGGTCTCAAGTTTGAATCCATACAAGAGCAAAATTTCTTTTTTTTTTTTAAATTAAAACCAGGGGAAATTCCAGGGGAAAAATTTCCTCCGATTTTTTTAAAAAAAAATTTCTTAAAAAATCGGGGGAAATCCGGGGGAAATTTCCCCTGGTTTTTTTTATTTATTTTTTTTTAATTAAAAACGTAATATTAATATGTATTAAGCAGAATAATAAAAAAAGTTGGAAGTAGCTCAATGACAAGGTATTAGTCTTGTATCTAAGAGGTCCCAAGTTCGAATCCATACAAGAGCAAAATTTCTTTTTTTTCTAAAATTAGAACCGGGGGAAAATTTCCGTGAATTATTTTTTAAAAAAATCGGGGGAAATTTCCCCTGGTTTTTTTTTTTTTAATTTTTTTTAATTAAAAACGTAATATTAATATATATTAGACAAAACAATAAACAAAGTTGGAAGTAGCTCAATGACGATGTATTAGTTTTGTATCCAAGAGGTCCCAATTTCGAGTCCATACAAGAGCAAAAAATTTTTTTAAAATTAAAAACACTCTTTGGGGAAATATATTTATATAATATCAATACTATCTTTTCACTATTATTATTTATACTATCTTTTAATTATGCTTAATATATTTATAGGTATACATATGTTTATATTGTATATATATGTTTATGTAGTATATATAATATATATGTTTGTATAGTATCAATACTATCTTTTAATTATTATTATTTATACTATCTTTTAATTATGTATATAATATACTTATAGGTATACATATGTCTATATAGTATATATATGTTCATATAGTATATAGAACATATATATTTATATAATATCAATACTATCTTTTCACTATTATTATTTATACTATCTTTTAATTATGTTTAATATATTTATAGGTATACATATGTTTATATTGTATATATATGTTTATGTAGTATATATAATATATATGTTTGTATAGTATCAATACTATCTTTTAACTATTAGTATTTATACTATCTTTTAATTATGTATATAATATACTTATAGGTATACATATGTCTATATAGGATATATATGTTCATATAGTATATAGAACATATATATTTATATAATATCAACACTATCTTTTTAACTATTATTATTTACACGGCTTTATTGCAATTTTAGGACAGTTAAGATACCACTTTTCGATTTGAGGACACTTTTTATTCGGGGTGGCAAATGTGGGACACTAAATTTGAAAAATTTTGCAATCTTAGGACTCCGGCGACTTTTCCGGCTAATTTCGCCGGAAAAAGACGCGTGGCGCCTACGTGGCACACACATATGTTTTGAATATCTGACGTGGCATGAAGGTGGTTTTGTTGGTTGCCATGTAGGATAACACATCATTTTGTGTTGGTATTTTGGATGGAAATATAAATATATAAAAACAAATAATTATACCAACCCCCCCCACCCACCCTACCCCCTTTCATCTTCCCCAACAACCCAAACCCTAGCCCCGCCACCCCCACATCTCCCTCCCTCAGATCCGCCGCCTCACTCAGCCCCATGTCGCCGCCGCTGCCGCCACCTCCCCTCCTTCAGTCCCGTCGCCACCACCACCTCTCCCTTCCCTCAGACCCGCCACCACCTCCCCTCCTTCAGACCCTTCGCCACCACCACCTCCCCCTTCCCTCAGACCCGCTGCCACCTCCCCTCACTCAGCCCCACGTCGCTGCCACCACCGTCCTCTCTCTCTCTCTCTCTCCGTGTGTGCAGTTTTGAGATCGAAAAAGGTGTGGGCTGGCGGCTTGTGGGTTGAGGGGGCAGCTGCGATGAGGCCACTTGGAGGCTTGAGGGAAGGAGAGGTGGAGGTGGCGGTAACTTAGGGGAGGAGACGACGGCGACGACTTCGGGTTTGAGTGAGGGGAGGTGGTGGCGGTGACGGCAACTTGGTGGAGGAGGCGGCGAGCAACTTGGGGGCTTAGGGAAGGGGAAGTGGTTGTGGGCGTCTTGGGGGCTGAGGGAGGGGGAAGTGGCTGTGGGCGTCTTGGGGGCTGAGGGAGGGGGAGGGGGAGGTGGCGGCGGCCACGATTTCAAATCTGAGGAAGAGGAGATGGTGGAGTTGGCGGCGGCGACGGGGGGACTGGGTGAGGCGGCGGCGGCGGGGGGGCTAAGTGTGGGGGTGACAAAGTTAGCTAGGGTTTGGGGAGGGGGGGGGGGATTGGGCGGGTTGGAGGGGGGGTGGGGTTTGGTAGATTTTTTTTTTTAAATATTCATATATATATATATTGTATAATTATCATTTCAAAAAAAAAATTGTAAAGTTATTATTTATAAAATTATATTCGTAGTTATATTTAATTTTTATATTTATGTATATAAATATTATAAGTACTATAAATTTCATATTTTTAATATATATTTTCTTCCAAAATTATGACTCAATGTTGATATGAAATTTGACGTGGCATTATAGTTGGCCAATTAGACACCAACTCATTCCAATATAAGCCACGTGTGTGCCACGTAGGCGCCACGCATCTTTTTCCGGCGAAATTAGCCGGAAAAGTCGCCGGAGTCCTAAGATTGCAAAATTTTTCAAATTTAGTGTCCCACATTTGCCACCCCGAATAAAAAGTGTCCTCAAATCGAAAAGTGGTATCTTAACTGTCCTAAAATTGCAATAAAGCCGGCCTAATAGCATTGGCCCAATACTTCTAAACCCAATTGGATTTTTACTCATAATAATATTAATAATAGGCAATAATTATAATAATAAATAATAATAACTACAATAATAATAATAATAATGAAAATAATAATCATAACAATAATTAGTATGAATAATTTTAATGGCAACATTGATAATAAAGTAATAATCTTTCTACTTCTTCTTCTACTACTACTGCTACTACTACTACTAGTAACAACAACAAGAACAACAACAACAACAACAACAATAATAATACTAATAACATGTCTCATAAAAGGATTAGGGTATCACAATCAAAACATATTTTAGTTGTACCAAAGAGTTCAACAAAAGTAAAAAACATATATATTAATATAAATTTATAGTTAACAAGTGGAAAATATTAAAATTTTGAAGAAAAAGCTTAATAAAATATTTATACCACAATTTAGATTTATTTGTCATGAACACATATATTTACACACACACACACACAAAACATGATATATATATATATATATAAATATATATATTCTTTTTTTTTTCTTAATGTCATCCCCCACTCCAACCACATTTTGCTTAGCAGCACTCACACCAAAATTCATGTTTATAAATTATATATGTATATGCATATAGTTGTGGTGGGTATATTTTTTACATATTTGTGAGTGAGTGGAAGCATAAGAAGAGTGAAATTGATATTTTTGTTGAGGGAAATTGAAATTGAAAATAATAATAATAATAATAATAATAATAAAAGTAGACTTGGGTTTTTATTGGATGAAAAAGATGGATCTAGCAACCATTATGGTGGTGGTTGTGTGTGGTGGTGTTCACCATAGTAGGGCCTGTGTACTTGGATTTCCTTTTCTGGCAACGACGCGTTGGTTGTGTGGCAGTCATGGTGAAGCGGTGGTGAGGTGGTGGTATTGAGGAAGATGATAAGCAATTCTTCTTTTTGCTTCTTGCTCTTCTTCTTCTATTTATATGCGTGTGTCTAAAACTTTCAAACAAAAGTTCAAACAAAATAAGAAAATGTAAAGTTTTGGGGTGTTTTTGCATATTCTGATGATTGTAGGGAGTAAATTGCTATTATCCTCACGGAAAAGGTAAATTTCACCGCTAAAAATTAATGAAATCCTGAAATGGGAATGTAATTAAAGAAAAAGTTGAGTTAAAGGATGAAGTATCTTAAGGGTAAAAGTTTGGGACCAAAACAAAAATTGGGTCAAGTTATTGGGACCAAAATTGTAATTTTTTTTTTTTTTGCAATTTCAGTCCAATTTTGACAACTCCGGCTCCTGGAGCTGATGTGGCATGCAAGTCGATTGAATTTTTTTCACCAATGCTGATGTGTCAAATAATTGGGAACTTTTTTAATTTAAAAATAATATAGTTTTAAAAAAAAATTTCAAACTACCATAAAATTAAATTTGTGGATCATTTTCCCACAACTCGTACACACCAAATACGAGTTACTGTAGATATAATATTTTTTTAATTGTGTGAACAGTGACTCGTTTTTACCAAAGACGAGTCACTGTTCATATAATATTTTTTTATCCGATGAATAGTGACTCGTGCTTATTAAAGACGAGTCACTGTTCATTATTAATTTTTTATTACGGTGAACAGTGACTCGTCTTTACCTAAGACGAGTCACTGTTCACGAAATTATTTTTTAATTACGGTGAACAGTAACTCGTCTTTGGTAAAGACGAGTCACTGTTCACTAAATTATTTTTTTAATACATTCTACAGTTACAAGGTCGGGTAACTCAATATTTTTTTTTTAAAAGGAAAATAGCCGTTGGCAACGGTAATTTTTGTAACGGTTATATTTATTACCGTTGTGCAATAAAAAAATTTCCTTTTCAGCTCCTATATAAACCCTTTCCCTCATTTTTATTTTTTCATCATCTTTAAAATTCTCTCAATTAACACTCTTTCATTTTTTTTGAATTTCAGCTATTTCTTCAGATTTTTCTTCAAAGCTTGTAGCCAAAATTTTCATTTTTACCAAATTATCAGTTATTCCATTATAATTAAAATGGAATATATTGGTATTGTTGTACATTACGGGGGTCATTTACGACATTCCAATTATTCTGTTTCTTATGATCGTCCACCGATAATAAGCTACATTAGTCGTTCGGTGTCATTTATGGAACTTGTCGATGCACTCTACAACATAATTGGTGTGGATCGAAACTTTCACACCATGAAAATATTAGCTGCCTATTTTATTTGTTGGGAGCCTCCCATGGAGAATATTTTGGAGATCAAGGATGATCAAACATTGTCCTTCTTTACCAATCCGCAGTCAAAGCTTGAAGTTATTCAACTGTTCATTGAAACAGAAGCGATTGCACAAAATCCCGCAAATGAGATGCAATTGTCGCAACAATTGGGAACCTATATGTCCATGCTTAGACAAGATTTGCCTACCGTGGAGACTGAGGGTGATCGTTGTTGCATCATAGAAAATTTTGCAAGGGCATCAACGTATCTCGATGAAGGTCCATCAAACTATGCTGGACCTTCTCATCATGCTTCGCCCCATGAAAATGATTCTACACCAGATCATTACGCAGACAGTTTTCGTGATGCAGAGATATCTGATTCTGATGAGGAGAATGACGACGAGCCTGATGATGAGGAGGATGGAGAGATTGAGGCCATGGTGGAGATTCTTAATCAAAATGTTGAACCTGATTCACCCCCAGCAATCACGTCAATACCATCTGATGATATGGAGATCAATGCAACGCCATTTGTCAACGCTGCGCCACACTTCCATGATATATTACCATTCTATTTGAATACTCCACCTGATATTCCCGCTGATTCCATGGGGATGCCGACTTGTACAACAAAGTATTATGATCCAACAAATGGGAAGCTCTCATTAGGTATGGTGTTTAAGAACAAAGCGCACTTGATAGCTGCTGTTAAGGAGTATCATGTGCATTGGGCTAAGAGAGAGTACCATGTTTGTCTAAGTGAGCCCAATTTTTGGAAAGTGGCATGCCGACATGCAGCTGACACTAGATGTCATTTTGAGCTTCGAGCGTCTCTTAAAAAAAGCAAGGGATATTGGAGAATCAGCATATATAAAGGTAACCACACATGCCTCATTCCAAGTACTAATACTGACCATGCAAATCTAGATCGAGGTTTTATAGCTAGCATGTTATTGGGTCATGTTCGTAAGGAATATGAGTATGGGATAAAGAGTGTTCAACAATTGGTGAAAGAGAAATACGGTTATGAAATTTCTTACGCCAAAGCATATCATGGTCTACGACGCGCTCGCAAGATCGTATATGGAACGTGGGATACTTCAGTTGCTAAGCTTCCAAAGTATATGGCAGCATTGCAAAAGTGGAACCCAGGTATAATTGTAAATGAAGTGATCTTTAATTATTGAATTTGGCAACGACACGTAAAATATTAATTGTTGTTAATTTTCTATTATAGGTACAGTTGTTGAATGGGTCCATCACCCAAGAGGTTCGGGCATTCCTGGAAAGCAGATGATATATTATGTCTTCTGGGCATTCGAGCCGTGTATTGATGGATTTCAGCATTGTCGCCCACTGATCAGCGTTGATGGAACACATCTGTATAACAAATACAAACACAAGTTGTTGGTTGCTACGGCCATGGATGCAAATCAACAAATTCTGCCACTTGCATTTGCATTAGTGGACGAGGAGAATCTTGAATCTTGGTCTTGGTTTTTAGGTCTTTTGAGCAGACATTTCGTTCGAGGAAGTAGAAGAGTTTGTCTTATTTCTGACAGACATCGTGCTATTATAAGTGCTGCTATGCGTACTAGTGACTTCATGGAGCCACTGGGATGCCATCGATTCTGTTTGAGGCATGTCTGTTCCAACCTTAATTCAAAGATTAAAAATGTCCAAGTGAAAGATCTTGCCTATCAAGCCGGAAGTGCTCAAGAAATCAGAAAATTTGAGCGACTAATGGAGGAAATAAAGAGCATCAATTTAGAGGCATTCACATATCTAGATGGCATTGATCGAGAGAAATGGACGGCAGCTTTTGACGGCAGGAAACGTTGTGGAATAATGACGACAAACATGTCTGAATGTATTAATGGTGTGTTGTTAGAGGGTCGTCGTCTTCCGATTACAGCATTGGTAGAGCTAACATTTGTTCGGTGTGCTCAATTTTTTATAAAACGAAATGCAAAAGGTAACGGGATGAGGGAGGAAAATAAGGCTTGGGTAGACTATGCATACAAGATGTACGAGGCAGAGGTAAAAAAATCTGGACGACATCTGGTCAACAAAGTTGATTGGGGAGACCAATCAGCCGATGTTTTGACGCCTTTACGCACAAGTCGTGGCAATACAAGACATGTAGTTAAGTTGAGAAGTAGAGAATGCTCGTGTGGGAAATGGCGGAAGTTTGGGATACCTTGTTCACATGCTATTCAAGTAGCAAAGCATTTCGGGCAGTTTCCATCTGGATATGTAACATGGTATTTTGAAATTGATCATTACTTGAACACTTACAAGGGTAGGTTCTTTCCAATTTGGGGTGAGGATTATTGGCCAAATGCGTCATTTGATTTAGTTCATAACCCTGAACTACGGGCTAAAAGAAGACAAGGTCGTGATACCACAACTCGCATACACAATGAGATGGATTGGCCTCAAACACGAGCAAGACAACAATATGAAAGGCAAATAGACCAAGTCGGAACTTCGAGACATTGTAATTGAGTCATTGTAATAGGTTCTTTTTAATTAAATTATTGTAATGGGTTCTTTTTAGTTAAGTTATTGTAATTGATATTTTTTAGTTAAGTCATTATATTGAACATTGCACAAAATTTTTTGTTATTCAATTAAAAAAGTTACACCATTCAAATAACATACACCGAAAATGTAAAACTTGCACTTCTAATAGTGCCCCCCCGTTCCACAACGCGGACGATTCCTTTGTCTTCTTGGTCTTTCTTCATCTTGTGCAGGAGCGACGTCTTGTATTGGGTGTTGCATTGTAGAAGTGTTTGTACTAAAATCCAAAAAGGGTATTGGCGACACATTTATTTGCGGTTGTATATCTAATGGGATTGGAGGATAGCTGTACGCATTCCACCCCCCTGAGCCAGGAATTGGATTTGTGAAAAGTCCTGTATTGTGTGGAGTGAAAGGTGATGGAGTATAAGGCAAAGGTGATTGATAATAAGCTAAGTTGGATGGGCCAGCGTCGTATGTAGGTGGAGCATGTGATCTCTGTTGGCGCATTGACGAAGGTCTTGGAACACTTGAAGGCCCTGCCTCCGATGTGGAGCTCCTTCTACGACGTTGTTGCCGAACAGTTGTCCGCCCGTCTCCGTCGCGATAAGTTCCATCTAAAACTGCACTCGCGATAGTATGTACATGCTCGGATGTTCCCCTCGTGGATTCGGCGAAGTCCTTAAATATTTCTGGATCATCGAAGTTTTCTATGCCATCATAATCGATCATAAGATTTTCCATATTCTCCACCTAAACAAAAGGTGTTGCACTTATTAACAAAGTGATTGATCTCAATTTATTAAGTAAACAACTACAGATATACTATTACGTACCACAAATGTCCATGCTTCAAGCTCTTGTGGGCGATAACCGGTTTGAGGTTGTTCACCGGGTGGTGTGATAAATTTTCGAGTAATTTTTGCATACCATGTACGATACCCTCCACCGGTTGTCTTTGAGACATTCACAATTGGATTTCCACGAGCTTGAAGATTGGCAGCGTCGTTCCACAATTGTATGTAAATTGCATGCTCTGTACTCCAATTGGTGGTTCGATTGGCTTTTCTTCTAAAGTGGTGCAATTCGGATGTCTGTATACGAGGATTTTCAGGAATAAGTTGGATCATTCCGAATTGACGAAGAACACGCTCTACATGTTGAAACTCCACTAAATTGTAGTGGAGTAAGGGACACTTTGATCTCCATAACTCCGATCCACACCATTCTGGCAAGTCTCGTGCCTCTGCTGATTCGTAATCGTAAGGTTGCCATGTAAACTGTACACAATTTAAACTCAGTATTAACAAAATTTACATTTATCATTAAGTCAAGTAAAAACCAAATAAAAAAATTTGTCTTATGGCAACAAATACCTGGTTCGGTCTCATGTTATCAAACATGTCTCTAAAAATCCTCACATTGTTTCGTGCAGTGTGGGTCCAATGATTATAACAAGCCCATCTACATATAAAATCGATAGTACTATTGATAATCCATTTCTACAACAATACTGTATGAATGACAAAAGTTGGGATATTTGATATATATTACCTAGCACCATATGGAGAATGATGTAGTACGCGTCCCCAAGGCAATGTATATGGGCCTATTTCCACCCTTGCATTTCCATGCTCTGGCCTTATAGACGAAATGCGACTCCATGCCCATATCTACCATAGAGTTAAAAACATGAGTTAAAATAAATGACATTTATCCATATAATAAAATCCACGTCTAAATTGTTAAATCTTACGATGTACCTGCAAAAGTTGATGTGCACCACCAATGTTCAGTTTCTCCCTTTCAGATGTGCTTTTACAAAGTTCATGATATAAGTAAGACAACACTGCACTACCCCAACTATAATTCTCCGTTTCATATATTTCTTCCAGATGCTGCAGATATAACATCGATACATGACTTCCACTAGTGTCAGGGCACATAATGCCACCAAGAAGCAGCAAAGCAACACACCGTGCAACACAGTAAACCTGGGCCGGTGGGCTTTCATCTGTAATGGGTTGGAGAGTGATGAAATGTCTGACAACGGAAAGCCGAATTCGTGTACCGTCAATGTGTCGTAAATCAGGGGCATATCCGAGCATATCTTCACAATATTTTTGCCAATCACGGTCTTTTCTTGGGCAACAATCTCTACCAATAATGGGATATCCTCTAATCGGCAACCCCCATATCATCGCCACATCTTCCAATGTAATTGTGGCCTCGCCCACTCTAAAATGAAATGTATGTGTTTCCGGCCGCCACCTTTCTACTAATGCGGTAATTAGATGTGCATCCAAGTCTAGATGTCCACATCTATACACACCGTAAAACCCCATGTCATGGAGCAACTCTATCACACGATCATGGAGCTCTAATCTTCCTCGACCCCAAAGTTGTGTGTTGAAACGTCTATCCCTAATCACGTCGTCTATACCTAATCGCCCATCGAAAACTCTTTGCGAACGGTGATTATCCTGATCGTACAAGACAGATCTATCTATAGGACCATAGCGTTCTTCACCTTCACCTTCCATTCTGGAAAAAAAAAAAAAAAACAAAAGGTGTTAATACATTAAACAATATTTCAAATAATTAAACTAACTAAAAAAATTACAGGAAACAAATTATGTCAAAATTAAACTATCCAAATAATAAGTAAATAATGCCACAAAATTAAGGAAATCATTAACTTACATACACTAACTCGAAAATTATACCATGAAAAGCAGGACCCAATCTTCTTGCCAAGTTCCTTGTGTAAGAAATGGGATGTTTTATCGGGAATTACAACTATAATTAATCCTGTCGTCATATCTTAAGGATCTGTTTACAAAAATTTTCTAGACCTGTCTTTGGTATCCAGTCAAGCCAAACACAGCCCTAAACGCCTTCCATGGCTCCAGCGGGCACAACAACGGTTTAACATACATACCAAGACTGTATCTAGAAATATTTTAACCTTAAATACAAGACTGGAAAATTATACTTACCCTAACCCATAAGTAAGGTTACAAGAAGATTATGATAACAAATCACACCATTATCATGAACCAGCTTCCATAATATTTGACACAACACACTTAGCAACACATTAATAAAGCTTAATTAAAGCTGATAAAAGGGAGAGAAAGACGTACCAAACGTTTACTGCCTTAAAACTTGAAACTTTATTTCTTCGATATTGAAATACAGCTTTACAAAGAGAAACGCAAGAAATGATACAAGGACGTACCAAAGAAGGAGGATACAAAACATAAAATTATAAAACTGCAAAGAAAAACTGGTACCTAACAACTAAACTAAGTTCTCCTTTTATAGGAGGATTCTCGCAAAACAAACAAAACAACAACAGGAAATAAAAATAATTACATAGGTTGATTAAACCTAAAGAAAACAATTATTGTACAAAAGCATCCTAGAACAGTTACTAAAGACACATTTATTCTGAATTCTAGCAGACTGTCTTAATCAAGCAGGCACTCCAAACGTCTTTGAAGGCATCTTAACACAGTAGAAAGTAGGCGCAATTATCACCTCAGAATTTAACTTCAGAAACGAATCTTTCATTCGTCAAAAAGAGCACAGTAACTTGTCGGCAAAGCATCTGGGAACAGTAATTTGGCAGGCAAAATTATTGCTTGGGCGACTTCTTCTTGAAAATGACAAATTTGGCATCTGCAACAGGAACTCCAATTATGGTATTCTGACATCATGGCTTACATGGGCTTCTTTCCTTGAGCTTTTTCCTGGGATTGACTTAACAAGGCAACCATAGCATCGATTGGATTTCGGATTCTTCAGCATATGGATCTTGTGATTCACCAGCAAGAACTTCTTCTTTAGAAGATGATGAGACTGATGAAAATTCTTCAGGATTTATGTCAAAATCACAATTTTCATTTATTTCTTGTTGGACTTCAGAAAGATAATCAGAAATTACTTCTTTCCGTTCTTCTTTGGTTAAAGGACTTCCTTTCTTAATGGTAGCTTCTTTAAGCATTTCTTTAAGAGAAATTGGACCACGTTCCTTAGCTTGTTTTTGGTCTTCATGAATTCTGATTTTAATGGCGTTTAGAGTTTCTTGGCCATGCAAGGCATGTGTATTTGGATCAATTATTAACATCTTTTTCCAAAAAGAGGTGAAAAAGATGCGATTTAAACAAGGAAATTGTTGAGAGGTTTTACCAATCTCTGGTTCCCAACGCCATATCCATGGGATGGAGAATTGGATGAAAAAATGAAAGCAATTTATACCTTCTGGCCACAATTTTAATTGTTTGGCTCTTTGGACAATGGGAGAATGAATTACCCATGCTGAATAAAGGGTCTTAAAAATATCTGGAAGTATTTTGATGGAAGGACCAAATGTCATCCACCATTGAATAAACCACATGGGCATACTTTCAGACCTTAAAGTTGGACAAAGCTTAAATATCCAAGTATGTTTTTTCCCTTTATTTTCATAGAAAAAACATTTATAAAAAGCATTAATATAATCCCAATAATTATATTTAATATTGAGTTTTAACTCAGGACTATAAAATTCTCTTTCTTGTAAGGTACTTATACCCCACTGTTCTGCAGAAAGAACTTGTCGAATTACGACAGTAGTATAAACATAATATGCTATAGATCCTTGAGGGTAATTATGATAAACCTGAAGTGTTCCAGATTTAATGAGTATTAACTCATAGATGATCCGGGTCTTATCGGATTCACAAGGAAAACTTCTAGTATCCACATACCTTTTAAGTATTTCATACGGATCTGTATTTAACAGTAAATCCTTTGGTTCAATCAGGAATATTAATTCCTTATGATCAGACTTAGTATAAGGCAGAGGTCCCATTTCTTCATATACCTCTGGGTTCTTAACCTTTTCTGCATAAGATGAGGGATTACCTCTATCTTTTGATAATAACCCTGGGAAATCCTCATTATAGGCTTTCCGTGAACCATAACTTCTGCCTCTTCCTCTACGGAGATTACCGTATCGAGGATGAATGGATTCTTCGTTTGGAAACATTATTTCCTGAAATAAAAATTTTAGGCAATATAAGAAGTATTTATCACCTTTTTAATAATCTTTTGTTGTTCCAAAAGTTCATTTAGTTCAATTTGAAATTGATGGAAAAAAGGGTTATAGGGTTGAGGAAAAAGTTTGAACCATTCTTTGTAAACAAAAATTTGTTTATCAATTTTCTTTGCTTTTTGAGCCAAAGTGAGAGGATAATTTTTAAATCCATGAAAATGAAATCTAGCTTTCTTAAGTTTAAAAAGATTAATTTCTTTCTCAGTTGTTAAACCTAATTTATTAAGATAATTTGAGAAATTTAATTCCCATCCAATTTTTTCTTCTTCAGAAAAATGAAGTAACTTTTTCTCGATCATAATCCTCCAAAGCATTGGACCATCCATCTTTTAAGAAGGATTGTGAAGATAGCCTTTTTCAACCTGTTCAATTTCAAGGATTACTTCATATTGATTTTGAATATTATTTTGCATGTCTGAAATATCTCTTGGAGAAAGATTAAACCTATTAAGGATATCTTTCATATGATTAATATTTTCATAACATTCTTTCTTTAAATTATAAAGACGATGAAGATATTCCTGTTCTTTCTCATCAGGAGATTGATAAAGATAGGAATTTTTCATCTGCAAAATTGTTTAAATCATGCATTTAGAAATGGTTTTAGCAAGATATTTTTTCGTGCTAAAATAGACTTCATAATAGTACATCAAAAATTTCTTATCATGATATGAAAGAGTTCTGGGACTATCCAGATAATGGTTTTGAACCAAGGCAAACTTCATGAGATTATACAATTTAGTTGTATTTTTATGATCTTTAATCAAAAATTTTAAACCAATTCTTGGCTGAATATCAACAAATCTGAAATTATCAGAATGAACATAAAGTGCTTTATAAATCAAACCATCAAGATCAGATGTTATTGAAAAACAACGATCAGGATTAAAACATAGATAACACTGAGAGGTACTCATTAAAAACAGTAAAACTTACAACCTATTTAGGCAATACAGCTACGATTTATCTCTGTTTTGATAACACGTCTCATAAACTTGAAACACGGGAGCATATACAAAAGATATGCTTTATCCTGAGCACTAAGTCGTTGGGCTCTAAGTCTTACTTTAGGAGCATCTTTATGTTGAAGGTAAAAGCCTGTATCAAGACAATTTTCAATGTTGGTAATTAACCTATCCAAGTGTCTAGATTTTTGTATCATGCCATGAATTCCACGACTCTTAAGCATGTAGTAATTAACTGGCTGATTATACATATGAGAATATGCATCTTGTTCATTATACAAAATGACTGGAATCTTGGGGATATGAACCCTAGGAATGATTCTGGTTCTGGGAGGCATTATCCTGTAAATATTCTCTAGTTAAAAAATCAGGAAGACTATTATCTGTACCTTTCTTATATTTAATTATGAAATCAAAAGGGGCAAGATGAGATTGCCATCTAGCATACATAGCTTTACTGACATTATGTTTAAAATCTTTTTCAAACATAAATTTAGCAGATTGACAATCTGTAAAAACAGTAAAAGGTTTATTATACAGATCATCTTGGAATTTTAAAACACATTTAACAATAGCTAAAACTTCTTTAGCAATAGCAGCATAATTCTTTTGACTATTATTCCACTTACCATAATAGTATCTAATAAGTTGTTTAGACTTATCTAACGGATTAACTTGACTTAATATACCACCATATCCAATATCACTGGCATCTGTTTCAATTATTTTTTCCCAATTAGGATTTGCTAAATTTAAGCAAGGTAAATGACTAACCTTTTTCTTAATTATTTGAACTGCTTGAGTATGAGCTAAACTCCAAGGTTTAGAACTTTTTTAAGTCTGTCATACAGAATTGCTGTATCTTGGGCAAGATTTTTATAATAAGCTGATATGTAATTTAGGCTTCCTAAAAATCTTTGCAATTGAGTTTTATCTTTAATTTCATTAGGAAATTTTGATGAGAATTCAATACTTCTATTTATAGGAATAATTTTACCTTTTTAATATTATGACCTAAAAATCTTATTTTAGTTTGAAAAAGTAACATTTTAGGTTTAGAAATTACTAAACCATTTTGTATAATGATTTTCTTAAAAATATCAAGATGTTTAAAATGATTTTCAATATTATTTGAAAAGATTAAGATATCATCAATATACACAATTATAAAATTTGTATAAGGAGTGAAAATGTCATTCATTATTTTTTGAAATTCAGAAGGAGCATTTTTTAATCCAAAAGGCATTACTTTCCATTCAAATTGTCCAAAAGGGACATTAAAAGCAGTTTTATATTGATCTTTTTCAGCAATTTGAATTTGCCAATAACCTGATTTTAAATCAAATTTAGAAAAGATATTTGCATTATATAATCTGTCAAGTAAATCTTTTTTATTAGGGATAGGATATCTTATCCATTTTAAAATTTTATTTAAAGGTTTATAATTAATTACTAACCTAGGAACACCACGTTCTTGTTCTGCATGTTTATTAACATAAAAACCTGTACAAGACCAAGGTGACTTAGATGGTTTAATTAATCCTTTATTTAATAAAGATGTAATCTCTGTTTTACAAAGTTCTAAATATTCTTTATTCATTTGACAAGGTCTAGATTTAGTAGGTATATTATTTTCTGAAAAATTATCTTCATAAGGTAAGTCAACAATATGTTTTTTACGATTCCAAAAAGCATTTGGATGTTCATTACAAATAGTTAATGAAAAATTATTTTCAAGAAATCTGATTTTGTCTTTTAATCTAGGATTTTGTAAATAATTCTCAATGGTAGAAATATTTATTTCTTGTTTAAGAAAATTAATATGGTTTTGTTTTTGATTTATCAAATCCTGAATTTCATTTAATAATCTCGTCTTGGGTTCAGTTATGAATTTGAATTTAATTTCTTTATTTTCAAAAGTACCAATAAAACCATTAGTGTTAATTTGTTTTAAAGGGAAGAGTTTTTGAATAAAAGGGGTTCCAAGAATTACTTGGGTAGTCATATTTTTTATTAACAAAAAACTTGTAGGTATGCAAGTATTATTTTGACAAATATAAGCTTTAGGAATTTTATAAGTAATATCTAATTTATGACCATTAACAGCTGTTAAGTTATGTGTAGTTTTTTGAAAATACCTGGTAGGAATTATTCCTTCTTGGATACAATTAAGATCAGCACCACTATCAATTAAAGCAGTAAGATTTTTTACAAATTTATTATCAATTAACAAGGTTATTTTAACATACCATTTTTGGGAGGTAACAATATCTAAAGTTGCAAGGAAATTGGTTAATTCAGTTCCTTCTTCAGGAATGTCTTCTTCACTACTCACATTATGAGTATGTAATTTAGGGGAATCTATAGGTTGCTTTCCTTTTTCAAGATAAGTTAATCTCTGAGAAAAATTAGTATTTTCTTCTCTAAGCTTTTTAATTTCTAATTTTAAATACTCAATTTCATTTTTTAAATCAGTAATAGTAACTGGGTTTACGTTGTTATACTTAGTAGCTAATCTTTTATGAACTTCATCCATAGTATAAGGAAGATTATTTCTTTGAATATTATTATTCCTATTATTTTTATGACGATTACTAGATTCACCAGTAATATGTTCTATTAAGAAAGATTTAATATTAGGATCATTTGTATGGTTTAACAAATCAATTATAGAATTTGATTTAATCATATTTATCTCGAAATCTTTAAATTGTGAAATTAGTTGATATAATTCATCATTATTATTCTCACAAGGTTCATTATTCTGACAAGGTTCACATTCTGATTCATTTTCAGAACTAGAAAATTCAATTTAATCTAAAACATTTATGTTTTTATGAATATCATTATTATGTGAAGAAGAAGAATTACTATCACTATCACTTTTAAGTTCAGATTCTGAAACAAGTAAAATTTTGCATAATGAATCTTTAAGATCATCATCAATATTTAAAGCATATATTTTTTGCTTAACTCTACAATCCTTAGCATAATGTCCTATTTTTCCACATTTAAAACAGGCATTATTATTCCGATATTGTTTTTTAGAAAATTTTTTAAATTTTTTCTTTTTATTTTGAGGTTGTGGTTGAGGTAATTGTTGAGCATAATTTTGTTGCTTAAATCCTCGTTTTTCACGTTTTTTACGTTTATATTCATAATAACCAACAGATTTATGTTTTTTCTTTTTCTTGTAGACTTTATCTATTTGAGGGTTCTTAGGAATATTCATACCAAATTGATCACAAAAATCTCCTAATTGCTTTTTATGCAACATGTTATGTTTTTGAACTTGTTGATTAAGTTTAATATCATTACAAAGATTTAATCCTTCAGTTATACAAGCACTTATAAGTTTACCATAAGTATAACTTTCATAATTTATATGTAAATTATTTCCTCTTAAGGTTTTTCTAACTTTTTCAGCAAAAAGGGGAGGAAGACCATCTATGAATTTAGACTTCCAATGATCCGAATTACTTTCAGGCAATTGTAAAACTCTACTTAAGAGAACATCCTTATACCATCTAAAAGAGCTTAAGGTATTACAACGCATATTTTGTAATAAAGTTCTTATTGTATCAGAATTATCTGTCCATCTTCCAGTAAAATGTTCAAAAATATTGACAACAAGAGTATATACTACATCTTCAACTTGAACATTATTATCAAGCTTAGTCTTATTTAATATGTCTTGTTTGAAATCTTGAGTAAGGTAATTATCCCACCATCCTTTAAGTTGACCAGTAAAACCAGCAATTATCATGGATGCAATTGACTTATCAGTATTACCATTTGTTTTACAAACAGTACTATACATTAACATTCTATGAATTATGTTAGCAATTTGATTAATAGTAAAACCATCAATATTCCATTCGTATATGTGGTTACCACTATAACTAGTTGTATTAACAAACTCTTGTTCCTCATAGAGAACATCTTGAGGAGTAGGTCTAGGGTAGTAATAAAATCTTTGATTTGGTTTATCAGCATATTTATTAGAATATGACCTTCTACCATACTTACCAATTTTATTTATTTCTTCTCTAATTACATTATGATAATCAGAATCAGGGTCTTCCAAGTTTTTTGCAAATTCAACATTATTTAAATGGAATTCTTTGAACTTTTCATTTAAAAGTTTTTCAAATTCAGTAACAGCAGCAAATTTGAAATTCTTAATTTCAGGAGGAGGTTGAATAGTTGGAATTGAAGAAGTACTAGATTCAGCTTTACTAGTTTCTTCCTTTTCTTGTTCTTTTTCAATTAAAACTTTGTTTATTTTCTGATTAACTCGATCAGTTTTTGAAAGAAGTTGATCAATTCTATTTATAGCCAAATTAATTTGTTCACCCAAAATTATTAAATATAAATTTGAATAATTTTGTTGTTGAATTATTTTGTTAAAAATTTGGGCATTACTTAATAAAGTCTTTTCTTCCATTAATTTTCCAAAAGCATTATAGTGCCTGGTTTGGTTTTCTGTTATTATCTCAAAAGTATCCTGTGGAGGGTAAATTCCTTTAATAACTTTATTTGGAGAGATTCGAAAATTTCTTTCTAAAACCGCAATTTTATGTTCTAAAGTTTCATTTATTTTGTAAATAAACCACTGAACAAAAGGTATGATATCATTAATATCAGAAAGATGTTTATAATATTCTTCAGAAATTATTTGTAATTCTGTATTATTAAAAGTTTTATAAAACCATTTTCGGAAATTATTCCAAATAGGGAGATTAAATTCATTTTTACATTTTTGACGTGCCAGGGATCCTGGACTTAAATCAATTTTGGTGTCAAACATGATAACCCATTTCACTTAAAGTTGGATCAATTTCATCGATTTTCTTAGTTGGTGAAACGAAATTATCAGAATCAATTTTCAAATTCTTATATGGATCATTTAAATAAATTGTTGAATCCAAAGATTTATCAGATCTAGCAGGACTATCGCTATCATCATCTTTTTTAATTTCAGAAATTCTGGAAGTTGAACTTCTGGAAGGATATTGTAAATGATAAGGTTTTGGTGAAATAAAAGAGTATCTAGATTTACTATCAGAATTATTTCTTGGTAAAGAAAGTTGTCTTCTTGGCATAGTTATGAAAACATTACCTTCTTGGGTTTGTTGAATATTAGTTGGTTGATCAGAAATGTCATTTATGACAGGTGCAGCCTTTTCCATTATCCAATTTTCAGGAAAATTTATTTCATCCCATTTAATAGCTCTTCTTGTTGTAATATTAGATTTACTAAAATTAGATTCTATTACTATAGTTTCATTAGCCATTTTATCTTTTTGTTTACACTGAGGATTAAGTGTATGTAATGTCTTATAATAAATTCTGTAACAAATACATATTACTTCTGATCCTGGAGCATAATTATATCCATGTGTTTTAACATTTAATGTTAATGCTTCTAATAAATTATTATCAGTTAAAGATAATTGTAAATTCAGAAAAACATTAAAATACACTGGACCATGTGCAAGACTACTCTCAATTATTCCCATTATGGATTGATCCCAATTAAGATTTCTTCCATCTCTTAAGACAGCTAAAAAACTTTCTGGCAAACCTTCTAAGGTTAAAGGTTTAAAAGCAATTTGAACTAATCCAATATGTAAGAATTTATATTTATTCTTATATCTTCCTACATCTCTTTCACTTAAAAGATGTAATATCATTTCATCTTTATTCAAAGATATAGTTTCTTCAGTTGTTTTAACAACTTGTTTAAATGAAATTTTTTCAAGTGTACCAATTTTATAAATTTCAGTTATTCGCATCTTAGGGATAGACCATTTATTTAATAAATCAAGATCTTCAGGCAAATCTACTTCATGACTTACACTGTTTTTAACAGTCTGTTTATCAGATCTAAAGATATTCATAATGAATAAAATGCAATAAGTGTGTCAAATATATTTCCACTAGATTCAATCAAATGACATGGCTCTGATACCATGAAAAGCAGGACCCAATCTTCTTGCTAAGTGTGTTGTGTCAAATATTATGGAAGCTGGTTCATGATAATGGTGTGATTTGTTATCATAATCTTCTTGTAACCTTACTTATGGGTTAGGGTAAGTATAATTTTCCAGTCTTGTATTTAAGGTTAAAATATTTCTAGATACAGTCTTGGTATGTATGTTAAACCGTTGTTGTGCCCGCTGGAGCCATGGAAGGCGTTTAGGGCTGTGTTTGGCTTGACTGGATACCAAAGACAGGTCTAGAAAAATTTTTGTAAACAGATCCTTAAGATATGACGACAGGATTAATTATAGCTGTAATTCCCGATAAAACATCCCATTTCTTACACAAGGAACTTGGCAAGAAGATTGGGTCCTGCTTTTCATGGAAACATAAATCTGTTGGTTATTATGAATATAAACGTAAAAAACGTGAAAAACGAGGATTTAAGCAACAAAATTATGCTCAACAATTACCTCAACCACAACCTCAAAATAAAAAGAAAAAATTTAAAAAAATTTCTAAAAAACAATATCGGAATAATAATGCCTGTTTTAAATGTGGAAAAATAGGACATTATGCTAAGGATTGTAGAGTTAAGCAAAAAATATATGCTTTAAATATTGATGATGATCTTAAAGATTCATTATGCAAAATTTTACTTGTTTCAGAATCTGAACTTAAAAGTGATAGTGATAGTAATTCTTCTTCTTCACATAATAATGATATTCATAAAAACATAAATGTTTTAGATCAAATTGAATTTTCTAGTTCTGAAAATGAATCAGAATGTGAACCTTGTCAGAATAATGAACCTTGTGAGAATAATAATGATGAATTATATCAACTAATTTCACAATTTAAAGATTTCGAGATAAATATGATTAAATCAAATTCTATAATTGATTTGTTAAACCATACAAATGATCCTAATATTAAATCTTTCTTCATAGAACATATTACTGGTGAATCTTGTAATCGTCATAAAAATAATAGGAACAATAATATTCAAAGAAATAATCTTCCTTATACTATGGATGAAGTTCATAAAAGATTAGCTACTAAGTATAATTGTGTGATTTGTTATCATAATCTTCTTGTAACCTTACTTATGGGTTAGGGTAAGTATAATTTTCCAGTCTTGTATTTAAGGTTAAAATATTTCTAGATACAGTCTTGGTATGTATGTTAAACCGTTGTTGTGCCCGCTGGAGCCATGGAAGGCGTTTAGGGCTGTGTTTGGTTTGACTGGATACCAAAGACAGGTCTAGAAAAATTTTTGTAAACAGATCCTTAAGATATGACGACAGGATTAATTATAGTTGTAATTCCCGATAAAACATCCCATTTCTTACACAAGGAACTTGGCAAGAAGATTGGGTCCTGCTTCCAGTCTTGTATTTAAGGTTAAAATATTTCTAGATACAGTCTTGGTATGTATGTTAAACCGTTGTTGTGCCCGCTGGAGCCATGGAAGGCGTTTAGGGCTGTGTTTGGCTTGACTGGATACCAAAGACAGGTCTAGAAAAATTTTTGTAAACAGATCCTTAAGATATGACGACAGGTTTAATTATAGCTGTAATTCCCGATAAAACATCCCATTTCTTACACAAGGAACTTGGCAAGAAGATTGGGTCCTGCTTTTCATGGTATCAGAGCCATGTCATTTGATTGAATCTAGTGGAAATATATTTGACACACTTATTGCATTTTATTCATTATGAATATCTTTAGATCTGATAAACAGACTGTTAAAAACAGTGTAAGTCATGAAGTAGATTTGCCTGAAGATCTTGATTTATTAAATAAATGGTCTATCCCTAAGATGCGAATAACTGAAATTTATAAAATTGGTACACTTGAAAAAATTTCATTTAAACAAGTTGTTAAAACAACTGAAGAAACTATATCTTTGAATAAAGATGAAATGATATTACATCTTTTAAGTGAAAGAGATGTAGGAAGATATAAGAATAAATATAAATTCTTACATATTGGATTAGTTCAAATTGCTTTTAAACCTTTAACCTTAGAAGGTTTGCCAGAAAGTTTTTTAGCTGTCTTAAGAGATGGAAGAAATCTTAATTGGGATCAATCCATAATGGGAATAATTGAGAGTAGTCTTGCACATGGTCCAATGTATTTTAATGTTTTTCCGAATTTACAATTATCTTTAACTGATAATAATTTATTAGAAGCATTAACATTAAATGTTAAAACACATGGATATAATTATGCTCCAGGATCAGAAGTAATATGTATTTGTTACAGAATTTATTATAAGACATTACATACACTTAATCCTCAGTGTAAACAAAAAGATAAAATGGCTAATGAAACTATAGTAATAGAATCTAATTTTAGTAAATCTAATATTACAACAAGAAGAGCTATTAAATGGGATGAAATAAATTTTCCTGAAAATTGGATAATGGAAAAGGCTGCACCTGTCATAAATGACATTTCTGATCAACCAACTAATATTCAACAAACCCAAGAAGGTAATGTTTTCATAACTATGCCAAGAAGACAACTTTCTTTACCAAGAAATAATTCTGATAGTAAATCTAGATACTCTTTTATTTCACCAAAACCTTATCATTTACAATATCCTTCCAGAAGTTCAACTTCCAGAATTTCTGAAATTAAAAAAGATGATGATAGCGATAGTCCTGCTAGATCTGATAAATCTTTGGATTCAACAATTTATTTAAATGATCCATATAAGAATTTGAAAATTGATTCTGATAATTTCGTTTCACCAACTAAGAAAATCGATGAAATCGATCCAACTTTAAGTGAAATGGGTTATCATGTTTGACACCAAAATTGATTTAAGTCCAGGATCCCTGGCACGTCAAAAATGTAAAAATGAATTTAATCTCCCTATTTGGAATAATTTCCGAAAATGGTTTTATAAAACTTTTAATAATACAGAATTACAAATAATTTCTGAAGAATATTATAAACATCTTTCTGATATTAATGATATCATACCTTTTGTTCAGTGGTTTATTTACAAAATAAATGAAACTTTAGAACATAAAATTGCGGTTTTAGAAAGAAATTTTCGAATCTCTCCAAATAAAGTTATTAAAGGAATTTACCCTCCACAGGATACTTTTGAGATAATAACAGAAAACCAAACCAGGCACTATAATGCTTTTGGAAAATTAATGGAAGAAAAGACTTTATTAAGTAATGCCCAAATTTTTAACAAAATAATTCAACAACAAAATTATTCAAATTTATATTTAATAATTTTGGGTGAACAAATTAATTTGGCTATAAATAGAATTGATCAACTTCTTTCAAAAACTGATCGAGTTAATCAGAAAATAAACAAAGTTTTAATTGAAAAAGAACAAGAAAAGGAAGAAACTAGTAAAGCTGAATCTAGTACTTCTTCAATTCCAACTATTCAACCTCCTCCTGAAATTAGGAATTTCAAATTTGCTGCTGTTACTGAATTTGAAAAACTTTTAAATGAAAAGTTCAAAGAATTCCATTTAAATAATGTTGAATTTGTAAAAAACTTGGAAGACCCTGATTCTGATTATCATAATGTAATTAGAGAAGAAATAAATAAAATTGGTAAGTATGGTAGAAGGTCATATTCTAATAAATATGCTGATAAACCAAATCAAAGATTTTATTACTACCCTAGACCTACTCCTCAAGATGTTCTCTATGAGGAACAAGAGTTTGTTAATACAACTAGTTATAGTGGTAACCACATATACGAATGGAATATTGATGGTTTTACTATTAATCAAATTGCTAACATAATTCATAGAATGTTAATGTATAGTACTGTTTGTAAAACAAATGGTAATACTGATAAGTCAATTGCATCCATGATAATTGCTGGTTTTACTGGTCAACTTAAAGGATGGTGGGATAATTACCTTACTCAAGATTTCAAACAAGACATATTAAATAAGACTAAGCTTGATAATAATGTTCAAGTTGAAGATGTAGTATATACTCTTGTTGTCAATATTTTTGAACATTTTACTGGAAGATGGACAGATAATTCTGATACAATAAGAACTTTATTACAAAATATGCGTTGTAATACCTTAAGTTCTTTTAGATGGTATAAGGATGTTTTCTTAAGTAGAGTTTTACAATTGCCTGAAAGTAATTCGGATCATTGGAAGTCTAAATTCATAGATGGTCTTCCTCCCCTTTTTGCTGAAAAAGTTAGAAAAACCTTAAGAGGAAATAATTTACATATAAATTATGAAAGTTATACTTATGGTAAACTTATAAGTGCTTGTATAACTGAAGGATTAAATCTTTGTAATGATATTAAACTTAATCAACAAGTTCAAAAACATAACATGTTGCATAAAAAGCAATTAGGAGATTTTTGTGATCAATTTGGTATGAATATTACTAAGAACCCTCAAATAGATAAAGTCTACAAGAAAAAGAAAAAACATAAATCTGTTGGTTATTATGAATATAAACGTAAAAAACGTGAAAAACAAGGATTTAAGCAACAAAATTATGCTCAACAATTACCTCAACCACAACCTCAAAATAAAAAGAAAAAATTTAAAAAATTTTCTAAAAAATAATATCGGAATAATAATGCCTGTTTTAAATGTGGAAAAATAGGACATTATGCTAAGGATTGTAGAGTTAAGCAAAAAATATATGCTTTAAATATTGATGATGATCTTAAAGATTCATTATGCAAAATTTTACTTGTTTCAGAATCTGAACTTAAAAGTGATAGTGATAGTAATTCTTCTTCTTCACATAATAATGATATTCATAAAAACATAAATGTTTTAGATCAAATTGAATTTTCTAGTTCTGAAAATGAATCAGAATGTGAACCTTGTCAGAATAATGAACCTTGTGAGAATAATAATGATGAATTATATCAACTAATTTCACAATTTAAAGATTTCGAGATAAATATGATTAAATCAAATTCTATAATTGATTTGTTAAACCATACAAATGATCCTAATATTAAATCTTTCTTAATAGAACATATTACTGGTGAATCTAGTAATCGTCATAAAAATAATAGGAATAATAATATTCAAAGAAATAATCTTCCTTATACTATGGATGAAGTTCATAAAAGATTAGCTACTAAGTATAACAACGTAAACCCAGTTACTATTACTGATTTAAAAAATGAAATTGAGTATTTAAAATTAGAAATTAAAAAGCTTAGAGAAGAAAATACTAATTTTTCTCAGAGATTAACTTATCTTGAAAAAGGAAAGCAACCTATAGATTCCCCTAAATTACATACTCATAATGTGAGTAGTGAAGAAGACATTCCTGAAGAAGGAACTGAATTAACCAATTTCCTTGCAACTTTAGATATTGTTACCTCCCAAAAATGGTATGTTAAAATAACCTTGTTAATTGATAAATATGATTAAATCAAATTCTATAATTGATTTGTTAAACCATACAAATGATCCTAATATTAAATCTTTCTTAATAGAACATATTACTGGTGAATCTAGTAATCGTCATAAAAATAATAGGAATAATAATATTCAAAGAAATAATCTTCCTTATACTATGGATGAAGTTCATAAAAGATTAGCTACTAAGTATAACAACGTAAACCCAGTTACTATTACTGATTTAAAAAATGAAATTGAGTATTTAAAATTAGAAATTAAAAAGCTTAGAGAAGAAATTACTAATTTTTCTCAGAGATTAACTTATCTTGAAAAAGGAAAGCAACCTATAGATTCCCCTAAATTACATACTCATAATGTGAGTAGTGAAGAAGACATTCCTGAAGAAGGAACTGAATTAACCAATTTCCTTGCAACTTTAGATATTGTTACCTCCCAAAAATGGTATGTTAAAATAACCTTGTTAATTGATAAATATGATTAAATCAAATTCTATAATTGATTTGTTAAACCATACAAATGATCCTAATATTAAATCTTTCTTAATAGAACATATTACTGGTGAATCTAGTAATCGTCATAAAAATAATAGGAATAATAATATTCAAAGAAATAATCTTCCTTATACTATGGATGAAGTTCATAAAAGATTAGCTACTAAGTATAACAACGTAAACCCAATTACTATTACTGATTTAAAAAATGAAATTGAGTATTTAAAATTAGAAATTAAAAAGCTTAGAGAAGAAAATACTAATTTTTCTTAGAGATTAACTTATCTTGAAAAAGGAAAGCAACCTATAGATTCCCCTAAATTACATACTCATAATGTGAGTAGTGAAGAAGACATTCCTGAAGAAGGAACTGAATTAACCAATTTCCTTGCAACTTTAGATATTGTTACCTCCCAAAAATGGTATGTTAAAATAACCTTGTTAATTGATAATAAATTTGTAAAAAATCTTACTGCTTTAATTGATAGTGGTGCTGATCTTAATTGTATCCAAGAAGGAATAATTCCTACCAGGTATTTTCAAAAAACTACACATAACTTAACAGCTGTTAATGGTCATAAATTAGATATTACTTATAAAATTCCTAAAGCTTATATTTGTCAAAATAATACTTGCATACCTACAAGTTTTTTGTTAATAAAAAATATGACTACCCAAGTAATTCTTGGAACCCCTTTTATTCAAAAACTCTTCCCTTTAAAACAAATTAACACTAATGGTTTTATTGGTACTTTTGAAAATAAAGAAATTAAATTCAAATTCATAACTGAACCCAAGACGAGATTATTAAATGAAATTCAGGATTTGATAAATCAAAAACAAAACCATATTAATTTTCTTAAACAAGAAATAAATATTTCTACCATTGAGAATTATTTACAAAATCCTAGATTAAAAGACAAAATCAGATTTCTTGAAAATAATTTTTCATTAACTATTTGTAATGAACATCCAAATGCTTTTTGGAATCGTAAAAAACATATTGTTGACTTACCTTATGAAGATAATTTTTCAGAAAATAATATACCTACTAAATCTAGACCTTGTCAAATGAATAAAGAATATTTAGAACTTTGTAAAACAGAGATTACATCTTTATTAAATAAAGGATTAATTAAACCATCTAAGTCACCTTGGTATTGTACAGGTTTTTATGTTAATAAACATGCAGAACAAGAACGTGGTGTTCCTAGGTTAGTAATTAATTATAAACCTTTAAATAAAGTTTTAAAATGGATAAGATATCCTATCCCTAATAAAAAAGATTTACTTGACAGATTATATAATGCAAATATCTTTTCTAAATTTGATTTAAAATCAGGTTATTGGCAAATTCAAATTGCTGAAAAAGATCAATATAAAACTGCTTTTAATGTCCCTTTTGGACAATTTGAATGGAAAGTAATGCCTTTTGGATTAAAAAATGCTCCTTCTGAATTTCAAAAAATAATGAATGACATTTTCACTCCTTATACAAATTTTATAATTGTGTATATTGATGATATCTTAATCTTTTCAAATAATATTGAAAATCATTTTAAACATCTTGATATTTTTAAGAAAATCATTATACAAAATGGTTTAGTAATTTCTAAACCTAAAATGTTACTTTTTCAAACTAAAATAAGATTTTTAGGTCATAATATTGAAAAAGGTAAAATTATTCCTATAAATAGAAGTATTGAATTCTCATCAAAATTTCCTAATGAAATTAAAGATAAAACTCAATTGCAAAGATTTTTAGGAAGCCTAAATTACATATCAGCTTATTATAAAAATCTTGCCCAAGATACAGCAATTCTGTATGACAGACTTAAAAAAGTTCCTAAACCTTGGAGTTTAGCTCATACTCAAGCAGTTCAAATAATTAAGAAAAAGGTTAGTCATTTACCTTGCTTAAATTTAGCAAATCCTAATTGGGAAAAAATAATTGAAACAGATGCCAGTGATATTGGATATGGTGGTATATTAAGTCAAGTTAATCCGTTAGATAAGTCTAAACAACTTATTAGATACTATTCTGGTAAGTGGAATAATAGTCAAAAGAATTATGCTGCTATTGCTAAAGAAGTTTTAGCTATTGTTAAATGTGTTTTAAAATTCCAAGATGATCTGTATAATAAACCTTTTACTGTTTTTACAGATTGTCAATCTGCTAAATTTATGTTTGAAAAAGATTTTAAACATAATGTCAGTAAAGCTATGTATGCGAGATGGCAATCTCATCTTGCCCCTTTTGATTTCATAATTAAATATAAGAAAGGTACAGATAATAGTCTTCCTGATTTTTTAACTAGAGAATATTTGCAGGATAATGCCTCCCAGAACCAGAATCATTCCTAGGGTTCATATCCCCAAGATTCCAGTCATTTTGTATAATGAACAAGATGCATATTCTCATATGTATAATCAGCGAGTTAATTACTACATGCTTAAGAGTCGTGGAATTCATGGCATGATACAAAAATCTAGACACTTGGATAGGTTAATTACCAACATTGAAAATTGTCTTGATACAGGCTTTTACCTTCAACATAAAGATGCTCCTAAAGTAAGACTTAGAGCCCAACGACTTAGTGCTCAGGATAAAGCATATCTTTTGTATATGCTCCCGTGTTTCAAGTTTATGAGACGTGTTATCAAAACAGAGATAAATCGTAGCTGTATTGCCTAAATAGGTTGTAAGTTTTACTGTTTTTAATGAGTACCTCTCAGTGTTATCTATGTTTTAATCCTGATCGTTGTTTTTCAATAACATCTGATCTTGATGGTTTGATTTATAAAGCACTTTATGTTCATTCTGATAATTTCAGATTTGTTGATATTCAGCCAAGAATTGGTATAAAATTTTTGATTAAAGATCATAAAAATACAACTAAATTGTATAATCTCATGAAGTTTGCCTTGGTTCAAAACCATTATCTGGATAGTCCCAGAACTCTTTCATATCATGATAAGAAATTTTTGATGTACTATTATGAAGTCTATTTTAGCACGAAAAAATATCTTGCTAAAACCATTTCTAAATGCATGATTTAAACAATTTTGCAGATGGAAAATTCCTATCTTTATCAATCTCCTGATGAGAAAGAACAGGAATATCTTCATCGTCTTTATAATTTAAAGAAAGAATGTTATGAAAATATTAATCATATGAAAGATATCCTTAATAGGTTTAATCTTTCTCCAAGAGATATTTCAGACATGCAAAATAATATTCAAAATCAATATGAAGTAATCCTTGAAATTGAACAGGTTGAAAAAGGCTATCTTCACAATCCTTCTTAAAAGATGGATGGTCCAATGCTTTGGAGGATTATGATCGAGAAAAAGTTACTTCATTTTTCTGAAGAAGAAAAAATTGGATGGGAATTAAATTTCTCAAATTATCTTAATAAATTAGGTTTAACAACTGAGAAATAAATTAATCTTTTTAAACTTAAGAAAGCTAGATTTCATTTTCATGGATTTAAAAATTATCCTCTCACTTTGGCTCAAAAAGCAAAGAAAATTGATAAACAAATTTTTGTTTACAAAGAATGGTTCAAACTTTTTCCTCAACCCTATAACCCTTTTTTCCATCAATTTCAAATTGAACTAAATGAACTTTTGGAACAACAAAAGATTATTAAAAAGGTGATAAATACTTCTTATATTGCCTAAAATTTTTATTTCAGGAAATAATGTTTCCAAACGAAGAATCCATTCATCCTCGATACGGTAATCTCCGTAGAGGAAGAGGCAGAAGTTATGGTTCACGGAAAGCCTATAATGAGGATTTCCCAGGGTTATTATCAAAAGATAGAGGTAATCCCTCATCTTATGCAGAAAAGGTTAAGAACCCAGAGGTATATGAAGAAATGGGACCTCTGCCTTATACTAAGTCTGATCATAAGGAATTAATATTCCTGATTGAACCAAAGGATTTACTGTTAAATACAGATCCGTATGAAATACTTAAAAGGTATGTGGATACTAGAAGTTTTCCTTGTGAATCCGATAAGACCCAGATCATCTATGAGTTAATACTCATTAAATCTGGAACACTTCAGGTTTATCATAATTACCCTCAAGGATCTATGGCATATTATGTTTATACTACTGTCGTAATTCGACAAGTTCTTTCTGCAGAACAGTAGGGTATAAGTACCTTACAAGAAAGAGAATTTTATAGTCCTGAGTTAAAACTCAATATTAAATATAATTATTGGGATTATATTAATGCTTTTTATAAATGTTTTTTCTATGAAAATAAAGGGAAAAAACATACTTGGATGTTTAAGCTTTGTCCAACTTTAAGGTCTGAAAGTATGCCCATGTGGTTTATTCAATGGTGGATGACATTTGGTCCTTCCATCAAAATACTTCCAGATATTTTTAAGACCCTTTATTCAGCATGGGTAATTCATTCTCCCATTGTCCAAAGAGCCAAACAATTAAAATTGTGGCCAGAAGGTATAAATTGCTTTCATTTTTTCATACAATTCTCCATCCCATGGATATGGCGTTGGGAACCAGAGATTGGTAAAACCTCTCAACAATTTCCTTGTTTAAATCGCATCTTTTTCACCTCTTTTTGGAAAAAGATGTTAATAATTGATCCAAATACACATGCCTTGCATGGCCAAGAAACTCTAAACGCCATTAAAATCAGAATTCATGAAGACCAAAAACAAACTAAGGAACGTGGTCCAATTTCTCTTAAAGAAATGCTTAAAGAAGCTACCATTAAGAAAGGAAGTCCTTTAACCAAAGAAGAACGGAAAGAAGTAATTTCTGATTATCTTTCTGAAGTCCAACAAGAAATAAATGAAAATTGTGATTTTGACATAAATCCTGAAGAATTTTCATCAGTCTCATCATCTTCTAAAGAAGAAGTTCTTGCTGGTGAATCACAAGATCCATATGCTGAAGAATCCGAAATCCAGATCGATGCTATGGTTGCCTTGTTAAGTCAATCCCAGGAAAAAGCTCAAGGAAAGAAGCCCATGTAAGCCATGATGTCAGAATACCATAATTGGAGTTCCTGTTGCAGATGCCAAATTTGTCATTTTCAAGAAGAAGTCGCCCAAGCAATAATTTTGCCTGCCAAATTACTGTTCCCAGATGCTTTGCCGACAAGTTACTGTGCTCTTTTTGACGAATGAAAGATTCGTTTCTGAAGTTAAATTCTGAGGTGATAATTGTGCCTACTTTCTACTGTGTTAAGATGCCTTCAAAGACGTTTGGAGTGCCTGCTTGATTAAGACAGTCTGCCAGAATTCAGAATAAATGTGTCTTTAGTAACTGTTCTAGGATGCTTTTGTACAATAATTATTTTCTTTAGGTTTAATCAACCTATGTAATTATTTTTATTTCCTGTTGTTGTTTTGTTTGTTTTGCGAGAATCCTCCTATAAAAGGAGAACTTAGTTTAGTTGTTAGGTACCAGTTTTTCTTTGCAGTTTTATAATTTTATGTTTTGTATCCTCCTTCTTTGGTACGTCCTTGTATCATTTCTTGCGTTTCTCTTTGTAAAGCTGTATTTCAATATCGAAGAAATAAAGTTTCAAGTTTTAAGGCAGTAAACGTTTGGTACGTCTTTCTCCCCCTTTTATCAGCTTTAATTAAGCTTTATTAATGTGTTGCTAAGTGTGTTGTGTGTCAAATATTATGGAAGCTGGTTCATGATAATGGTGTGATTTGTTATCATAATCTTCTTGTAACCTTACTTATGGGTTAGGGTAAGTATAATTTTCCAGTCTTGTATTTAAGGTTAAAATATTTCTAGATACAGTCTTGGTATGTATGTTAAACCGTTGTTGTGCCCGCTGGAGCCATGGAAGGCGTTTAGGGCTGTGTTTGGCTTGACTGGATACCAAAGACAGGTCTAGAAAAATTTTTGTAAACAGATCCTTAAGATATGACGACAGGATTAATTATAGCTGTAATTCCCGATAAAACATCCCATTTCTTACACAAGGAACTTGGCAAGAAGATTGGGTCCTGCTTTTCATAAACTAAAACTATGTTCAAATTGTACAAATTATAAAATAACAACAAACAAATATATTATTAAATTAACTACTAAAAAAACAAATAAACTACATAAAAAGTCAAGAAAACTAACTAAACAATTAAGTTAACTAAAATATAAATACATTAATACATACATAAACTAACTAAAAATTTAATTAAACTAAATTAAAATTAAGTTGGTTTGGTTGAACTTAAATTAACTACAAATACATGTATTATTAAATTAACTACTAAAAGAACAACTAAACTAAATTAAATTAAAACTATGCAAACTCCTAAAAAAGCATCTAAACTACATAAAAAAAAGTCAAGACAACTCACTAAATAATTAAGCTAATTAAAATATAAATACATTAATATGTACATAAACTAACTAAAAACTAACTAAATAAATTAATCAAACTAAACTAAACTAAATTAAAATTATGCAAACTCCTAAAAAAACAACTAAACTACATAAAAAAAAAGTTAAGACAACTAACTAAATAATTAAGCTAACTAAAATATAAATACATTAATATGTACATAAACTAACTAAAAACTAACTAAATAAATTAATCAAACTAAACTAAATTAAAATTGTACAAACTACTAAAAAAATAATTAAACTACATAAAAGTCAACATAATTAACTAAATATTTAAGGTAACTAAAACATAAATTAAAAAAAGAGATTGATATTTACCTTGAAGAAAGTCTTGAAATATAATAATTTGTGTGTGATAATGGAATTATTTGAAAGAAGAAAATAATTGTGAGACTTTTGAGTATTAATTGTGGGATAATTTTTGGTAATAGTTGTGGAAAACAAACTTTGCAATATGTGGAATTTTTTGAAGTGGAAAACAATAGTGATTATGTATCTAGCAAACCCATTATTTTATACACAAATCTAAAAAAAATAAAAAAAATAAAAAATCAGAATTTTCTTTGCCCCCAACGGTTAGGAAAATTTTTTGTGCAACGGTCAAAATTTTTTGGGTGCTAACGGTCACAATTTTTCACCCCATTAAAAAAAAAAAAAAAAAAAAGCTGTTGTGAACAGTAACTCGTCCTTGTTATTGACGAGTTACTGTTCACCGTACAAAAAATTAATTACCCCCCTACAACGGCTACAATCCTACTTGGGGGAGGGGAAAAAAAAAGCTGAGATGAACAGTAATTCGGGACGAGTTACTGTTCATCAGACTTAAAAAATTATTTTTTTGAACAGTGACTCGTCTTTAGTGTAGACGAGTCACTGTTCACAGAATAAAAAATTATATATGAACAGTAACTCGTGTTTGGTGTACACGAGTTATGGTAAAATAGTTACTATAGTAGATTTTGTGGTAGTTTGAAATTTTTTTTTTAAAACTATATTATTTTAATAAAAATTTCAACTTTTGTTGATTTTCCCTCCAGAACGCTCACATGAATGAGACATAGATTAAAATAATAAAAAAAAAAGTCAAACAATCACATACACACACATACCCACATCAATGACACGTAGATTTTAAAAAATGTCCAAAAACATACGCACACATAGATATAGATATACACAAATATACACATATATATACACGCACAAACATATATGTACACACACACACACATAGAGGAAGAAGAAGAAGAAGAAGAAATTGGAAAAGAGGGAGGGGTGGTGGTGGTGGGTGGGCTTGAGAGGAAAGAAATTTGAAGTGTTGATGGTCGGTGTGCTTGATAAAGGGGTTGGGATTGAAGCAAATTGAGGAGGCAGGTGGTGGGGGTGGGGGAAGCGACTCTGTTGGAGTAAATTGGGGGGTGGGCGGGGGTGTGAGACTACTGGAGGAATTAGAGGGTGGGGTTTAAAGAAGAAGAACGGGGTTATTTTTCTTTCTTGATTAATTTTTTTGGATAAGCGTGTATATATATACATATATAGTTTAGATTTACGGTTTTTTAGAAAAAGAAGAGGAGGGATTTTTAATATTTTTTATTTTATTTTTAATAATTATATTTTATAATATGTGATTTCATTAAATTTTGTATTGGCTTAAATTGATTGGATTTATATAATATCTTCTCATATAAATAAACCTAAATATATATTTAAATTCAAAATTTATAATGTTTTTATAAATTAAATTTTTTTAAATATAATGTAAAATATATAAATATGAAAATATGAGGTGGGTTTTTTTTTTGTTTTTTAATACCAACACATCTTCATGTAGGGACTAAATATACAAGTCATTGCCAACGCTAGCGCCACATCAACATATATGGTGGAAAAATTAGAAAAAGCACCAAATATTTATGCCACGTTAGCTAATCTCACTGGAGTAGTCCAAAATTGGACTAAATTCGAATTATTTGGAAGATAAAGAATTAAATTGAGAACTGCAAACATAAAGAACAAAAATTCAAACACCACAAATTTAGAGGATAAATTTAGTAAAGGTCCCCATAGTTTACTATATATAAATTTTTATAGTAACAGAACATTAACAGTTTAAGTCAATTTTATTTTTTTCTTTAAAAAATTTTTAAATCTTCACCAAAATTCTTCTGGAAATTTTTTGTTGAAAACTTTTATCCGAAAAAGGCATTTTTTTTGTGTTGATTTACATTCAATGCAATCAACTGTTCTTTTATAATCACTTGGGTCCTTGGGATTTATTTGAAATCCTAAAATTTAAATGCCTTGCTAATTTTTTCATTATTACTAAAATAATTGATCAATAAACAGTTGTAACTAACAATAAAAGTATCGAAGTAAATAAACTTTGAATCATAAAGTTTGGAGTGGTACATGTAAATGGTTTTAAATTTTTACATGTTACATCTTTATTACATAACCGGGACACACGTATTTTCTGGTGCAACTATCCGATGAATAGGGATAAGAATAAATTTTTAAAAGCCGCCTTAACCACACCGTTTTTGTCAATTTTTAAAAAAATCGAGGTTCAATAATTAAGTTCAAAATCATACCGTAAAATTAGTTTGGTTTTAGTTTTCTCCTCAAACCGCACCGAACTGAACCGAACCGAACCGTTCATATATATGAAATATATATATATATATATATTTATTTATATCTAAATTTATTCATTTTTTAACTTAAACTCTTCAATATATAAGATAAATTCACTAATCACATTTTAAATTATTTCAAATTTCATTAGTTATTGCTTTAATCATTGAACATTTGAAATAAATCTAATCATTTATTACTAAATTACACATGAACTAAAACTATAGTATGTTATATTAGCTAAAATCTTAAGAAGTTAGATTATAAAAACAAAATTATTGCTTGAGCTTGATTTAAATATGCAAAATCGCATTACATCTATTAGTTATATGTACTCTATACATTTAGTCTTTATACTTTGTATTTATAAAAATATAATTTTCATGCATTGAATTTTCAATATTAATTTAAATATTTTACTGATATTAGAAGATTATATTTTTCGTACTTTTGTCTAATTACTTGTTTTTCTTGTTTAAAATTGCCAAACCGCACCGAATTGAATCGAACTGCTTTAAATTGAACTTTCATTTTTATTTAAAAAAACCAAAATTTAAAATATGTTTTAGAGCCGCATACGGATATTCAACTTTAAATATGATTAAAAAAAAATTGAAACCGAATTGCGATCACCCCTGTTATCAAACATTATTTTCAAGAATTTGGCAGAATGTTTACCACATTTTTGCCAAAAATAATGGCACGAGTGAATGCACCAATTTTTCCATCAGAAATGTGGAAGAAATTTCTACTAGAATTTAAAAAAAAAAAAATATGACAGATATTTCTTGCATAAATTGTCCGCTGGATGTTTCTAACAAATGTTTCCACTTGGAATTCAAAAGAATTATTTAAAATCACTTGTGTGGATCAATATTCAAACGTCAGCAAGCACAAAAATATCTCTATTTTTCAAAAAATAAAATAATTAATTCAAAAATAATCTAGCGGAACTTTTTTTTCTAGAATATTAAAAAAAATAATATAATAATATAATAAATTTAAAAAAAGCCTACAACTTCTTAAATAGTCGAATGGCAAAGATTTTCTTTTCATTGTGGGGATCAAGGTTTGAAACTCAACAAGTACAAAAATATGTTTATTTCTCTAAAAAGAATTTATTACAAAAGAATCCAGTGAAAACTTTCCATCAAAATATTTTTTGGGATAATTATTTTTTGCCATCCAAATTATGACGCTTTTTATACTTTGCCACCTACACGATTTTTTGCATTTTACCATCTGGGAGCGAATTTCGACCAAAAAGGTCGCCGGAACACTATCACGTCCATGGCATGTAATCGTGGTAGGGCCATTTCCGTCATTTCATTTGTAGAAAAATTGTTTGCAAAAATGTGCTCTATAAGATTCGAACTTGGATTGAGAAGGAGTGCAATCACACCCACTACCATTTTACCAACCACCATTACTACCTAATATGAGGCAAATTAATGAATTTTAATGTCAATTTAAAATTCAAAAAATAAAAGAAATATATTTATTTTGTGAATTGATAATTGATATTACTTTTATTTTAATATCAATTTTTAATCCAAACAAATAAAAGGAATAAATTATTCTTTTAAAGAGAATTTTATCTTGCTAATTAATTAATTTTAAAATGAAATTGATAAAATAATACATTTATTTTATTTTTTATCCCATTTCTTTCATTATTTTTAATTTTATTTTTTCCCATTTATTTTAAATTATTTTATTTTATTTTTTTTATCCCATTTCTTTTAAAAAATATTCTTTTATCAATATATTTTTATAATTAATTAATTAGCTAGATAAAATTTTCTTTAAAAAGAATAATTTATTCCTTTTATTTTTTTGGATTAAAAATTGATAGTAAAAGAAAGGTAATACCAATTATTAATTCAAAAAATAAATATATCGAATCTATGGATAAATTAATAAAATAATTTTTTTAAGCTAAAAGGAAAAAAATTAATTTATTTTAATTAAATAGAATTTATTTATATAATTTTGATTATTTAACTTCAATGCATATATATGCTTATGAGTTAAAAAATTATTTATTGTAAAAAATATTGAAGGCAAAATATGAAAAATAGGTAATGAATTTTGATTTTGTCCTTTTAAATTGTAAAAAAAATAATTTATTTCATAATTTTATTCATATTAGATATCTTTGGAAAACAAATTGAAGGAAGAATATTAAAATTTGATAAATAAAATTTGAAATTTGAGCCTAAGTGATTAGTATAAATATAATTTAAAGCCTCATTTTATAGGAAAGTTAAATGTGTCCAAAATGATAGAGGAGGACGGTTCAAGATTTTGCCACATAGAGATCCCAAGTTTGACTCCCATCAAAGGAAAGTATTTTCGAGAGGGATTTAATCGGCCGAAATGACACTTTTGCCCTCAGCTATGTCACATGATATGCATGTGATAGAATCTCGGCGGAATATTCTGCTAGAAAATGTCTTAGATGGTGATCTGTAAAAAAATGCAAAATTCATATGGTAACCGGTAAAAAAAAATAAGTTTATATGGCAAACTGAAAAAACCCATTTACTTTGGATGGTAAATAATTTTTTCCAATATTTAAAAAAAACTAAATTAAAATTGTAATAAGTTTAAAAGATAGGTGATGATGTATGTATTATTAAAAAAAACATACACCAATGATTTCTTAAATAGCCTAATGGAAATTAATTTTTATCCAAATAGTTCATATAATTATGTTGAATTTCACTGAAAATATAATTATTTTGTTTACTTTTTTTCTGTAAATTTAGTTAATCATCTATCTTAGAAAAATTTCATCTATTAAGGATGTTTTCGCATTAATGAAATACAAATACTAAATATTGATCCATATGAAATGAGGTAGTAGAAATTATGGATCTAATTTTTCTATCAACATCATCTTCAGAAATTTAAAAATATATAAAAATTAATAAATTACGTAAGTACAAAAATGAATAAGTTACATAATTAGAAGATATAAATTAAAATTAATTAGTGAATTAAAATAAGTTAACAAGATAAGAAGAATAATTAAACAAATATATCATAAGTGTAAGAAAGAAAAACAAAACAAAATACATTACAAGCACTAACGATAGCATAGTGGTAGAACCATTGCCTTTCTATGTGGGTAACCGCGGTATAATTCTTCACATCTTCGAAAAATATCCATATTTTGGGGCAACGGCGATGGGCGGCTTTCTGTAAGCAACGACATCAACATTTTAACAGACAGTCTGACGGATGTATAACGACGCCGGTTCCCCCGTATCCTATACTTGTTATAATTTACTTCAAGTGTACAAAATTCCGGATACAAAATATCAGTTTACAAGATACATAAGAACGAAACTTGAAAATAGGCAAGTACGCAGCGGAATTTAATGGCTTTCTTTCTAATAAAATGCTTCGAACAGTTCCTCCTCTTCTACCTCACTAGGGTTAGATTCAATATCATCTAAAACACATCATATAACCACAATCAACATATAGTTGAGTAGAAATTTTACTCGGTCACATAAGGTGTTTGTGTGTGTTATTTGCACATAACCACATAATTTTCCACATTTACTACCTTTCGTCACCTATCAGTGACCCTTATAACTCCCTACCGCTTTAAATCACACCTCCTTCCTTATTCTCCAATTCCACCAATTCCCTACCTTATTCTCCGTTGGTCGTATCTCGTATAATACACCGAAAATCCTACAACCCGCTCTTTTGAGTAAAACCCTCCATCTACCCATGGGGGGATTAGGAGATGGAGGGAGTGAAAACTCTTACAGCCAGCTACCCCATGGTATGTCTCAGCATAACTTACCCAAACCACTCAGACAAATTTGGGCCCGTTTCACATAATTGCAATTTATTCACGTAAGCACATAGTTGTGAAAGTATTGCTTCCATATTTCAATATATTAGAAAATTTCATTAATGTAAAATAATGGAAGATCTTCAATATAATAATATCTTATAAACTTATTTTAACATATATATTTATATATATGTATATGTATAAAATGTTATGTTTAAACTATATAAAAATTACAACCAACACAAAAATAAATAAATAAATAAATATATATATATATATATGTGTATGTATGATATATATACCTATACAAGTGAAAAAAAAGATCCACTTGAAAATATATATATATATAGCTATATATATATGTACATATAATATATCTATATAGAGAAACACATGTAGACTTGAAAATAGTATATTTTGTCAAAACTAATAGCTTTTCATAGAAACACACCATTTTGCCAAACTACTTTATTTCCATAAAATTAACATAATTTCAAAAACACTATATAGTCATAAAACTAATAGTCTAGTATATTTTCATGAAACTAATACAAGTTTATGAAAACTATTATATTTTCAAAAGTAACCATTGTTTTTTGATAAGAGTTTTACAAAATTAAACAAATGTTTTTATAAGCTTTCTTTATATGACTAAATATATATATATTATATATATGTATATGTATATATATATTCTTATAACATCTTTTGATAATAAAGTTTTTATGAAGGAACTTGATGCGGTTGTTTTCTGGTTCGACCACGTGTCGGGATCTGAAAAGCTCTCAATAATAATGTTGGTGACCCACTTGTCAAAGAGGGAGGAACGCACGTGGGACTAGCTGGTTTTGCCCCGACGTAGGCCCTCTCATGCTCAAGTTAGTTGTAGGGTATTTGGAGAAGATGATGAACAGTAAATGAGAAGTATTCTTGCTTATCAAGAATGGGTGGAAAATTGAGTAGATCTTATATTTTCTTACCTTTGGATGGAGAACTAATTTGGTATTTATATGAGAGTGAGGCACCCGGATGTGACATGGTTGGTGTGAGCTAGTCAACTTCACTGTCACGAGTTGTACGGGCATGTGCTTTTTATCCCTTTTGGAACTCCCGTCGACAGCTGCTCTCACGTCTCATTAATGGGGGGCCTTATGGGCATTTAATATGTATCTTGGGCATTTATGACCAAGGATTGTATTTGTGACTGGGTATTTAATGTGTTGGAGACTGATGGGATGGACCTATGTGCCACTTGGCCGCGTTAGGTGGCAGTAGGTAAGGTTTGCCGTTAGTCGCTAGCTGGATTTCTTCCCATTGGCCGTTGCGTTAGACAGAGGATAAGTATGGGGTTGCGCCCTCAACACAAACGCATTCGAGGACCCCTTATGCCATTAAACCTCTCGCGCCTTACGGTAAGCTTGGAGGTTACTTCTTCGTGCGAAGAGCTATGAGGCTCGTTTCCTGGAATGGACGTCCTCGAGGGCCGTGGGTTCTTTCGAGGGTCCTTGGGCAGCGTACTTGGGCGCATTACCGGAATCTCAGGGACAGTCAGACTTAAAATCTCGTTTGAGGGCAGCCTGACTGGTCGAGGGCTTCATCACTCCAACTTGGATTGGTCAGGATTGTTTCTGCTGACGTGGCGGGATGAGGTGGCACCAAGCTCATCAGAACTTATTACAACTACACACATAGTTGCAAAACTTAAATCCCATGGATATCTAAGCAAATATTGATCACATAGCACTTTGTAGAAATCACATAATACTCACAAGATCATATGATTGCACATAAACATAACTAGGAATATAATCAATAGTTTTCAAGCATAAAAGGATCATTAAACTTTAACTAACATAAAATCTTGAAATTTAAGAAATCAACATCTAATTTATCATAACGTAAGATAACTTGCACACTAATTACAACATATCAACCACTGCATTTTATGATAAATTTATAATAAAGGAAAACAACTCCTAAATCGAAACATGGGAGCATGTTTGGCAAAAGCTCACACCCAAGAGCATTAAAGCTTGATTTTAACAAAGCTTTGTCTCATGAGTATGGATGCTTGCCTTATTAGGATTATCCTACTCAAGAAATAGAAAAAAACTTTTACTTATGTAACTAGAGTAAGGTTTCTTGAATATGAATCAAATGCCGGGAATTTCGAAGAACACCATGAAGAATGTCGTAAACTTGATTTAAACTTGATTTGGGAAATAACAATGATTTGATGGTTTAACACCTTGATTACAGATCAAATACTTTATTTAGATGATTTTTGCGACGAATGTCTTGAACAGTGTCTTAATCACCGTGGATTTGACTTGGAAGATATGCGAATACGTGGGCCTAACACCATGATCGCAAATTAAACGCCTTGGTTTGATGACTTTCATGAATAACACCACGAATTTTGCCTAGATCTTCACAACCTTCTTGAGCTTGACTTGAGAGAATCACGAAATTTCTTTTGACTTCTCTGGCTTTGGGAGGCATGTTGATTTTTTTTAGTCTGCAAATGACCCCCTTTTATAGGTACTTATATATGGTCTTTTAGATTACTACGAACTTCTTCAATATTTATCTCTTTAATAGAAATTTATTTTAAAGAGAAAATACTAGTTGTTTGTCATTATTGGATTAACTCACATTCCCAAATATGCGACTTTTCAGTATTTGATTGGTTTTGGACTTTTGGGCTGCACCATTTGATTTTGATTGGCCGAAATACTTCACATTGACACTTGACAACTTCTTATTTGCGAATAAAATAAATTTAAAAATATCAATTAAAATCAACTATTACTATTGAAATTAAATTTAGGAAATTTCAAAATATAAAATAGAAAATTTAATTAATATTTAATATTTTAATGTACACTTGTCAATTTTTAATTGGGCAAAAATTTAATCACTAACAACTTGCCTTTAAAAAGTGTAGTAAACAATTTCGTAGTGACAAAATTTTTTTCTTGTACTAATAGTTAAAGGATATGCGTTCAGGAAAGGAAAACTGTGATTTAATGATGAAAAAGCAATGAATATCACGATGAATTTGACAAAATTGTGAAAAAACAAACTGGCAGAAAAATCTGTTGATGCCAAATAGAGAAATCCGTTGCTAAACATTGGAGAGGAGTTATATAGATACTTACAAATTCATTCAAGTTAATCATATAAACGCTAGAGTCTTATAAGAATATACCATTCAAAATTATTATTTCCCCAAGGTTTTTCTGAATAAGAATAATCTTTATTTTAATGTTACAAATAATATTTCTTTGTCTAATATAATTTACAAGACAAAAGGACTTGATACCCATCTTGTATACAATGAGATTCATGTTAGTGTATATATAAACGGCTTTATTGCAATTTTAGGACAGTTAAGATACCACTTTTCGATTTGAGGACACTTTTTATTCGGGGTGGCAAATGTGGGACACTAAATTTGAAAAATTTTGCAATCTTAGGACTCCGGCGACTTTTCCGGCTAATTTCGCCGGAAAAAGACGCGTGGCGCCTACGTGGCACACACGTGGCTTATATTGGAATGAGTTGGTGTCTAATTGGCCAACTATAATGCCACGTCAAATTCCATATCAACATTGAGTCATAATTTTGGAAGAAAATATATATTAAAAATATGAAATTTATAGTACTTATAATATTTATATACATAAATATAAAAATTAAATATAATTACGAATATAATTTTATAAATAATAACTTTACAATTTTTTTTTTGAAATGATAATTATACAATATATATATATGAATATTTAAAAAAAAAAATCTACCAAACCCCACCCCCCCTCCAACCCGCCCAATCCCCCCCCCCTCCCCAAACCCTAGCTAACTTTGTCACCCCCACACTCAGCCCCCCCGCCGCCGCCGCCTCACCCAGTCCCCCCGTCGCCGCCGCCGCCAACTCCACCATCTCCTCTTCCTCAGATTTGAAATCGCGGCCGCCGCCACCTCCCCCTCCCCCTCCCTCAGCCCCCAAGATGCCTGTAGCCACTTCCCCCTCCCTCAGCCCCCAAGACGCCCACAGCCACTTCCCCCTCCCTAAGCCCCCAAGTCGCTCGCCGCCTCCTCCACCAAGTTGCCGTCACCCGCCACCACCTCCCCTCACTCAAACCCGAAGTCGTCGCCGTCGTCTCCTCCCCTAAGTTACCGCCACCTCCACCTCTCCTTCCCTCAAGCCTCCAAGTGGCCTCATCGCAGCTGCCCCCTCAACCCACAAGCCGCCAGCCCACACCTTTTTCGATCTCAAAACTGCACACACGGAGAGAGAGAGAGAGAGAGGACGGTGGTGGCAGCGACGTGGGGCTGAGTGAGGGGAGGTGGCGGCGGGTCTGAGGGAAGGGGGAGGTGGTGGTGGCGAAGGGTCTGAAGGAGGGGAGGTGGTGGCGGGTCTGAGGGAAGGGAGAGGTGGTGGTGGCGACGGGACTGAAGGAGGGGAGGTGGCGGCAGCGGCGGCGACATGGGGCTGAGTGAGGCGGCGGATCTGAGGGAGGGAGATGTGGGGGTGGCGGGGCTAGGGTTTGGGTTGTTGGGGAAGATGAAAGGGGGTAGGGTGGGTGGGGGGGGGTTTGGTATAATTATTTGTTTTTATATATTTATATTTCCATCCAAAATACCAACACAAAATGATGTGTTATCCTACATGGCAACCAACAAAACCACCTTCATGCCACGTCAGATATTCAAAACATATGTGTGTGCCACGTAGGCGCCACGCGTCTTTTTCCGGCGAAATTAGCCGGAAAAGTCGCCGGAGTCCTAAGATTGCAAAATTTTTCAAATTTAGTGTCCCACATTTGCCACCCCGAATAAAAAGTGTCCTCAAATCGAAAAGTGGTATCTTAACTGTCCTAAAATTGCAATAAAGCCCTATTAGGCCTAGGATTATTGGACTAATTCTGTTAGACTTAGAACTACTGGACTAATTCTTTTAGAGTTAGGAATTTGAATTATGTACACACACACGGTGTAGGAAGGGAGACAGAAAACAAAGAAAACGAAAGGAGGAAACGAACAAGCGTAGAAGAATTCGGAAGCCGAGAACTTATGAGCAACAATTGAAACGTAAGTGTTTTACTTCACATATTCTAAGTCACGTAGGGAATCAATCATAATACTCATGATATGAGGTTGCATACATGACCAGGCATAGACGGAATTGATTGTGTCGGCTAATCACTTCATGTTAGATATTATTTTACAGATTAAGCATACAATGTAGGGTTCAATTTGTACAATCCTATTTCTGCAATTTTGTGGACTTTAGAGCATGGGCCTTCATTAGTTTATTGTTGTCGAACAAAGTGTTATCATTGCAAGGGTAGAGCAGTATTATTATCTAGTTAATCAAGATTGAGGGCCGTAATGATTTTTGAGATTTTAGGAGTTTTGTCGGACACTAGTACTACACTTAATGAAAGGTAATCTTAATACGACGATATTATATGGGGATTCAGAGTGTTTGTTCAATCTGAACAAAGTGTCAGACATTAGTACTATACTTGCTATGCATAATCTTAATAGTGATTAATTTTGTTTATGAGGATATTATAAATCATTATTTGAGGGGTAAGACATAAGTTTGTTGAAGTATGACACCCTAGGATAATATTGAATCGAGGTTCACCGGTATCATTAGATTTAGGACCTTTGGATTAATCCTATTATACTTAGGACAATTGAGTTAATCTTATTAGGTTTAGGAATTTGAATTGTTATTATATACACACACAATCGGAGATATTATTTACTAGACAAGAGAGAGAAAGACGATGATACTAAACATTGATTCACGAGACTATTACATCAAATTTCCTCACAAATCGTAGCATTCATTGTGCACAGGTAAGAACGGAAATCATTCACAATACTTGGAAGCCTAGGACTTTAACTTTTGTATCAAGTTGATAGGCTATGACTAGTGACCCAACAAAAATTATGAACTGTGACTTGGAGGCATATGTAGTGTAGGTTTCATAATCAAATAGATTAGTCAGACTTTGCACTAATCTTTCCGAAGGCACCACACATGAGTTGAGCTTGCATATTTTAGTATTTCGTACTATGATTGTATTATGAATCTTGTCGTAATAGGGGTGTCGTAATATAAGTTTTCAATTTTATTTTTACCTCACTATGTTTGTTTTTCGCAAGCTTTTAAGATTTCCATAATGAGTTCAATTAGAAATATGTGATGGGGCGTTTATTTACCTCGATCTATGTTATAGAATTTTGGAGTATTACTCGGGACTTGGACAATAACCATAATATGGCATTAGAGTAATTAGATTCACTATAAATTGTTTTATTCATGGTTATTTATGTTTGTGTGATTGTTCTGAATCATTATCTAAGGGGTTAGGCAAAAATTGTTAAAATATGAGACAATAGGTGAATAAATTGAATCGAGGTTAATCGGTCTTATTAGTTCCTTATTCCGTACAAGATACCATAAATTGAGGAGCACTATCTTATCCCTACTTATTTCTTATTATAGATTCGATTGATTGGGAATAAGACCAACTATGAGTCGCTAGAATTTTAAGAATACTAATTGATCAGAGTAAGTGGTTTCTTCTCTCTATTATTTTGTGAAAATATGTTTCTATGAAATGTATATTTTTGTTCAAGTAAATTATTTTCTTATAAAAAAAATTGGATTTGAGCATGCTATTTTCCGAAGTTTCTATATAAAAAGCTAAAATTATTTTGTGACGTGTTATATGTGTATATATGAACATACTTTGAGCACTTGGAATAATATTGGTAGGAACGAGTTCCGAAATTTATGACCGAGCTACGGGGTACAGTAGCAATTTTCGAACCCGCTTAACGAGGTTATAGTTAAGGCCCTCCTATGTGTAATAATAATAGTGTCCGAACCCTCTTAATGGGTTTATAGCTAAGGCCCTCCTATAGATAATAATAGTAGTTTCCGAACCCACTTAACCAGGTTATCGTTAAGGCCCTCCTATGGATAATAATAGTAGTTTCCAAACCCACTTAAAGGGGTTGTAGTTAAAATCCTCCTACGGGTAATAATAGTAGTGTCCAAACTCACTTAACGGGGTTGTAGTTAAGGCCCTCCTATGGATAATAATAGTAGTATCCGAACTCACCTAACGTGGTTATAGTCAGGGCTTGATCAAGTGGGTCAATAGAAATTCCAAGTATTCACGAGCATGAATATGTAAATGAAATTGTCTGATTCTGTTTTGTTGTTTGTTCTGTTACTTGAAAGTGGAAAACGTTAATTTTTGAAACTTGTCTATATTTGTTAAGTGTGATATATATGCTATATATATATACATATAACTTGCTTGAATCCGATAGAGGGTCAAGAAATTCCTTACTGGGCGAGTGCGCTCACACCGCTAATAACCTTTTGTGGAGGATAGTATCGAGGAAGGTGACGAGGAACAATTTTGGGGTTGGTGATTGGATTGAAGGAGTCCATATTTAGAGAATTTAGTGATCGCTATTTAGTTTTGTTGTTTCCCATATAACTCTATTTATTAAGACTATTATGGATTAGTTCCTATTTATGTTTTTGAACTGGAGATGTAATAGTTAGGATTATTATCTTTTCCGCTACGATGTTCGAATAAGGTTTTTCAATAAATATATATTTGGTTTTTAGTATGTTCTGATTGTCGTGGCTTGGTGTTACTGAGTCCTTTCAGGCTAAGGGGTACCCCCATGCCGCGTCCCGGGGCGTGACATTGATACTTCCAAGATATTTGATATATGCTTGATTTTCAAATTCAAATGATTTCCTAAAAATATTATTTCCCTCTTTTAGTTATAACATGCTTTCATTTGTTTGGAAAGAATTGGGTTTGATTGATTAATATCTTTCCTTAATATCAATTACCTTATGTTCTAAATCTTGATGGGAGATTTAGATAGAAATTGATTGATTATCATTTTGATAAGTTTGACTTGGAATGATTTGAGGGCATTAATCACATCCACAACTTGCCTTTGTTACAATCTTGTTTATGTCTGGAACTTTAGTTTTCGTCTAGAACTTTAATTATTCTGTTGGAATTAAGATCATAATGGCTCCTTCCATTTTTACCATCAATATAGCCGTTTGAACTTGATTTGTTTGGCTAGAATCAAGGCCACAACGGCTTCTTCCTTTTTCTCATCAATATAGCGGTTGGAATTATCATTACTTAAAGGGGAACAGTCACCCCTTTAAAGATGTGATTGAGAGTCTTATAGTTGAAACGAGAATATTGTGTTCAATATCAAGATTTTACCATCATATAATTCTTGTTTTATTTTTTTTTTCTTTTCTCAAGGGACTTTCGAGGTGAAGAGTGAGATTCCAAGCCCAAGAATTCTTTGAGAGTGAGTTGAGTTGTGAAGTGTTGCTGGGTCGTGGTGTTGTTACATTGGAAGTTCCAGCTAGGTGTTTAGTGGACGTTTAAGCGTGCTACACTGAGGTCTTGGTAGAAGTGTTCAACTACGAATTAACCTCCAGAACCAACCACACTATCTCGCTTCAGAGGCCGATCAAATAGTTTATTGTTTCTCTCTTTATCGAGAGTTTTCAACTCTCGATTGATATTTACCTATTACACTAGAACTTATAGTGTAACTGTATTAACACCATTTGTTGTTAACAAGTTATCCTAATTGAAAGCTTGGGAACTGGATGTAGCCCAAATGAGTGAATCAGGATAAATCTCTATGTCGTTTTATTACTTTGCATATTTTATATCCTTACTTGCTCTGGTACTATCGTTGGTACTTCCAAATCCAATAACTTATTTGCTCTGGTACTATCATTGGTACTTTCAGACAGTAACTATCTTTTAAGCAAAGCATTTACATTTAAAACCTTAAAGTTTCCACTACATTTTACAAAAATATTTAAAAAGGTTTTAAGGCCTAATTCAACCCCCTGCCCCTTCTTAGACACATCATATCTATCAATTGGTGTTAGAACCACATGCTCTTTATTTGGTTTAACCACCTTATTTAACGATTCTAATGGCTTCTTCTAGTTATTATGTGTTTGCAAAAGTAATGTCAAATACCAGACCACCACTGTTCGATGGTACTAACTATGCTACATGGAAAAATCGGATGCAGGAGTTCATAATTTCATTGGACTACGCAATCTAGATGATAGTTGAGGATGGTCCTATCATCCCCACAAAAACCAAAGATGGCATCTAAGTTTCAAAGACAAAGAAAGAGTGTACTATTGATCGAGGACATGAAACCTCTCACAATGAATGCTAAAGCAAGGAACGTGATTGCATGTGCTCTCGTGAAAGAGGAATACAATAGAGTAAGTACCTGCTCTTCCAGAGAGGAGCTGTGGGACACATTGCAAACCACCCATGAAGGTACCGAACAAGTTTGTGAGGAGAGAATCACTCTATTACTTCATCAACTAGATATGTCCACCATGAGATCGGATGAGAATATTAGCCAAACGAATGCTCGATTCATGAAGATCATGAATACACTTCAGTGCTCTCGGTCAAACTATTTCTAAGAAAGAAAAAAGTAAGAATGATCATTAGATCACTTCCCCCGGAATGGTCTCCAAAAGTCACCGCCATCCATGAAGCAAAGAATGTAAACAAGATGAATATGTGAGAACTTATTAGTTCACTTACATGCCCAGGAACTGGTACTATTGAATAGAGAAGGAAGTTCCGCACAAAAAACCAAAAGGGACCTTGCCTTTAGTACCAAGCATGAAATTGATGAAGAAGACTTGGATAAACAACAAATTGATGAGGAGATCACCATGATGGCTCAGAGAATGAAAAGACTATCTGGTATTAAAAAGAAATTTCAAAATAATAACAATCACAGAAAAACTAGTCAAGAACAAAAAACAAATGAGTCTATCATATTTTGTTATGAATGTGGAGAGGTCGGTCACAAAAAATCTGAATGTCCAAAGCTCAAGAAGGCGTCTAAACCTCAAAAATCCTCAAAAGCTAGAGGATTGACTGTCACTTGGGACGACTCTGATAGCAATCCTCTTGATGAGGAGGAGAAAGCTCTAATGGCAAACAATGAGATAAACTTTAATTCCATGATTAGTTCGAATATTGATTCTGATGATGATGTTGACATCCATGCTTATATATATGAATGTTGACAAGAAATGAAGTTAGTTATGTCTTCCAATATGATTTTGAAAAATAATTTAAAGAAACCTTTTGAAGAAAACAAGAAGTTGGAAGATGAAATTAAACTTCTCAAAGTTTCTAATAGAAATGACAAGATTGCTTTTGAAATGAAAGTTGAAACTCTTGAAAAAGAAAAATCAATTCTTGAAAAAGAAAAAGCTACTTTTGAAAATGAAAATTTTAATTTGAAACGAAAAATCAAAAGTAAAAATATTTGGAAAGATGCTCCTTCTACGAGCAAAAAGTCATTTTCTAGCAAATCATCAAGGAAACCTAAATTGAAAGTTAATCTACCTGCTGAAAAATCAGCGACTGGACTTTACCAGAAAGTACCAGATCCAGAACGTGTTTTGGTTGTGGTATAACAGGTCACACAGATAAAAGGTGCCATATTAAAAGGCATATTGGAACTAAACTTATTTAGGTACGTAAATGCTATACTATTAACCATGAAGGACCCAATGAAGGTTGGGTACCTAAAGCACAATAATTTCCATGGATGAAATGCCTAAGGAACAACCCCGGAATCAAAATTAGTACTTAGATAGTGGATGTTCCAGGCATATGCGGGTGACATCTCAATGTTCTTAAACTTTGATAACTGCAATGCAGGTCATGTTTCTTTTGCAGATGACACCAAAAGAAAAATTATTGGTAAAGGTGCAATTGGTACCAAGATTGGTACTACCATTGAAAATGTTTAGCTTATTGAAGGGTTGAAGCATAATTTGATAAGTATTAGTCAATTACGCAATAATGGTTTTAATTCTCAATTTCATCCTATCCATTATATTGTTAGCAGGAATGGTACCAACTTATTCACTGCTACTAGAGATAGATATGTCTATTGCATTACTCTTGGCATTTTAACTAACAAAAATGTTAAGTGTTTAGTTGCAACAGATGGACATAGTTGGACATGGCATCGAATTGAGGCCATGTGAACATGGAACTTATCTCCCACATTACAAAAAAGGAATTGGTTAGAGTAGTACCAAAATTGAATTACACGAATGATAGAATTTGTGATGCATACCAAAAAGGCAAGCAAATCAGATAATCATTCAAATCAAAAAAGGAAGTCACAAGTTCTAGCCTCTTGGAACTTTTGCACATTGACCTCTTTGGTCCAATGAAAACCACAACTTTGATAAGTAAAAAAGTATTATTTCGTAATTGTTGATGATTACTAGATTTATTTGGGTCTTGTTTTTAGCACATAAAAACGATGCATTAAGTGCCTTCATTCCTCTGACAAAGCGTTTGCAAAACCCAAAAGGTCTTTTTATTAAGAAAATTAGGAGTAACCATGGAACTGAATATGATAAAACCAACTTTAATTTATTTTGTGAGAAAAACAGTTATATTCATGATTTTTTTTTTTGCTCCTAAAAGTCCCCAACAAAATGGTGTGGTAGAACGAATAAATAGAATTTTGCAAGAAATTGCGAGAACCATGCTAAATGAGTACAATCTTCCAAAATCTTTTTAGGGTGAAGCTATTAGTACCACATGTTATGTTGCAACTCGTGTTATTTTGAGACCACTATTGAAAAAGACACCTTATGAGTTGTGGTTTAACAAACTTCCAAACATTTCATATTTTTGTGTTTTTGGATGCAAATGTTTTATTTTAAATGATCGTGATAATCTTGCTAAATTTGATCCAAAATCCGATGAAGGTATTTTTGTTGGTTATTCTAGTCATAGCAAGGCCTATCGCGTGTTCAACAAAAGGAAAAGAACCATTCAAGAATCCATGCATATTATTTTTGATGAATCTAACCCTTCTAATGCCAAGGATACCTTGAGGAATGAAGTTGCAGGATTTGATAGACCTAGTTTAGTTCCAGAGATTGAAAATGAAACCAAATCAGAAAAATTGGAATCCACTGGAACTACCGATAAACAAACCAATGAAGATTCCAATACCAATGAAGATGAATAGAAGCAACAGAAGTTTAAACATGCTTCCAATCATCCTATTGATAACATCATCGATGATCCACAATCTAGAATAACGACCAGATCAAAGGCAGGACAAAATACCATAGAAAATTCGAACTCGGTGTTCTTATCTTTCATGTAACCTAAGAACGTGAAAGAAGCCCTTGATGATCCATCTTGGGTAAAGGCTATGCAGGAAGAGCTAGCCCAATTCGAGAAGAATCGAGTTTGAAAACTTGTAGAAATACCACCCAACCATCCAGTCATTGGAACCAAGTGGGTATTTAGAAACAAACCTGATGAATCAGTTAATATCATTCGGAACAAGGCTCAACTTTTAGCTAAAGGCTACTGTCAACAAGAAGGTATTGATTTCGATAAAGCTTTTGCACCCATTGCTCGATTAGAGTCTATACGTATGCTATTAGTTTTTGCATCTCGTAAAAAATTCTTGTTATATCAAATGGATGTTAAAATCACATTTTTAATGGTTCTATAAGTGAAGAAATTTTTGTGGAACAACCACCCGATTTTGAGAATAAAGAGTTGCATGGTCATGTTTTTAAATTGTCAGAAGCTCTTTATGGATTAAAGCAAGCTCCTAAGGCTTGGTACAAAAGACTTAGTAGTTTTCTCATTAAAACTGGTTTTAATATTGGAATCATTGATACTATATTATTTACAAAAAGGCATGAACATGATCTACTTATTGTGCAAATTTATGTTGACAATACTATATTTAGTGCTACTAATGTTTCACTTTGTGAGGAATTTGCAAGAAGTATGCAACAAGAGTTTGAAATGAGTCTCATGGTAGAATTGAACTTTTTCTTTGGACTACAAATCCTTGTCTACTCCTATACGTCCTACTACCAAGCTGGATAAATATGACGAAGGTACATTGGTAGATGAAAAAATGTACAGAGGTATGATTGGTAGTTTATTATATTTAACAACTAGTCGTCCAGATATAATGTTTGCTACTTGTCTTTATGTGAGATTCTAATCAGCTCCTAAAGAATCTCATCTTACAGTTGTTAAAAGAATATTACGATATCTTAAAAGCACAATTGATTATGGTTTGTGTTATCCATGTTCTAATGAATTTACTCTCACTGGTTTTTTAGATGCTGACAATGTTAGTTGCAGAATTGATAGGAAAAGTACCAGTGGAAGTTGTCAATTGTTTGATAAATGTTTGGTTTCTTGGTCTTGTAAAAAGCAAAATGTTGTTGCATTATCCACTACTGAAGCCGAATATATGCAACTAGGAAGTTGTTGCGCTCAGTTGTTATGGATGAAAGGCGTCCTATTTGACTTTGGTATCACACTACATGAATTCCTATCCTATGTGATAATACAAGTGCCATTTGCATCACTAAAAATCCAGTACATCACTTACGCACAAAGTACATTGAAATTAAGCATCATTTTATTCGTGATCATGTGCAAAAAGGTGATGTTTGCATTGAATTTGTTGATACCGAGCATCAATTAGCTGATATTTTTTACTAAGGCATTAAGTGAAGAAAGATTTTGCATACTTAGAACTGCATTAGGAATAGTTGACTTTCCCAAAATTGCATTAAAATGTTTTTCTAATTACAAATTACATGTTTGCATGTAAACTGCTTTGTGTTGGTATTTTTCCCTCTTTGATGATGAAGGGGAAGAGTAATTAGATTTGATGTCTTTATTTCTTGTTTGATTGCCTTAAAATATTTGCTCTTACCTTTTTTTATATTTTAGCTATGATTATTTGCTAGAATTCTTGTTCCCATACTCTAGAATTTATCTTGGTATCAATCTTCTATAAAAGAGAGGAATCACTTATTCATGGGAATTTATTTTGAAAATATCTACATAAATTCAGAGAGAGCTATGGTAAGTATTTATTTTCTAAATTACGTCAAATCTCTTGTCATCATCAAAAAGGGGGAGATTATTGACCTCTTTGGTACAACTAAGGTATGTTTTGATACTTCCAAGATATTTGATGTATGCTTGATTTTCGAATTCAAATGATTTCCTAAAAAATATTACTTCCCTCTTTTAGTTATTACATGTTTTCATTTTTTTGGAAAGAATAAGATTTGATTGATTAATATCTTTTCTTAATATCAATTACCACATGTTCTAAATCTTGGTGGGAGATTTAGATAGAAATTGATTGATTTTCATTTTGGTAAGTTTGACTTGGAACGATTTGAAGACATTAATCACATCTGCAACTTGCCTTTGTTACAATCTTATTTATGTCTGGAACTTTAGTTTTAGTCTAGAACTTTAATTATTCTGCTGGAATTAAGATCATAATGGATGTTTCCATTTTTATCATTAATATAGCCATTTGAACTTGATTTGTTAGGCTAGAAGCAAGGCCACAACGACTTCTTCCTTTTTATCATTAATATAGCCATTTGAACTTGATTTGTTAGGCTGAAGAGTGAGATTTCAAGCACAAGAATTCTTTGAGAGTGAGTTGAGTTGTGAAGTGTTGCTACGTCATGGTGTTGTTGTTGCACTGGAAGTTCCAGCTAGGTGCTTAGTGGATGTTTAAGCGTGCTAACTTGATTTTTTGGCAGAAGTATTCAACTGCGAACTAACCGCCAGAACCAACCCCACTATCTCGCTTCAGGGGCCAGTTAAATAGTTTATTGTTTCTCTCTTTATTGAGAGTTTTCAACTCTCGATTGATATTTACCTGTTACACCGGAACTTATATTGTAACTGTACTAACACCATTTGTTTTTAACAGGTTATCCTAAGTGAAAACTTGGAAATTGGACGTAGCCCAATTGGATGAACCAGGATAAATCTCTGTGTCGTTTTATTGTTTTGTAAATTTTATATCATTACTTGCTCTGGTACTATCACTGGTACTTACAGAACCAATAACTTACTTGCTCTAGTACTATCGATTGTACTTCCAGATAGTAGCTATCTTTTAAGCAAACCATTGATATTTAAAACCTTAAAATTTTCGCTATGTTTTACAAAAATATTAAAAAAGGTTTTAAGGCCTAATTCAACCCCCTCCCCCTCTTAAGCACATCCTACCTATCAACTTTTATATTTTTATATTCTATATATATATATTTGTATTTATATAGGTAACTATTCATATATGTGTATATATATATTTTAAACAAAAGTTCATATCAATAAAAAAGTTTAAAGTTTTGGGGGTGTTTTTGCACATGTTGATGATTACAAGCGGGTAAATTGCAATTATGCTAACGGACAACGTGAATTTCTCCACTAAAAATTAACCGAATCCTCAAATGGAACTAAAATTAAAGAAAAAATCCACTTAAAGGAGCAATGCTTTAAAGGGGAAAAGCTTGGGACCAAAAATAAAAGTGGGTCAAGTTATAGGACAGAAAATACAACTTTCTTAAAATTGAAAATTTTGAAAGATAAATGATTAAAATTGAAAAATACAAATATAAAGGACAAAAACTCAAACACTTCAAATTTAGAGGACTAGTTTTGCAAAAGTCCCTATTGAATATTTTATGCCCATCTGTCTTATCAAAAGTTAGAAATGAGTTTATTATACAAATGTATAACTATTAATGGCAAGATTATCATTTATATTGACAAATAAATGAAAACTTTGAAAAAACAAAAAGAAAAACAAACTGATACACGTAGGATGTGTTTGCTATAAATGAATGAATTTGATAGATATATTTACCTCCTCAATTTTTAATTTGCCTACAAAATTTTAGGTCATGATTATACAAAGGTCCAACATCAATTTGACAAATTTGTTAGATTACAAATCACGCCTGTGAAGGGGTGATATGGTTTCCTTATTTCTATTTCTTCCTTTATTAAATTATGAAAATACAATTGTGTCCCCTTATCTATACTATCTATACTATCAGTAGTCTCTCACTCATTTTGGTCTGACATTGTATTTATTTATTTTCTTCCCCATCCATCTTTTCTATGCTCTTTTCAAGTCCCACATTTGAATTCTTCTTTTGTTACTTTTGTTTCTTAGTTTTATTTCATTTTAGATTATTTTATATTTCATTTATTATGAATTTAAAAAATATAGTAGAAATATTTTTAAAAAGATATTTTGGTAGTAGATCGTGCCAAGTTTTATGCATATACTTAAATCATTTTTTTCTTATCATGCACACTCATTGAATGTGGCAAAATTACTAGTATAAATAATGAACCAACCAAGCCACAAAGAGTGCAAAATTCATATATGCAAGTCAATCGACTCTCAATCATCCACTGCTTCTCAAGAAATCGAATTGGCGCCGAGGATACCTCAAAGTTTAGGTTTGTCCAACCCATTCATCAGTTGTTACCGTATTGCTTTCATTCTTGTTATTCATGTTGAAATTAGTGAAGTGTCATGTAGTTGAATTTGCTTTCAGTTTGTTGTCCAAAATTAGGAACACCAATTTGTACTAAAAAATTCCTTAGTATGGGGATCAAATAACCTATAACCTTTATAGCCGGTGGGATATCCAACAAAAATACACAAACAAGCATGAGGCTGAAATTTTGTCCTGTGAGCCGACAATGTGGAAGCAAAGGCCAGACATCCAAAATTTCGAAGATGTGTGTAATCCACAGGCTGCTGATAAAGTTTGGTGTAAGGAGATGTATTGTGAAGAAGATAGGATGGAGTGGGATTAATCAAATAAGCAGCAGTTAGGATGCATTCGGACCAAAAATTGAGAGGCACCCTAGACTGGAAAAATAAAGCCCTTGCAACATTTAATAAGTGTTGATGTTTGAGCTCAACGACAGAATTTTGTTGTGGGTGGGCTACACAAGAAAACTAATGAACAACCACCTTTTCTTTAAAATAATCAGTGAAAGAAAGCACTGGGGCATTATCTGATCAGAAAACCTTAATGTGAGCATTGAATTGAGTCTTAATATCAGCAAAAAACTGAGGTATAATCCCCAACACATCAGATTTCTGTCTAAGCAAGTATATCCAGGTATAACGAGAACAATCATCCACCAAAGTGAGGAAAAACTTATGGCCAGCATGAGAAGGCTCATGAAAAGGGCCCCATATATCAGCATGAATTAAATTGAAGGGAGCATCGGACAAGTGGTTATTAGAGGGAAAAGATAGTTGTCGTTGTTTGGCTAAAGGACATATGTAACAAGGAGAATGATCATGTACAACATCCTCATGGTGCAAAACTGATTTGAGTACATGTAGACGTTTAAAAGATGGATGACCTAATCTAGAGTGCCAAAGGGAGCAGGACACTTTATTAACATGTATAATAGAGGAAAGATTGGCGAACTCTATAACATAGAGATCTTCAATTTTGCTACCCTTGCCAATCCTCCTCTGCTGGGAGAGGTCCTGAATCACAAAATAAGTGGGGAAAAAGGATAGAGTAAGTTGAGAATCTTGAGTAAGGGCACTAACAGAGAGTAAATTGAACTTGAACAAAGGCACATATAACACATTGTGTAAAATAAGGTGAGGCGAAAGGTGTATAGTGCTTTGAAAATGAATAGGAAATGTAGAACCATCAGGTAAACTCATAGTAGAATTAGATACAGGGAACATGGAAGAAAAAAGGCTAGAATAAGAGCAAATGTACCGTGAGGCACCAGAATCAACAATCCATGAGGTATGGGAAAAAACAGTAGAGGAAGTAGGGACAGATAGACAAGTACCTGCCGAAAAAGATGAAGAAGGAGTGTCGGAGACAGATCCTGGGGCAACGGATGGAAGATGTGAACTCAGCATAGAAAGAAGTTGTTGGTACTGAGCAGGAGATAGCGTCTGAAAGAAATTCTCAAAAGAGCCAGTAGATGCACTTGTAACCTGATTAACCACAACACTAGATGAAGAATTAGCAGTAACAGGAAGAGAGCAAGAGGGTTGAGAACGAGATAGATAACCAGGGGGAAATCCATGAAGTCTATAGCATTTTTCGATAGTGTGTCTAGGGGTATGACACTAAGTGCAGCACGATCGTTCTCTATGAGAAGTGCGATTGCTAGAACCACGAGAGGAATCACTGGACTTGGAAGATTTCTGAGCAGTAGACTTCACTAGATAAACAGAGTGTGAAGTAGTATCAAGCGCTGAAGTAGGCAAAGCCGTGAGAGCTTTCTGGCGCTCATCCTGAGAAACAAGGGAAAAAACACGATTGATAGGCGGCATAGGATCCATCAATAACAGCTGACCACGGATTGGAGAGAACAACTCATTTAACCCCATCAAAAATAGCATAATATACTCCATTTGGTAATAATCAGTAAGAGCTTTCACACTACCAGAACTACAGCGTCCACAACTGCAATTAGGACGGAAGTGAGAGAGTTCTTCCTACAGAGCCTTCAATTTGGTGAAATAAACACTAACTGACGAAGAATCCTGAGAAAGATATAGAAGATCGCGACGAAGTTGGTAGATTCGTGGAGCATTGCTCTGTTGGAAACGATCTTTCAAATCCAGCCAGATATCCAAAGTAGTCTCAAAAAAAATCACGCTCACCGAGATTTCCTTCGAAACCGATTTGAGGATCTAGGAAATAACAATATTGTTGTTATGGATCCAGGAATTAAGAAGAACAGGTTCCTCATCTGAAGGTTTAGGAATTGATCCATCCACAAACCCTAACTTGTTCTTCACCGACAGGGCAATTAACATGGATCTACTCCAGGACACATAATTCTCACCAGTCAGAGGCTACGAGACCAGGATTAAACCAGGATGATCGGTATGAAGCAGGAAAAAAGGATGAGAAGGATCATCAATGGAAGATTGAGCGAGAGAGTGCGAAGAGCTGCCGAAGTCAGGCATGGCAGAAAAGGATAAGCAGGAGAGAGAAAGAAAGAAAGAGAGAGAGAGAGAGAGAGAGAGCAGCGGATTTAGTGCTCTGATACCATATTGAATCTAGAGATGGAGAGGGCATGTGTGTAAGAAAACTGAAAGTGAATTGAATTTATTATTTCGTCAAGTACAATATATATGTACAATTGTGCTGATGTATGAAAAAGAGTAAAAAATATCTCCCAGCTAAAGCTGATGTGTAATTCACTACTAAAAGAAACAAAGAATATAAATACATGTGGCACATCCTATTAATAACCAAAGTTCAACTTTTACAAGCTATAGTTACACTTACACCTTTGATTTCTTATTGGTGTAATTTTCACTTAACGTCATACCCATGAATTATTAGGATGGAAAAAGCTTGAATTCTTCACGAATGTATCTCATACTTGTATGAGATGAATATGATTACCACAAGAATCATCTTTCTTTAGTGTGTATACATGGTGGTTGATTGGATTTTAAGCAGAATACTAACACCACATAGGAAAGTGTAACTTTTGATATTAAAGTTTCAATCCTAACTAAAGTAGATTTGTAACACCATGCTTCACATCAGGAAAACCAAGGAAAATGTGAATTCCTCGTAAGCATGGCCACAAAACTCAAGGAGGAGCGATAAGATTGTAAAATAAGAGAAAAATACAAGTTTTGATTTCTCTGTGATTTTCTTCGTTTTACTATATTTGAGGATATTTTTGCTTGTTTTATTTGAATCAAGGTGAAAATTTGTACCTTGGATAACATAAGCATTATTTGGCCATATTTGCTCATCTGTTGTACATTGATATCATTCACCTGTTTTTATATAGTGAACATTCTAAGTTCCTTAAATTGGTGGATACTATATTTTAAGCATGTGGTAAGTGTATTTGTTTGAAATAAAAGTTTTATTAATTGAAATTTGCAAAACTCACCTCAAATGTGAGATTGTTATAGACCATGTTATGGAATTTGAAATTCAAGTCCAATTTCAAACCACACGGCTCATAAAAAATCCAACACCAAATCAACCAACCTTATAAAGTGGCTTCATGGGGTGTAAATGCAATATAAGATTCAATCAAACATTTCCGTGTAGATATTTCTCTTAGTTGAAAAGATTATAAAGCATGGTATGTTTATTATGACTTTGTCAGTGAATTATTTATAGACTCAAAAAGGAATGGCTTGTAGAAGAAGGGTTCAAGGTAGGATATATATATATATATATATATATATAGTGTCCTAGAGAATCCCTACTCAAATAGATCATATGAGGTGATTAATCAGGTATTCTGACATATTTTATTGACAATTTTTGATTGAATTGAAATGCTTTTGCTAGACTATGTTTCCATCTCAAATATGTAGATGGTCTAGTTGATTCTGTAACGCTCCGAAAGCTCTAGCTAATTATGAAAACATCTATTGATAACCATATCACAAAAACATGCTATTTTATAACGTAATTAAACCAAACATGCTTACTAATATTCCAAAAGATGAGTTTACAAATGTCATTTATTATGTATACACAACATATATATAACTTAACTACCAAGTTTCTAGCACAACGCATACATAACTAACTAAAATCCTCGAAGCACCCTCCTAAGTCTTCCTCGTTCCTATCTTCCTGTGTCTCAATTCCGGCTAAAACATAATAGAAAGAAACGTCAACATATACACATGTTGAGTAGAAATTCGCACAGACATGAGGTGTTCGTGTGAAATTGCATATTGTCATAAAAGCACATAAAACCACACATAAAACCATAGAAATTTCAGTTCCTGATCAAATCACATCAATTTCCGCTCTGATAGAGCATCACATTCCAACACATTTTTACCGTTTTTCCACCTTGACAGGCGGCTACCTTATCTCGCCGTGCCGCAATTTAATTTCGGGAAAAATGCACTGTACTCCCCTGTGGTTTGGGAAACTAGCACGCTAGACCCTGTGTTTTTCTAATTGTTATAAAAAACCCTATGGTTTTAAAAATCAAGCTTAACGAACCTTTTTAGCTACTCGTGTCATGCACGCGCGTTTTGTGCAATTGGTCTTCACTTTTTTAGAATAAAATGACATTTTTACCCTTATTAATTTAAATTATTATTAAACCTTTTTTTTAATTATTAAATCTTCTTAATTATTATTAAACCTGATTAATTTAAACATTTTTGTCCTAAAACCCTACATAATTTCAATTTTCCTTTTTTTATCTTTTCAATTTCCACCATCAAACCACCGCCGGCGCCGCCCTCCACCACCGCTGACGCCACCCTCCACCACCGCCGGCGCAACCACCACAATCCACCACAAAAGATAGGGACATAGAGAGAGAGAGAGACCACCACTACCGCCCACCACCGGACAGAGACAGAGAGAAACCGCCACCACCATGCCCTCTGCCGCCGTCGCCCGCCGCCGCCACACTCACCACCACCACCCAAGAGAAATTTAAAGAGAGGGAAAGAGAGAGAGAGAGAGATGGAGCGAGAGAGAGACATGAGAGTCAGGGGGGAGAGAGAGAAAACAGATCGGGAGAGAGAGAGAGAGAGAAAATAGATCCATAGATGAGTGGCGGCGACGGCAAGATCTATTCGATGAGTGGCGGCGGCGGCGACGACGAGATCTGTCCGATGAGTGCCGGCGGCGACGAGATGACGGAGATGGTGGCTTCGCCGGCGGTGAGAAGATGAGAGGGAGAGGATGAGGCGTGAAAGAAACAGGGAAAGAGAGAGGACGGGCGGCGGCAAGATGAGTGGCGGCGACGGCGACGACGAGATCTGTCCGATGAGTGCCGACGGCGACGAGATGACGGAGATGGTGGCTTCGCCGGCGGTGAGAAGATGAGAGGGAGAGGATGAGGCGTGAGAGAGAAGGAGACAGAAGGATTAGATGAAGAAGAAGGAAAAATAGGAAAAAAAAAACGTAAAAAAGGAATTAAAAAGAAAATGGAAAAAAAACGTAAAAAAGGAATAAAAAAGAAAAAGAAAAAGAAAAAGAAAAAATAAAAATAAAAAATAAAAAAGGAAAAAGTAATATTGAAATATTGGTAAGGGTAATTTGGTCAATTCAACTAAAAAATTGACTAATTTGATCAAGGGGGTGGTGAGCAACTTTAAAAAACCATAGGGTTTTCTATAACAATTAGAAAAACACAGGGTCTAGCGTGCTTCTTTCCCAAACCACAGGGGAGTACAGTGCATTTTTCCCTTTAATTTCAACTGATATCCAACCGAAATCACACCAAAATCCACCAATCCCAACCTATACACACCGGTGGTCATATCTCGAGTATATGCCGAAAACCTATGACCCACAACCAATACATGGAACACTCCGTCCATGCAAGATGGGAATAGGCATGGATGGCGAGAATTGGTTTAAGACCGGCAAGCCCATTGCCGCCCGGCCGAACTCTAGCCCCATCCATACCGAACACATATAGGGCCATTTCACACATAATTCCAACACATACAAATTAGAATTTCATCACAAATAACTGTTTCAGCTCAACTCAGCACAAAGTACCAAAACTGCACAATTTTGCGAAATCGACTTTTACATTTTCGAATTGAAATTTTTAGTTTTCAACTACTGAAATCCCAACTTAAAACCTACTGGAAATCCACACATATATTCCCAAAGTTGTAAAATAGACTTTTAGAGTATAAATTTCTGGATTTTCAGTTCACGAAACCTGAAACTTTCAGACTGCGATGCGAAACGATTTAGCGTGCAACTTCTTAAATTTCCGGCTTTCGTAATCCAAACCTCCAGCTTTTAAAAAACTGTTTCTACAACTTATTCTACACTGAATTTAAAGTATATAAACCAGGTTTTTGATTTGAAATTTTTGGGTTTTCCAGCAATGCGAAAATCGAACTTTTTCCCTTTGGAAACAAAGTTTTCTGTATGAACAGTGATTTCCAGCATGTGTGCAACTCGAAATTTCAGCTTGGAAAACTTAAAATTCTAGCTTCTAGCACATATATAAGACTCTAAAAAGGTATAAAACATAATAACATAGCATAATTACAACAATTTCAGCATGCTTATTCTAGAATTTAGCCAAACATGCTCAAAGCAACATCATAATCATCATATTCACATATATAACCAACACATCTTGAAATCCCTTAAACCCAATATGGAAACCAACTTGTGGTGACCTCCTAGGTCTTATAGGGAAGATAACATGCCAATAGATTAAGATAAAACCTAGCCCTAGCTCATGCCATAGGCAAATTTCTACCTTGATAGTCTTTCTTACCTTGTGGGGGTTTCTTGCCTTGTAGGGGTTTGAAGAAGGGAAAGTGTGTGGGGTTGGAAGATGGTTTGAAGAGGTGAAAGAGTGTGGGGAAAAGTGAAAGAAACAAGAAGAAATGGCGGGGTGTATGGCCGGATTTTAAGTGTGTGTGTGTGTGGTGATTTTTGTGTTTTTGCTATATTACATAGAAGACTACATAGAAGATGAGTATGAAGTCATTTTCGAATTAATGCCCTAATTGACCAAGTATAGAGTATAACAAGCTTAAGTGTTGTTCTACTTTAACCATGGCCAAACATGTATTCATTCCTCTAGAAGGTGTATGCCAAGCGTATTTATACATTGTATTTGGCAAGCTTGGTGGATAAGATTCAATACAAGCCTAGTATTTAATATTTCCTATTTTCTCTCCCAAAATCCCCCAAAATTCGTCCACCCTCTTTTAAATCTGAAAATGTAGGTTATTTTCTTGTATTATATATATAATTAGGGAAAGAAATAATATCTAGGGGTAGAAAATACAATTTACGCATTTCTTAGGGTTTTAGGACATAAAATCCGAAAATTCATAATTAATTTAGAAAAATTCCAAAATTATGAAATTTAATCTTTATAAATGTGAAATTATATGTATATTTCCCAGAAATTAAAAATGTTTTAGTTATATTTTCAAAAATTGCAATCTGGGACATAGAACGTTCAAAAATTGTGTTCGAATGTCAAAGTTGCCTAAAATTTGGAAAATCATGTTATTTATTCAAAATTGCATCTTCTCCATGCATAAAAGTCTAGAATACTTATTTATATTATTTTTGAAAAGTAATGAGTATTTAATAGATGAATTTTCCAAGAATTGGTAATCAAAAATCGAAAATTAGTACTTTACCGTTCAAATTATACATTAGTCTCAAAATCAAACTAAAAATAACAAATAAGAATAACATTTCCAAGAAGCATGAGATTTCATATCAATTATTTAAATAATAAGGAATACCGGGTCGTCACAGATTCTCCACATGTCAGTATTGATGAAAATTAGAAAATTCTTTGTCAGTTGTGTCTCATCTCAAAAAAAAAAAAAAATAGTTAAATGTGACTTCATAAGATCTAGCCAAAAAATTGGCTAGTATTTTCATGGTTGTACTTCATCCTGCTTGTAAAGCCTGAACTTGTAAGAGGAAATTGCACAATGCAAGGTGGAAGCCATTCAAGGTACTAAAATTTCCTTTTTCTAAGAAAAGTTAAGTTTTATATCCTCATGAAATCATGATTAGGTTAGTGGTTTTCTTGGAGCACTTGATGAGACTTAGGGGTGGGCGTTCGAGTTGGGCTACTCGACACCCGACCTGACCCAACCCGATCGGATTTAACCCAATCGGGTCGGATACCCGTATTGATATGTATTTTTGGGTCAGGTACCCGGTGCATTAGGTTATACCCGAATTAGTTATCGGGTACCTGAAACTTTACCTATTTCCCCATTTTGTGTCATTATTTCTCCTGAAATCCTAAGAAATTTTCCCCCAATTCAGAATTTATTACCTTGCTTTGGGGTTTGCGTCATATTTTGGTACCCAATGAGCAGATTAGAAGGCTTTTTCACCATGGAGATGCCATTAATGAAGTTCAGAGGAGGAGACGACATGAGTTACAAAGATATAAAGATAAATGATACAGATTTCTTGAAGCTACAGGTTTCATGTGGTTTTGGATGAAGTATATGATGTAAAGTTTCCTCATGTGGGCTATAGCATGCACTAAAATCAATACAATAGTTTTCATCAAGTCACATTGCACTATATATTTCTCAACATAAATATAGATTTCTTTTCTATATACTGAGCAAGAGAATCTCGTTTTTGACATCTTGAAATCAGATTGTTGAATACATTTTGGTAGACATACGAGCTTTTTACTTAGCAATAAAAAAATTTAAATAGCAAATATGGAGTGTTAATTTCATGTTCAATTTTCTCTAATCAACCGTATATATCATTAGTGACTCAAAAGAAACTTGTGTCAATATGATTCTAGGATCATAACCTACATGTTAAAATTTCAGGTTAGCTAAAACCTTAATTATAGCAATTCCATGAAAAAGGATCAAGATCACAATCTAGTACTTGAGCAGTATGCAATGGGTAGGATTCTTTAGAACACCTAATCTAGAGACCTTTACCAACTCCATTATGTTGTTAAACTTTCAAAAAAAATGGCTAATTTTAAAGTTCAAAGTTACTTCCCATTTCAAAGTTACTAGCTATTGGTGGGAGGAAAAAAGCAAAAAACAACAATTATTACTGAAAGAGAGTTGATTAAAATGGCAACAACCAAAAATTTACTAATTGGCATAGTTTAATGAAGCATCACGTATCATGTCATCCACCGTGGAAGCCGTTTGTGCAAGAACTTAACCTATTTATTATTCTAAAGCATTACAGTTTACCAACTACCAACCTTCAAAAGATCAAAAACATTCTCGCATATGTACTTTTCCTAAATTGTTGCAACGTGTTGTCATAGTTTGTCAGGGTGGACACAAAGAGTGGCTTTCCTTTAAGCCGATATAACTTTAGTTAATGGAACAGGCTGAGAAACTGCTATCAGGCCCAAGAATCTATCAATAGGATAAATTTAATATTATATAACTTTAATTCAGTATAAAAAGATGATGATAAATAGCATGAAAACATAGATTACTTGTTAGACTAGTCTCCAGTAAGCAAATATATTTTAGCTTATTAATTACTCCTTGTATCAAATAGCCTATTCGATTAAATAATAAATTGAAAGTTTCATACTTTATGGCCATCTTCATCGTATCACATTTGTGATATTATTTATATTTAATGCATGTGGTTGAATCTTTATGATCACATTAAAACTATGAGACTTGCATTTATGACGTGTCTCAAATGGGAGGATGTCTTGTTTTATAGACATCGAGTGTAGTGACACTCGTATGCATAAATGGGTGCTCATTAGGGAATGAGTTCACTAAAGATTCCACATGGAAACTCCTAAATGGGATAAAAAAATTTAGGAATGTTTTCAAGCTTATGACATGCTTTAACTAATCCTTAGACTTGAGATTTCATAGTACTCTTGTATATGGGCACTTATAATTTGATATAGGTGTCGCTCCATGGCGAGTTTTTGTGCTCCTATGTTGGGAATAGATCTCCCTTATATGGAGACTAGTGAAAATCAATGAAAGATTCGTTGATCGGCAAGTTGAGTGAGTGAGTAAGTATTCCATATATTCTTTTGTAATTGGTCCACTAAAATCCTTGAGCAAAGTAGAGGACAATGATTAGAGAATGAGTTTTCTAAGTCAATTATCAAATGGATTACTTGCAAAGAATTATAAGCATTGAGGATAGTAAAATTTCCCAAAACCCATATCCTAGACCTCAATGAGGAAACTAGACAACAAAGGGATTTTATTTGCACGGCAAGTCATAAGTAGAAAGGTTCGCACTAATACTTCACCTATTGGCTAGGTATTCGTGGGCTTGTTGCAAGACATCGACCACGATGGATGGTGATCATTAATTAGAAAGGGTTCTAACAAAATGGTGATTAATTAAAGAAGTTTAATTAATCATAGATAATTTTCTTATCTAAAATATTACTTTGTATGCAAGCCCGTCACTAATCGATTGCTGAACCTGAAGTGTCACACTCAATGGTTGACCAAGCATCTAAATATATGAATTGATTTATAGTAATTAATCAAACTGAATTGATTAGTGAGATCAATTGAATTGAGGGCTAATTCAATTGTCCTATCTCATCAATTGGTGGATAGGAATCTATTTGAAAAAATTGATTTAGGAATTAATTGATTAAGATTCAATTGATGAAACAAATTTGAAATTTGATTGAAATTAACTTATTACTTGAAATAAGATTTTAATTTAGAACTAAATTGAATTTGGATTTTGATTTAAGAACTAAATTGTAATAAGATTTCAATTAAAGACCAAGTTGAAATATGATTTTAATTTGAAGATTAAATTGAAATTAGAATTAAATTAATTTAATGGTTCAATTTAATTCTAGAATTCCAATTTGACTATAAGACTATGAGATAAATCTTATAGTTAAAAGATGAATTCTAGGAATAAGAGATAACGAGAAATCAATTACAATTTGTACTAAAGAGTAAGAGATCAAGTACAATTGGAAATCCTTCTCGGTCAAGGATATGTAAATAGAAGAGGTTATAAATACCTCCCTATGTGGTCCTCATTGTACATGCAAAACATAGAAGACACAAGCTAGTTTCGTTTGCTTTTTTCTTTTAAAAAGAAAAAGAAAAAGAATATATGATGATGAAATTATTTTCAGACAATTGTATCGTTTTCATGTATTGTCTTGGTCTTTTAAGTATGACCAAATCTAGCTTTTCAGGAGTCTATTATGTTGATTTTTCACAATGTTTTAGAATTATAACCTTTACATATATAGTATCATACTAGTATTTTATTATATTTTATGGTATTTTTAGTACATGTTTAAAATAACTAAATTATTCATTGTTATATAGTCAAGGTTATTTACCGTTACCATAGTTTTAGATAAAGTAGTCAAATTTTATTGGATCTTTTTAGATTCAAATAATTCTTTTGTTTTCTTCCCTTTTTTGGATCGTTTGATACTCTAGTATATTTCAAATTTCATCTAAATATGATTTTATAGACATTCGCCAAGCTAAGAAGCCCCCTACTTTGATAACAACATGGAGGTAGAGTTCTATTAATTTGAGGGAAACTTTTTGTCTAAATCCGATTTAATTGTTCCTAACTAATCACATAACGAATGTTAAAACAAAAGAGAGAATCAAATGGCTACAAAAGACAAGAGAGAAATTTGGAGGAATAAAGAACTTTTAGTGGAATTGTGAATGCGTACTGAATGATTTGGAAGTGATACAACTCCCCCCATTAATAGAGTTCTATCAATATTTATTCCTTTAATTTTCTCTAGACATGAACTCATGTTCCCACTAATTCCACATATTAACCCATGGGTTTTTTTTTTAAATTTAACTCAAAAAAGTGGATTGTTTAAATATTTGACCTGAAAAAAAAAATACTTTATAAATCTGACATAACTCGCCGTCAACTAAAATATTATTAAAATTTGTAATTTTTTAATATATTATGTCAGGCAAAAAAAATAATAAAATAGTAAAACTCACCAACACTGTTGGAGAGTTTCAGATAAAAAAAAAAGAAAAACTGTTGGCGAGTTCTGAAATAATTTTTTTTCGGTTGAAGAACTCACCATTGCTGATGACGACTTTTGGAGAGCAGAAAAAGAAAGATAAATTAAACTCGCCAACAATATTGGCGAGTTGTGAATTTTTTTTTCCATTGAATAACTCGTTCATAGTGTTGGCGAGTTGTGAAATATTTTTTTTTAAAAAGCATTGTTATGTGACATTCTCTAAGCCTAAGCTTTTTGTTAGGACGTGATGGCTACTCACATCTACCCACGTACGTAATTAATGCCTTTCACTCTTCACGGTGCATTTGTGTTGTGCTCAAATGCAAAAAGTACACTAATTAACTTATACATCCAATTAAATAATTACCCTATATATAAACATAATTGAAAATTGAATAAAAAAAACTATCTAATATTCAATTTGAACTATCTAAAAAAAACTTGAGCATTAGTACGAACACTTGTTAGCTTAATTTCTTCACTCATGACCTTCTCACGAACAAAGTAATGACGGGCCTCTATGTGCTTCATTCTTGCATGGAAAATGGGATTAGAAGCAAGCTTGATGGCACTCTCATTATCACACTTGATTTGCATAGCATAGTCAACTTTACATAGTATGTTCCCAACCAGCCTTTTAAACCAAATGCACTCTTGTGCTGCCATGGTAGCTGCCATATATTCTGCTTCAGTGCTGGACAAGGCAGCAACATCTTGCTTCTTGCTGCACTAAGAAATTATCGCCAAGCCAGTGTGGAAATAGTAACCTAAAGTGGAGGGACAATCATTTGTATCTCCGGCCTAATCCACGTCAATAAATCCACTCAACACAAAGCTATCACATCTCTTGTATAGAAGACCATAATCAAGAGTTCCTTTTACAAAATGCAAAATTCTTCTTGTTGCTTCAAAGTGAGGATTTCTTGGATTCTTCTTAAGCTATGAAACACCACCAATAGGGTATAAAATTTCTGGCCTTGTGACGGTTAGATAAATCAAGTTTCCAACAAGCTATCTGAACTTCCTCGCATGTTTCAATGGCTTGCCTTCATCTTTCTTTAACTTAGGGCTTTCTTTGCATAGCCTCTTTGGGAAACAAAATAGCCTTGACATGATTTTTCCACTTCAAGACCAAGAAAACATCCAATCTCTCCCAAATTTTTCATATCAAAGCGAACAAACAAATTATCCCTTAAATTAGAAATTTCTGATTCATTATCTCCTGTCATTATCATACCATCAACATATAATAATACCAAAAGATGGACATTTGATTCTAATTTTATAAACAAACTAGAATCTAAATCAAAAATTTTAATTCCACAAAACAATAGGTATTGAGCAATTTTACCATACCAAGCTCTTAGAGCTTGCTTCAGGCCGTAGAGAGCTTTCTTCAACTAGAAACCATGATTTGGAAATTGCTAAGAAACAAAGCCAAGGGGTTGCTCCATGAGTACTTCTCGATCGCACTCCCAATAAAGAAATGCATTCTCTACATCAAGCTGCTACAACTTCCAGCTTTTAGAAGCATTAAGTGAGGTAATAGTTCTCACCGTCACCATTTTTGCTGCTGGACTGAACGTCTCTTTATAGTCCAATCCATAGCTTTGAGAGAAACCACGAGCAACCAAACGAGCTTTAAACCTATCAATAGTGCCATCAGATTTTTTCTTCAATTGGAAAACCCCATTTGCATGTGACTGGCTCACAATTTTCTGACCAACTCCCATATCTCATTTTTATCTAGAGCATCAATCTCTTCTTGCATTAAATTCTCCCAATCTTGACAGCCCTTTGCTTCCTCATAACTAGTTGGTTCTTCTAAAGTTAATGCTCCTATAAAAAAGCATGAAATCACTAAACAATTATTAAGTTCTACCTCATAATCTTTGAGGTAGTTTAGCTGCCTTTTGTCCGTTGTTGACCGTCTCACAGCTTGTTGCTCCCCATCTTCTCTATTCCGAAGTGGTGACTCATTTTCTGCCTTTTCCCTACGTGTTCGCACATTTGCTTCAGGAATTAAGAGCTCTAAATTGTCTTCGTCATCACCAAGAGCAACAAACTTTGGAGCAGGACATGGTGATGACACGTCATCGAACATCACATCTCTAGAAGTAGTAAACTTCTCTGCCTCCGGATCCATGCACCTCCAACCTTTCCTAAAAGAGTTATAGCCAACAAATACACACTTTCTTGCTTTCGAGTCAAGTTTGGTCCTATGGCTTTTGGGAACATGAGCATAGCTAATAAGTCCATAATTGTACTTGGTTTTTATGTTTATTTTGACGGACTTATCACGTATTTTTCTCCATTTGAACCTTATTATGCCTAAATTAGAGTTAAATCGTTGTTTTGTAGGTTGATGGGAAAAATATCATCAAGGAGACAAAAGGTGGAAGTCAAGAGTTGGGTACTTGCACAAGATATTTTGGGTATCAACCCAATTTTAGCCATTTCGAGAAGGAGTGTATTTGTATGTTTGGGTACGTACCCTAAATATTTCGGGTATGTACCCAGTTTCAGTCATCAGGGAGTTAAATGAATCTGTAAGTTTGGGTGCGTACCCAAGATATTTTGGGTACGTACCCAAAGTCCGCGATGCAATTAACAGCTTTTCATGTTCGATTAGGACTCCATTTTTGGAAGGCGGCGCTAGGGTTTTTCTGCCCCTTTTTAAGTCCAAATACATTTGCACAACTGAAGGTTCACGTTTTTAGCTAGGTTTTAGTTTTTAAAACTTTTCTTTTTCATCTTTTTGGGAATTTGTGGATAACGAAGAAGGGAGAAATCAAGAACCAAGGGAAGACCAACCGAACAAGGGGAGTTTTCGTCTGAAATTTCCAGTGAATAAGTTTAATTATTTTCTTTTCATGAATTCTTTTCCAGATTTTGTTCTTATTTTTAGTTTCATTATGAACTAATTTTATTTAAGTGTAAGTATGGTGTAGTTCATCTTATTTGCTATTCTATGAAAATCCCGTGAGTTTGAATTTGTTTTTGTATGTCTTTTTGTTGTGTTATTCTTGTTTAATGATTTAATACGTGGTTAGAATTTGATCACCCCTAATTAGCGAATTTGAGAATCGTGATGAGGTCGAGAGACGATTCACGATTGTAGCTCTAGTTAGACGAGATCAAATGGTGTTAAAGTTGCATGAGAATAAATTTAACATTGATTGAGCCTTAAAACCGTGATTAAAATTCATACAAATAATTTCTAAAGCTGAGATTAATTGAATGAGAATTGGTTAGTCTTAGGCTTAGAAGGGTTTGTAGGAATTAATTCCGCAATGCTCGAGAGAGATTGTGGATATATTTGTTCCTAGGCTTCACACAACCACAAAACCACTCAACTTTGGGATTTGATTAGAATAGCGAATTATGTGAATGAAACCACCTTGCACTTGCATTTTCCACATTGATTATTTGTTATTATTGTTCTTCGCAAGTTGTTTTTATTAAGAACTTAGGTTTCTTTTAGTAATATAAAATCACTATCCAATTTGATCCATTTAGCTAAACCAACACGAGTCATTTTCACGGGCTAAATCATAATCCCTGTGGGATTCGACACTCTACTCACTTTGTATTACTTGTACTACTGCATGGACTTGCGTAGCTCCCAACAATAGCATATAGAACCAAATACCCAAAAATAATTCACATTTGGCTTTTCACCATATAAAATCTCAAAAGGAGATTTTTATGTACCTGATCAAGGTGGCAGCCTATTAGTTAGATGGCATGCACATTGAATTGCTTCTACCCAAAGCTCCCGGGGAAGATTCTTGTCATGCAGGTATGTAAGACAAATTGAAGTGAGATACCCAAGCTTTCTTTCTACAACCCCATTCTGCTATAGAGTATCTGGACAAGTCATTTGATGAAGAATGTTGTTATCGTCACAATATTAGAAGAAATCGTTTGACATATATTCCCCACCATTGTCACTGCTAAGACATTTTATTTTCTTCCCAAACACCTTTTCAATCGCATATTTAAAAGCTGCGAACTTGGGTAGAGCTTCACTTTTCTCTTTCAAAAATTTCACCCAAGTGAACCTCAAGTGATCATCCACCAACACCATGACATAGCGATGCCCACTATAGCTTGGTATTGTTGTTGGTCCCATCAAGTCTGTATGAACCAACTCGAACAATGTAGATTGCTGATTTGATGACTTTTTGAAAAAAAGACAATGAGATTTGTCATATTGGCAACCTTGACAAATCACATCTTCACGAACATTCTTCAAAGCTGGAACTCCATCCATCAACTTTTTAGAAGAAATCTACTGTAACAATTGATGCCCTACATGAGCCAACCGAGCATGCCAAATTGTGACACTGTCAGTTTGGCTTGTCTTCTTCACATAGGATTCTCCTGCTGACATAACAAACAAAGAACCTTTCTTTTCGCCAGTAAAAATAACATCAGCAGAAATTTCTTTCACATTGTCAAGCACCTTCACATCTTTTGGACCCAATAAGACATATTTTCCAGAGTCAGTAATTTGAGGAACTGAGACTAGATTTTTCGTCAAACCTGGGACATGATAAACATCATGCAACTTGACACTTCTTGTGCTCGTATCACTGCCAACCCCAACGTTAATAGTCACTACACCTTATTTGGCTACCGGATGCATAGATTCATCAACAGTGACAATAACTCGATATCCATGGTGCTCATGCGTCTCAGAGAACAATGTGTCATTGCAGATTATATGATGAGAACAATCGAAATCAATGATCTACTCCTCTTTCTTGTTGCCAGCATAATTGACAAAGGCTTGAGATGACTTTTGTTCAACAGCCTCCACCATAAAACAATACTCCCATTTGAGTTGATCATCTCCTTAATTTGTGCAAGCAACATTAGCCTTCGCAAGCCTCACCCGACAATTTTTCTTGATATGCCCGGGCTTTTTGCATCTGAAACATATGATGGTCTTCTTGCTTTGTGAGTTGCCACCTTGTTCTGCATTTGTGTCTTCTTCTTTATCCTTGTTCCCTAATAAATTCTTTTTGTTTGGTTTTTCCTTTGAAAAGAGAACGGAGTTGAATTCAAAACTTTTTACCATTTGTTTCGCCAAAGCTTCTTGATTAGAGAGAAAATTCTCTAACTCTTCGATGGAAGGCTGCATTGACCACCCTTGAATGGAAGTGACAAAAGGCCCATACTCCTTCTTTAACCCACGAACAAGATAGCGATGTAGCCAAGCTTTGCTAATCTTCTCATCCGGATCAATCTCTGAAATTTCAGCACAAATACTTTAACCTCGTAAAAAGTATTCCAAAACTAACATACCTCCTTGCTTTAACATAGCCAACTCATTCTCCAACAACTGCAATCTTGTAGTATTCTTCTTGGTAAACAGCCTTTCAAGCGTTTCCCAAACTTCCTTCAGAGAAGTGACATCACAAACATGATTAATGAACTCTTTGCTAATGGATGTTCTTAAAGCAAAGAGAGCCTTCCCTCACTTGATCTTCCACCTTCATCGTGACTCGGCATTATTAGGAATATCAAGAGGAATTGTTTCATTTCTGACAACTAATTCCCATAAATCCTAACCGTGAAGGTATGCCTCCATACACATCTTTCAGTACTTGTAGTTGTTGCCTACAAGCTTCTCTCCATCCCATTTTGAACATTTCCTCCATTTAAGACCTCCATTGGTAGCAGATAACAAGGCTCCCTCTCACTCACGTCCTATTATTCTGCTTTATGGCTCTAATACCATAAAACAAAAGAGAGAATCAAATAGCTATGAAAGACAAGAGAGAAATATATTTAGAGGAATAAAGAACTTTTAGTGGAATTGTGAATACGCACTGAATGATTTGGAAGTGATATAGCTCCGCCTGTTTCTAGAGTTTTACCAATATCTATTCCCTTAATTTTCTCTAGACATGAACCCATGCTCCCACTAATTCCACATATCAACCCATGTTCCTACTAATTCCACTATCAAACATTATTAAAATAAAAGCTAACCAAGTCAATTAATCGTGAACATGCCTCACATTATAGCAATAGATTTGGTAATACTAAGGTGGAGTAAATAACTAATAACAAAATAATAGGAAGTCATGACTAGGTAAGTTGCACTAATTTTTAACAAATGTAATATACTCCTACATGATTAGTTTCGGTATAACTTGGTCCGGATCAGAATATCAAACTTAAAATAAGACAATCAGTATCAAGTTTAGACTTCTGGATTTATAGATTAAGCTTAAAAATTACATCAAAAGGCTCTCCCTTTCTCTCACTCTCACTCTCATCCCTCTCTCTTTATTAAATAACAGAGTTTCTACTACTCTGTTATTAATAACCTTCTATTATATTATCAAGAAATGAAAAAGAGTTTGTGCAAATATATATGTACATGTTCTGTATCACATGATAGCACACGAGGGGGCGCATACTGGTTCCCCCACTTCATAGCAAGGATAATAATGCGGATGCCCACAGTAAGGCGGCGGCGGCGGAGGAAAACACACCATCGGCAGCGCGGCAGGGGAATCATGCTTCTTCTCTTCTTTCTTTGCCTCGCCAACGCTCACAAGCTCTGCACACGCTACTTTTTTCCTCAGCCGTCGTGTTAGCCCCACCGAGTCAATCCTATATCCCACCACCTCCACCTGATCTTTTTCTTGCCCTATCAACGCTGCTGATTCAACACCTACTACACAAGAAAAATAATTTTCTTAAAAAAATAATAATAAGGAAAAAGTGTTCTCAATTTCTTAGATAAAAAGAAATTAAATATAAAATAAAAGGCAAATGAGATTAAGAGCCCGCTTGGATAGGGTTTTTTTCATAGGAGAAACACTTATTTTTTGAAAAAAAAAAATACTCCAGAACAAAAAAAACAAAATTGTGTTGGATGGATTTTTTAAAAAAAGCTGAAGTCAATAAAAAAAAAAAAAAGCCCTAAAATGGCCTTTTTTTTTAAGCTACTCGGAGTCACTATAAAAAAAAAGTAATATTACTGACAAGATTTAAAAGTGGCAATATAAAAATTGTCACCAATGATTGTATTAAGTGACAATACCTTCTAACTTATCACTAATTAAGTGTTTATGGTGACAACATTTTTTATGTTGTCACAACATCACTCAATGGTAACAAGAATTTATATTTTAATCGTCACTATTAACAATTAATGACACGCATATAGTGACAATTTGGTGACAACAAAAATTACCCTTAGAATTTTGTAACAAGACTCCATTGTCACCAAGTTGTCACAATAGGTGTGTCACTAATTGTTAATTGTACACTATGTTGTCACCTTCTTATACTATGTAATCACCATTTATATTATGCAAACTATGTTTTGTGACAACATAAATTTATTGTCACTAAATATATATAATTAATGAAAACTTCAATATAACTTGTTATATTATCACAAATTTATTCATTTTCTTGTAGCAAGTAACGTCAAATAAAAACACCTTTAAAGCAATTTTTATTACTGTATCTAAAAGCAAAATTATTTGGTCTAACCTCTACTATAAAAAGCATGGCTCAAAAAACTTTTTTGAGCCCATCCAAATGAACCTCAATAATCCTTTCGAATTTTAGTGCAGAATAACTTTAATCCCCAATTTTTAAAATAACAGCTGCCAGTCTCCAATTTTATAATTTAGTTTCCTTTTAGTCTCACGACGTATTTTCCAACAAAAATTCTTGGACAATTCATGGATATGAGTTAGGCATGTACAAATTTATGATGGATTACAAACTATATATTAATGGTTATATTTCTAAATTCGTGCACACCTCACATGATTTATGGGACAATTTTCATTTTCATTTGTTATGTTTGGAGGTATATATTTTTTACCCGTTAAGTATGCCCTTTGCAATTATGATCCTATGTGCTTTAAAATATTGCAATTTCAATTTGATTTTATCGAAATTGGTCGGAACTCGCTGGCATGGTGTATAAAATTGTGACGTCATGTCAGCAAGTTCCGACGGATTCCGGTGAAATCAGACTGAAATTGCAATATTTTCAAAATATATAGGACCAAAATTGCAAAGTGCATATTTAACGGGCAAAAAACATACACCCCCAAATATAACAAATAAAAATGATAATAATTCCCATGATTTATTTGCTGAAGAAATTCTACAGAAAATTGCTTCGAAGCATTGAAAAGGAATTATATTATAAAATCGGGGGCTAAAAATTTTCGTTTAGAAAATTAAAACCAAAGTGATTTTAAATTGAAACTAACGGGGTTACTAGTACTTGGCTTAAAAAAAATATTCTAAGGTGAGCACGTAAATCATAATTATTTAATTTTTTGGTTAATTTTAATGTATATACCGCATGCGCCGACTGCGATTTTGAGGGCCTTGGAGCGGCATTTGTCATCGTTCATTGACACCTTAATCACGATCTTTTGCTGCAAATAATGATAATGATTAGTATTTAGTTCCGTTTCCAAGGCAATATATATATATATATATATATATATATTTTATTTACATGGTTTTGTGTTTTATTAAAAAAATAATTTGATAGAAATAAATTAACTTTTTATCGTATGATATAAATGGAGAAATAAATATATTAAAAATTTATTTAACAATAGAATATATTCTATCTCAATAGTAATTTAGAGATATGATTAAGAAATGGAAGTTTTTAAAGATTTTATGTAGAATTAAGTGACAAATAATTTTATTCATTCAGAATTAAAGTAAATGATAAATATTAGAAATAAAAAAAGAATTTTGTTATTTTATTTGAATTAAAACTCAAACTATCTTATGTTAGATATTATATAAATGTTGGACTCTTTTGAACAAATATGAATAACAAAATACTTATTTCAAATAATATATAAAATATTTTAATTTCATACATGGCGAAATAGAATTAAATATGGCTATTTACATGTATACTTACTTGGATAGTCTCAAGATTTCTGAATAATAATAATAATAATAATAATAATAATAATAATAATAATCAAATCATTTATCAAAGATAAATTCTTTAGCAAACAAATCTATTATTCTTTATGGATTTTTATGACTAAATTCTTTAGCAAAGAAATATATTAGTTTTTCTGGATTTTTACCTTCATTTTCTCGGATTGATGGATATCAGAGTAGAAAATGGTTCAGGGGCAGGAAGAAGAGAGAGAAATGGGAGAGAGTGAGAGAGAATGAGAAGTGAGGAGAAAGAGTTGGTATTTATAGGAAACTAAATCCTGCTCCTCATGACATATGAAAGGGCAGGTTTTTGATGATAACCATGATGTCATAAATCAAAGGACCAATTCAGAAAGGGGGACGAATTGGACTTTAGCCAATAGAAAAAGGTGAGGAGAAAGTGTGGCCATTGAACAAATTTAGCACGATTGATTAAGGAGTGATAAATCTGGGGTACACTGATAGTTTGGAAGATAGTTGAACATTATTCATCTTTATCTCGTATATGAGAATGATAATTTAAAGGGTTAATTACACTTGAACCGTTGAGAAATATGCCATATTACAATTTGTACCCACTCGACTTAAAACCTTAGACTCAGACCTTTGCTATATTTTTTTTTATTACATGTACAACCTTGATCATTACGGTTCCGTTACGATCATTTTTTTCATTACATGTACACTGACAACATTGATGTTTGATTGATTATGAATGTCTTCATTGCCTGAAAAAATTGGTTCTTACAAAAGTTTAAGATAGTGCAATTGTTGAAAAATAGTGCTTTATAAGGGCGTGACTAGGCTATGGTGATTAGTCGAAGCAAGAGTTGGACTCTTTGTCTTTAAGACGAGATTGTCCCGCACTAATGCTAATGGAACCAGCAATCGTCTCCCAAGATACAAAGACTAACTTCTCGAAAAAGGAGCACTCTAATTTTTGAAAAACGGCGAACTTGTAAAGTATTTAGAACTCACTTTAAACCGTAGAGAGTGAAATGCACAAAGAGAGAAATAAAGAGAGTGAAATGCACAAAAGAATCAGGTTTGATGTGTTGAAATGACAAGTATTGGGGGTTATTTATAATAATCGAAGAGTTGTGGATGAAGTGTTGCAACTTTTGGGTAGACACTGGTTCGGTCAAACCGAACCGGTTCAGGCGCAGTTCATGCCCGTTCGGCAGAACCGAACCGGTCTGGTGGTTTAGGAGCACGGTTCGGGTGTGATACGGACCCGCCTCCGTTGTTGCATTGATTTTGACCCATTTTCAATTCAGGCAGTACCTAAAAATAAATTTATTATATTGAGTCCGAGCCCGACGGACGAACAACGGCGCGCACGTGGGTTTAGTTTGAGCCTACTAACTCGTAAGTTCTCTCCCCATTATACACTTGTGAATCTCTAAGGGGTCAATCCCTATTTGCAAGTTGTCATTTAAGTACAAGACATTCTTGTATTTTTTTTTCTATGTGGGATAACCACATTTCACAACTTAACACTCCATTTTTAGCTTTCACAGAACTATCTTGTACATTTAATTTCTTATTCACCCTAAATTGGTTTTGAGTAATTAAATACATTTTTCGTATCTACTCGCGATATAGATTACGAATAATCAACTCAGTTTTCAAAACAACAAATGGAGTTTCATCAAATCATTGACCAAACTTGATTACTTACCAACTTCTATAATAAATTTTTCTAACAGCAATTTTGTCTAATCTTTTTATTTATATTTTGGTCGCTAAACGGTGAAAGACTTCACTTCACCTGAGAACTAACCCCAATTAATGGGATATCTATGCAACTGGCAACAAAATAAAAGCAACAATCCTTTTTTTTTTTTTTTTTTTTTGTTGATAGCAACAAATTAATTTACTTGCTTTTGATAATGATGGATACAATCCTAATGATAAACAGTATTCAATGTTAGTTTGCCTACTATTTCTATATTAAATAGCCAAACTTGTTGGCAAGATCAGTACTGTGCATTTATGAATTTGTCTAATTAATTAGTAGCAATAATATTGACAATGTCGAAACAATTAAAAAAAATTGTATTTTAAATTGGAATCGTTAATAATTAGTGATAGCTTCCATGTGCAGTAATTTGAAACGGTCACTATTCAAAATAAGTGTTGTTTTAATAGTGGCAATTTAACACGAAATAAAAATCGCCTATGATTTTTGACAAAATTTACTTACCATTAAGTTGCCACTATTATTTCAATGGTTTGTACAAGTCTTTATTTCGCTACTTAGTTCTATTTTAGAGGCGACCTGACCTGGTATGGAATGTATTGCACATATGAAGAGATTGTTTAGCAGTGACTTCACCAAAAGAGTGCATGCCCATTTTTTGTCCATTTTGGTAGAGACTTCCTTAAAGAATTTATCTTCCTTAAAGTACTTGAGGGTTATTGAGTACTTCCTTAAAGTTCAGAATAATTTGAAAATATAAAAATTATCTGATCCCAAAAGCGTAATATCAAATATGAAAAAATTATAAATAAAATATCATTTTCGCCCTTTCCCCCACGTATTACTTTTTTATTCCAATAGATGATCCTTGTAATGTCTAAATTTAATGGATGGCCTTTTGTCGGTAAAAAAATTAATCTTGAATTATTTAAATAAAATCTAAATAAATATTCTAGTTACTTGTTACAAGCTTAAAAAAATGCATTTAAAATGCTTAGAGAAATTTTTATACTTGCTCGTTTCTTTAAAATTAATATTCTAAATAAAGAAAACAGATTCCTAACATGAAATATATTTCAATAATATATTTCATCAAAAGTATTTGAATCTGAAATTTAATTAAATATTTAACTTTTAAATTTAGAATACTCATTATGAGTATGATCGAAAAACAAAGTTTAAAAAACATATTTAAAATATTAATAGACTTTTATATATTTCAATAATTTTTTCATATCCTCTAAAGTAAAAGGATATTTGTTCCGCAAGCACACACTTCACATACACACAAAAATTACCCTCCAAAACTTATTATAATTCTTAAATTGAATACAAAGTTCACTTGACAATAGTCTGAGGAACAATTCTATGCAAAAACAAAAAAAGGAAAAAAAACATTACCAGAAAATTACAAATATTTAGCAACGGATTTTTTCCGACATTAGTTGCGATGTATATACCCAGGGATTTTAAAATTTAATCTAAAAATTTAGTTATGGAAAAATTCAATAGTTGGTGCCATCACCTCGACATTTTTTCCAAAAAAAAAAAACAAAAAGAGAAATCATAAAGTTGTTGGTTACGCTATGGGTAAATTAGCTACATATTCAATTTGATGATTAAAAAAACATAGCAATTAATTTTTTATGTGTGTGCGGTGGTGGCCGTTGTATGTATTCCTTTTTTCCTTCGTTTGCTTTGCGAGGTTGGGGAGGGGTTTTGTGTGTGGGTGGGTGGGGGGGGGGTGGGGGGAGATAAAAGAGTATTAAACTAAAATATGTTTTATCTTAATTTATGTATAAATTGGTTATTTCACCTTTTCGTTTCTTCTTATATTTCACCTTCAGCAATTTAGTAACAACACAACAAATACTTCACCAATTTTAGGAGTTTTCATTTAAATATTTGACGAAACCTTAACAGTTAAAAGGTGTAACTCTAATTAAAAATTGTAACAGGTGTTTAGGTGTTAGGTCTTAATTTATGTGCGCATGAGTTCTAATATATTTTCCAAGAGTCTAGGTGTGATGAACCCTATACTAAATTTAAATCAAGTTAAGATTGAACTTTCTTATCCGTTAGGGCTTTCAATTATACAAGTAAAAATTTGAAATTACATAACAAATTATATTCCACTTTAATCTTAAAAAGTTAGTGAGATCTTTTGTTCCACCTTTCCTATTTCACTTAAGTATTCAAATGATTGGATGTCTGACACATGCTCAAAATAAAATATAAGATGAACATGTGGCATAATGGAGTATATCGGACTTAAAGAAAAAAAAAGGAATTTCTGCGGAACTTTAAACAGAAAAAATCCTTTTTTTAATTTTTCAATGGATAATTTAATCTATGATATTTGTTCTTTGCTTCAGAAAAAAGGAAATAAAATCACATTATTGTAATAATAAAGGTGATTTTGATTCAACATAGTCATGTGAACCATTTCAAATTTTTTTTAATATTTGAATTTTGCAACAAATTGCAATAATTTTTTTATTGGAGGATTGATGCCCATGAAATTTAAATTGATTAGTAATGGAGGGAGAGAGACAGAGAGAGATGGCGGCAACATCTCATTGAAAACAAAATTGAGGGATTCGGCATTCACATTGTCGACTCCCTATTTTTCTTTCTAATTATCAAAAATTAATTTTTTTAATGAAAGTCGACATTGTTCCATTAATTTTTTTTTTACTTTATTGGGTGTCGATATTATCATTGTCGACTCTTCTGGAAGTCGATAATGACAATGTAAACTTAAGTTACTTTCTAAATAAATATTAAATTTGTGTCAAAATATTAAACAAAATACTATTTTGTGTTAAAATAATAAAGAGTCCCCTAAATTTCAATGTTTATTTTCTTTATATCGAGCATACATTTCAATGTTATCCAGTTTATTTTATGTGATTAAGAGGGTGTTTGGCTAAGCTTATTTGAAACATCTTATAAGATATTTTAGAAGTTTATAAGATGTTAGATCTTATTTTTAAAATGAGTTATTAAAGTGTTTGGATAAATTAGTTGGGTGTTAGCTTATAAGATATTAGTAATGATAATATTGTAATTAATTTAGTAGAAAACAAAGAATGTTGGTAGATCTTAAAAAAAAGTAAATACCTCCTTTTTTTTTTAAAATGAGCTTATAAGGTCCTAAACATCTTATTTTTTAAATTTATAAACTCCTTCCTTTAAAATTTATCTAAACACTCTATCACACATTATAAACTTTAAAAATATCTTATAAAATATTTTGAAAAACTTATAAAATTAAGCAAACACCCTCTAAATGTCGTGCTCAAGTCCAATTCACTTGATGCAATCGATGATGTCAGAAATAGACGTCACTTGATGCAATCGACGCAGAAAAGTTTTCTTATTGAATGTGATACGGCTGCTGTTGACTCCGAAAAGCAACAGACTAATAGTCAATTAGTCTTTTTTTTTTTGGGGTAAATAAGTAACAGTCAATCAGTCAATTGGCCAAATTGCCACGAAACTACAGTCCAAAAAAGATAAATAAACAAAAACGTACATTAATTTGGCGTGATATGGAATTGGTGGATATGGACAATTAATATAGTGTTAGATAAGAAGTTTTTGCTCCTACCTTAAATTGCCATGTAAATTTAACTTTTTTTTTCCTTTGCTATTTAAATACAAAGTCTCCTAATAATTTAAACAGGGTTAAAATTTACCAAACAAAACACTAGAGAAATTATATAGCTAGTCACAATTTATTGATAACTAATGTTAGTCACTTTTAATTTTAGTTGTTAAATGTACGATATTTAATTTAAGTCATTAATTTTTATACAACATGCAGCCTGATGTGCAAGTAAATTGGAATAGTTACATGCTACACATGTTACCAATGATTTTTTTATACAAAAATTATTATAATAGACCATGTATGGACCCACTAGATGCTGACCAATGAAATTTTTATTTTTAACATAAAAGAAGGAAAGCTAAAACTTTAATATCATTGGGTCCATTGAATCATTGCTACTCATTATTTTTAATTTATTGAGAAAGTACAATGTTCTTTTTTTTAAAAAAAAATACCATGATACTCATTATAATTTTTTTTTAATACCACAATATCATTATGATACCGTGGTACCATTATAATCAGTTAATTTTTTATGTTTTAATACCATGATACCATTGCTTTTTATTTTTTAATTATAAATACCATGGTACTCAATGTTATTTTTTATTTAAAAAATACCATGATGCTCATTATAATTTTTTTTAATACCACAATATCATTATGATACCATGGTACCATTATAATCAGTTAATTTTTTATGTTTTAATACCATAATACCGTTACTTTTTATTTTTTAATTATAAATACCATGGTACTCATTATAATCTTTTATTTTTTTAATTTAAGAATATGTGCATTAACAAGCACAATTAATTAAAAGCAGGAAACAAAATTAAAATACGAAGTTGATACCAAAATAAATAGTATTTATAACTCAAAAAATCGAACATATATTAATAGTCGATAAAAAATTACATTTAATTTAAAATTTTAACGTATTTCAAAGAATGTATAGCATTCATTACGAATTATTTTAAAATATATATATATATATATATATATATATAGAATATGAACATCAGTATTTTGAAAAAAAAAATTGTAAAATATGGATATCATTATTAAGTAAACAATTTATATTATTCGTAGATTTACCCTAAAATGATTGATCTATAGCGATATTAATTAATACATTTTTTAAAACCATTTATATGTATAAAATACATAGAGAAGAGTACAACAAACACTAGTTGTAAAAAAAATGTATTTTGATTATTACTGGAGATGATGATTGGGAAGAATGAATATGTGGTTTTTCACAAACATAGATCAAGATGGCCTAATATGTTCAAATATATATTCTTCCCGAAAAATGTAGGAAATATGAAATTCAATTATTTGTCTCAATAATTATGATTATAATACATATATAATGAATAATATATATATATATATAATGAATAATACTAGTCATATGATAAGTATATGTTGGCAATAATTCAACAGGAGATAATAATAATAATAATAATAATAATAATAATAATAATGATGATGATGATGATGATGATGATGATGATGATGATGATGATGATGATGATGATGATTGGTGGGAAGAATGAATATGTGCTTTTTCACAAACATAGATCAAGATGGCCTAATATGTTTAAATATATATTCTCCCCGAAAAATATAGAAAATATGAAATTCAATTATTTGTCTCAATAATTATGATTATAATAATAATAATAATAATCATCATAATAATCATAATAATATGGTTCTAATATAAAACTAGTTAAATGATGTAATGTTATATATATATATATATATAAAGTATGTGCTCCTTAGAGATGGTAACTAAATATAAAATTCATTTATTTATTTGAATAATTATGATTAATAAATATTATAATTACATATGAAGTTGATTATAATAACTACAATAATTATCTACACTACCTATACAATTATATAAATCCCTAGCCCCATATAATGACTATTTTTGATACCTTTGATTTGTCAATTAAGTTAACACTCTCTTTCCTTGCTCCTCTCTACTTCACTTTTGTCTACTTTCATAATCTCTCTATCTCTCTCTCTCTCGTCTTTCCTATCTAATATATCTCCCAACATTTTTTGTCTCCTGTATTTGTTTTCTTAATTTTATTTTGCTTTCAAATTATTTTGTTTTTACTTAATTTAATGAATACTGAAAATAGTTAAGAAAAAATTATAGTCATACAAAAAATTAATAAATGCATATAATCTATACTATTTTAGTCATGTAGTATACAAAAACATCCAACTTAGTGGGAAAAAAAAGCACGTGAAACCGAAGCGTGGAATTAATGTCAATTGGTGTAAGAACATCGTTGTCTTGTTGAAATCAACCAAAGAAATTGTTGATTTATAATCGCAGGAGAGAGGAATTTGGAAATTTTGAAATTTAGGCGGAATTTCAATTTTAGCCCTCTAACTATAGCAATTGAGATTTAGTCCTGTAACTATAAAGAGTCCCGCAGTTTAGATATAATTTGATCTTCAATTTATAATTAAGCCCTGCAACTTTTCAAAATGCAGGAATTGAGGATAAATTTTATTTGAACTTATACAAGTGTACCAAAAATAAAAAATAAAAAATCAGACGACCATCACGTAATTTCATAATTGATTTTCTGTGAATTTTGTCCTATGCGTATGTTAAGGTAGAAGTTCAAAATGCCAATTCAAGCCCCAAAGTTGTCATTTTGAGTCACCTTGTCAATCATATAGGAAAAAAAAGGGTTTATTGCAATTTTGTTCTCATAAGTATGTCTTTGTCCAATTTTTGTTCTATTTATTTCAATGTTCTTAATTTTGATCCCATATGTTTCAAATTTTCTCAATTTTGAGACTTTTCTGAAGTTCTGTCTAATTTTTAATGGCGAAGGCACACACACCTCATATGACTGTTAAGTTTTCAATGCATGTGGCTGTTAAATTAGACGGAATTTTAGAAAAGTCACAAAATTGTGAAATTTTGAAACGTATAGAATAAAATTGAGAATATTAAAACAAATGTGACCAAAATTGGACAAAAGACATACTTATGGAACCAAAATTGCAATAAACCCCCCAAAAAAGGAGGCTGGTGTGGGATTTAATAACCACACAAAGCGCGCGTGCTCTCGCTGTTAAGGATTGAATAGAATTTCAAAAAAGTTCCAAAATTACGAAGTATTCAAACGTGTATGACTAAAATTGAGAAAAGTAAGACGAATGAGATCAAAATTAAATAAAAACATATTTATGGAACAGAGGAATTTTATAATTTCCAGTCAAATTTGTCCTTAATCTATGAATTTCAAAAAGTATTAAGATTTAGTGGCAACATAGGTAAATAATGGTGCTGTAGCTAGCAGACACAGTCAGCGGCAGCCGATAAGTACGACACTAAAATTAAAATTTTCCCTTGAAAATTATGCGGTGGTGATATGGTATATGATAGTCACACCCATCACCAGGAAACAACAAATCATAATATTATCACATTCCTGTAGGGCCAAATTATGATAATGCCGTGGTCCAAGAGCCAGAAAGAAACACAACATTCACTCAAAAACATTATGTATCTTGGTGTGTTCCTAAGGATGATAAGAGAAAATTCCTGTTACTACTATGTCTCTTGTAGTCAAAATGAATGATAACCAAACACAATTTTTGTCAATAAACTTATGAACATTCTCACTCACTATGAAAACAAAAAATTAGTGGACAACATATTAAATAATAGCGTAAAAGTTGCTATCATTATGTACGTTTAGTGATAATTTTATTTTGCAACAAACATAATTTGCATTATTTCAATAATGATAAAAATTGTGTTTAAGTTGTAATTATCACATTTAGTGATACTGTTATGGTGACAATATAATAATAATAAAATCTTATACAAAAGCATAGTGATAATTTTTTTTTTATCATCGAGTTGTCACTATAAAAATGTTAGTAATTATAAACAGTTATATCATTGAGTTGTTACTATAAGGACCTTGGACACAACTATATACTTCATCCCAAGCATCCATTATTATTATTATTATCCACAAATTTCCACATAATATCAAAAACAAAAAAATTCTGAACCCTCTATCCCTACCGATGTTTCTATCTTTACATAATGTTAGAAAAAACTAAAACCCTCCATCCCTTTATAATTGAATCCTAATGTATAATAAATAGTGCACCCATTCAAGCATTCCAAATATTATTAGTCCAACCAAGGCCATCAAGCAATAGTAAATCACTGCGTGATTTTTTTTTATAAAATTTAAATATATTAAAGGATCTAATATATTTCGTTTATTTTAAATATTGAATATAAAAATCAATGTAAATTCTCTTCATATTTTAAATATTGTTTTAAATTAAGATGAGTAACTTAAAATGATAAGTAATGTGAATATTTATTTAAATTTCAAATTCAAATATATTTTATATTTTTAAAATATAAAATTTCATAAATATTTCATTTAATTTATAGCAAGTAATTTAAAATAATGAAGTAATATACTCATAAGCTTGTGATTTAACCTTAAAATGGTTAAATAATATACTCTTTTCATAATTCAAAATTGTACTAAGTGGCTAATGAATTAATATTAAGTATGGTTAATTAATTCACATCGAGGAAAAATAAACCCGATGTTGACACTTGTTGTAAAATTACTCTGACACTTATTGAGAATTTATATAGACTATTCTACTTTATATAATCTACTAGTATTACACCCGTGCTCATTAGGGTGCGATAAATTTGATGACAAGTTATTAGATGAAATAATAAATAAAATTCAACAAATAATATAATTGTGTTAAAAATAGCTTTCAAACTTTTGTAAAAGTGGAAACATAATGGAATTTGGGAACAAACCAATAATAAGTACAAATAATGTATAATGACTCAAATGTTAAGTCAAATTAACAATTTTTTATGCATAATAATGATGAAGAAACTATAATACAACTTATGGAATTAGAATTTATGATTCCTTATAAATTTTGTTTAATGTGGTTAAAAAAGATAAAAAAGAAAGAAATATTGAATAAACTTTATAAAGAATAACAAACAAAACGATATCTCATATTGGAGCACTATTTCTATACTATAAACGTCATTACGATTTTGATATTCAGGGATATTGTACACATGTACCGCTAATATTTTTAGCCTATAATTGATTTGTTTTAGTGAGTATCTTCAAATTTGATACCCATCGTTGATATGCGTTTGTTAAAAATCTTAATACTTTGTGTAGATATGAGATAAACAATATTGTCCATATGAAGACCTTAGATAACAAATACAACCAAAAGATATGTCATATCCAGTGAGGAAGGCTTAGTCCCAGAATCGAGGCGTCGTCCGAGAAAAGTTGTTGCATGCCATTAATCTACCTTCTCAAGTGTATGCAATTAATTATTTATTACCATGCTAAAAGATAAATATACAACTATGTCGTTCCACTTATAGTCTGATACATAAAAAGACAAAGTAATCATGTTTTGAGTTTAAGAATTTTAGCCTAATCATATATATCCAAATGGCTAATTAGCTAACAAATTAAATAGTAAAAAGTCAGGCGAAGATAAGCACGGCAAATTAATTTACATTTCCTTCATATAATAATTGAATTATCATTTATATAAAATAAATGGTAAAAACATCAAGCAAAAATATATGGATTGCAACTTATCAAGCTTGAAAAAAATAATTGGCAAATTAAACCTTTTCTGTCTTATGAGAAAATAAGTAGATAAAAAATAATAATACAAATTGTATTATTATTATTATTATTATTATTATTATTATTATTATTATTATTAGTAATTTTCTTTCTTTTCCTTCTTTCTTTCTTTCCTCCTCCTCTTCCTCGTCATCATCATCATCATCATATTATTATTATTATTATTATTATTATTATTATTATTATTATTATTATTATTATTTCTAGTACTACGACATTTTTCTTGATTTCCTTTAATTAAAATAAACCCCAATAGTTTGTTTCTTGCCATTGACACCACAACCAAAAATCATAAACAAAATATCGAACTACTTATGTTTTTGTCTTCACATAATGTTAAAAAACAATTCGAATCCTTAATCCCTTTATAATCAAATCATAATTCATAATAATTAATGCACCGTTTCGAACTTTCTAAATATCATTAATCCAACCAATGTTGTCATACAATAGTAAATCTTTAAATGGTTTCATAAATATAGATTTAAGCCCGTGCTAGTGCACGATTTCTTCTTAAAGGTAATATTTCTTGTATTCCAAAATGAATATCTTGAATTTATTTTCTGTTGTAATTTATTTGTTCAAATATATTGCATATTTTAATAAAAAAGAATAAGTAATTAATTTTCTCATCAATTGTACCGTTCTTTTAAATACAATCAATTGATTTTAGATATGATAAATTGCTAATGAAATTCAACAATTAAACAACATAAGATATCATTGTTGAAAAAACTTGCAAGTTTGATTCTGATATTTCAAATTGATAAAATCATTAATTAACTTTTATAAAGTAGCATCTTTCATAGAAAAATATATATTTTTTTCTGTTGTTTTACAAAAAACATTAATTATACTAAAAATTCAATTAAGATATTGATATAGTATTAATATTACTGTTAGCTATTGGAATTTATTGCACATAAACGAATAAATTATGTGGATCTGGTCAGGTACCTGATATGCAGCGGAATTTTGGATCCACGAACCCTGGATCTGACTCATCTACTAGTCGTCCATTGGCCGAATCTGTCACGACTTGGAAAAATACCCTTTTATTTTATTAAAATATGTTGGACTGAAACGCGCAACAGTAATATTTTCATAGTTGTATTAATAATAATTTTCACATAAGATTACAAAATACAAGGCTTTAAAAGAATACAAAAGCAACTTTATTCCGTAAAAGGTTTCCAACGCTTCTGCTGCACCACTCTGATACGTTATCTCATTTCTGTCTAAAAAAATGTTGGAAAAGAGGAGTCAACGCGACGGTTGAGTAGAACTATTACACAATCACATAAGGTGCAAGTGTGTCAAAATTGCACATAAACATGTAAAATCACATAATACTCCCTGTTCATCACATATAGTGATGTAATATCTTATAACTCCCACCACGATCAAACAATCAATATTCCAACCGAATCACTCCGCGATTCCACCAATCCCAACTGAGTCACACCAGTGGTCATATCCCGGGTATATACCCAAGCCTACGACCCACTCTCACATGGAACACTCTGTCCATATGAGGAGGGATTAGGAGATGGAGGGCTGGAATACTTAATACCGGCATCTCCGATAGAATGTCCCGACGGAACTCAGCCACATCCATTCCCCAATATTTTGGGCCCAATCACATAATTGAGAAATAACTTTCTCATACCACATAGATCATAAAGAGTATAAATTAACATGTCATGTTCATGCATATATCTTTACAAAAGCATAATAGCACGAAGACAATTATCATGATATTAATATTTATAGCAAATAATTTGAGGCATAAAATCTTAAAATGTGAACATAGGCAATTACTTGGTATTTTTACCATTATTTTGGTATACCCAAGTTAAAGCCTTGTTTATGGAAATAATCTAAGATCATGTTGCCTAAACTACTTATGAGAAAGGTAATAATTCTACCTTCAAATGCTTTTAGGAAAAAAGAGGGTTTTAAAAGGCTATATGGAAGGCTAATAGGTATATATGGATGAAAATAGAAGGGTTTGTATATATATATATATATATATATAGGTGGTTGGAAGATAGACTATAAAAGGAAGCGTTTTGGGTGTTGAGAGTAGAATAAATGTGGGGGTGTGTTTCTAGGCGGGATTTTGGATGAAAATGGGGTTGGGGTTGTGATCTATTTATAGAGGAAGAAGAGAAGAAATAACTAATATTATAACAAAATAAATAGATAACCAATCATTCTATATGGACATTTATATATACACATAACTATATGAATTACCTAGTATATATATATATATATATTTATGTATGTGGACATGTAGGTGTTTATATAGATGTATAACTCACCACTAGTCTATATATGTGGATGTGTGTGTGGATATATAGATAGAGAAATTACCACTAGGTGATATATGGATGTGTGTGTGTATAAGTAGACAGATAAATCACCACTAGTTTATATATGGACATATGTTTGTACATGTAGATATATAAATTACCCCTAATATATATATGGATGTGTGTGTGTGTACATGTAAAGATATAATTTACCACTAATATATGTATTAGAGGAGATATTTTTGCAAAACAATCACAAAATATACTAAAAATCTAGACTTTATATTTTTCATTTAATTAAAATCCGAAAATTAGGTTTATAAATAATTAAAATTCGAAAATTATGTTTATAAATAATTAAAATTTGAAAATTATACATATAAAGTCAGAAATTATATTGTTGTATTTATAAAATTCGAAAATTGTATAATTTATTTATAAAATTTGAAAACAAAATAAATGCAAGCCTAAAATATGTATTTAAATAAATTTTCCAAAAAATAATAATCACAATTCAAAATTAATACTTTAAGGTTTAAGTTATAAAGTAATTTTAAAGAATAAAATTTCAAATTCATAAAAATTTTAGGAATTAAAAGATTTTATATCAAATAATTTGCATGAAACATAATATATAATAAATTCTAAAATAGTAGGAAGTACCGGGGTATTACAGAATCACAAACATGCCTTGCTCGCCCTTGGTGGATTACTACTAGAGTAATTCACACATTTTACACACCTTAAATCCTTGGAGAATTAATTGTGATACTCCAACAATGAACACAAAGAGAAATATTTTCTAGAGAAAGAGAAGATAGAAAAAGTGTAGGGAGAATGAATTCTATGGAATTGTATTGAATTCGAATGAATAATTCCATGGTAGAGACCCTTATTTATAGGAATCTAGGAGTGATAGAGTCTTATTCCACTTAAAAATTCTACTCCTACTCAACTTAGAATGGTAGCAATCCACATTAATTGTGTTGATCACATCAATGGTGCCAATCCATAACAAATATGGATGCACTGAGATAATTGGGAATTATGCCAATTTGTTTGATCTCTCACTCACCCATATTAGACTTGATCTCATCGAATCTCATTCTCATATAACTTCTCAATCTCACGTTCTTTCTTTCATACAGGGAATAAGGCGTGCGGCCAAGTGGGAAGGGAAAAATTTGAGAGGAGTTATATTAAGTTACCATCAAACTAACATAACTCTACAACTAAGAACTGGTTATGTATCCCAAACTAAGTAGTTGCACTAGATCAAACATCTTTGATCCCTCAATATAAAAATAGAGCACGCTTTGACTTTTCTACAATGTATCTAGGTTCATAACTAGTCAAAACATATTTAACTTAGTTGCCCAAACAATGAACCATAGAACACAAGCGCGTTAACAAACTTAGTTCTTCATCGACCTCTCATGGCAATTAGCTTGGGCTCGACAACTTGCTAGACATGCTCAGACAAACCTAATCATTCATGGCCGTTAGATACAAGCTAAAGTAGCATCATCAAACTTATACCTCTTGACATGGTCCAGAGTCCCAAAGGGTACTAGAAAAAATAATATGAACTCACACAGTAATAAAGTTGGGACCCATTCAATCACTTCCCATAGGAGGTTGTGTTTAAGCACATGCAGTATGCATACATGCTATGATGGATCTCTCACTTAATTTTGGTATGCTATGCTCTAAATATCATACGAACCTTAGGACAATTGCTATCCAAGTGCCTAATTGCGCTCTATTAGACAGATACTACAAAAATGCCTTCTAATAGTTGCATGTTTGGCTATAGGCATGCTTTTATGAAGTTTGGACATATTTCATGATTTCTAAAATGCCTAAACTAAGTTGACCATAAAAGTTAAATATATAACCTTACCTACTGCTCCAAGCGCGAAGGTGATCATTTGCAAACTACACTTGTGCGACACAATCTTAAAGTCTGATATACCACAACGCTAGGGCGATTACCCGTGTTAGTGTGCCAATCCAAGCTTAGTGACATTCACATCTCAAATCTAGTACCATTCAAATGATGATAATATCTCATCAATCACCATATATATTCTCAAAGGCTTCACGATAAAATTCTACACAATCTCATATTGCTAATATACCTTTGGAGCATATCTTCATACAAAGGCTCACTAAGAGGGATAAACGACTACGTCTCTCGTAGAATATGCCTGAGAATAACTCAATGATGCACAATACTAGTAATATCTATTTGGGTATACTTGGCATCCAAACAATACTTGGCGCTCAAAATACACTTCATACAGTGATTTGATTATCACAAAGATAACAGTAGTCTTGTGCAACTCGGTGCACATCCAACTAGATAGCCTCCAATAATTTTAGACCATTCCATTTAAGTATCTACTTGACCACATCACATTATGGCTTATGTCCTATGCTCACCATCATAATTCTCGAGCACAGGACTAGTTGAGCACACACAAAGTTCACATCCAACTTTCTCCCTTACTTTCATAAACCATAATGGCTAGTATTTCTTTCCTTTTCTCTTTCATGGATTTTTTTCTAACTAAAGAACATAATCTTGATCATGGAATGCCAAACAAATTTGTATGATGTATACACAAGTGTAATAGAAAACTTTAGAGTATCCAAAAACTCTTAGTGCTTTGATACCAAGTATGCATCTTACTTGTCCAATGTCTATCTCACATAGAAAGACAACCACATAGAAATGGTGATATATCCATGTCACACATAACCATCACATTATTGCCTTTCATATGGGTATAGACACTTCTATTACTTATTCTAAAATATATCCAGTGATTTTAATCAACCATAGTTAAGCCTATCATAGTGATAGTTTGATGAACTCGATAGTACCCCTCCATAGACGACAATTCATAAATAGAGTTCAAGCAGCAATACTTGCGCTCTTGCCCTATTTTGTGAATTCATTAGATGATCCAAGTTGATCTCCTCGTCTATTAATGATATATATCTCATGTAAGACAAACTTAGATGAAAGTGGCAACAATATGTAATATATTAACGAATAGAGGTATAGCGTAGCACCTTCCTTTCGCTATCAACAAGCTAGCTTTTTTTAATCAAACCACCCACTTTGCACTTGGCCTTTAAAAACCGTATTTTCTTTGTGTTCTTGCATTAAGATAGAAGATCAACTCGCTCTTACATGTAGTTCTTAGTTATTTGGCTTATCTTTACCTATAGCAACTTTCCACTAAGTTATTAAGTGAAGTCACAAGTTCTAAATTAATCCAAAAACTCATGAAGGACTCCCACTCAATCATGGATAGATGATGGGGAACAACATGTGTTTATTCCTTCAATATGAATTTTAAGAGTCTTTTGTGGGTTACTTCCACTTACTCAAGGGTCGCTCTCAATATCCCTAACAATTATGAGTTAATAAAATACATAATTACTAGAAAATTGAGCGCCTCCTAAGATAAAGGAATCTTGCAACTGATATAGTTCAAGATTCCTCTTTACTTCATATACATACATAAGATTCCTCCCCGAGGAAATTTACACCACGTGACATATTTTTCAATATTTCCAACTACTGCTTATCACCTTCGTGAGAAGATAGAATTGGATAATTCATTTTGAGGCACACATAGTTTATGATATAGGCGATAATCAAAATATTGTCTCATCAAATAAGACAATTTATTTTATGACATCATAGATCTAGGCATGCTTGATTCTTCTCTCATCGCAAGCCCATTAAGTTGCAATGTATTTATAATCATTTTACCTTGCATCTCTATTTTTTTCACAAATGTTCAAAAAAATTGAACAAGATATTATCGCTTGCTATCAATACACAAAACCTCTTCACTTTGTCGAAAAAAAAAAACAAAAAGCAAAAAAAGAAATTTAACGCTTTTGACTAATGAGATATAGTATGTACCAATGGTAGTGTACATACTGAAAAACAAAATTGAGTACACTATCGATGCCTCTTACTTATGTGTCTGCGTTTGTCTTAGTGGAACAACTCTAAAGGATAAGTGCTTCTTTAATTTTCAAGCAGACATTCTGATAGAAAATTTGCACAGTGGAGATTGACCTTAGCGAGTGAGCCAACAAGGCCTTATTGTCCAATGTATTGCAGGAGTACATCATCATGACTTCATTTATACAATCGATCATCATCTAGAACCATGTAGTTAGTGGCCCTCAATTTAACTTGTCAAGACACACTTTGAGAGGGATCCTTTAAATAGTTTAAGATAGGTTTGCACCAATCTCATGGTTGTTTCATGGTACTTTCGATAGCACAAACCTTACTTCGTTCGAAGTGAGAATGATAGGCTTTTCTTGTTACAATGTAATTAGCGGCCTTGCAACTTTTAGGAAACTCAGTTCCAGTGGCTACTTGAGACAATTCATTATCTTCTCAGAGTTAGATTTTCTAGCTACATGTTAAAGTGTTACTTCGTCAAAAACCATCAACAAATCATTAACTATTGCAATATACCTGTCGAGAATGGGGTTTTTGTATTGAAAAGTTCCTTGAATTTGTTTGATGATAAGCTAGGAATCTCCAGTTATGCTGCTCTTGCAGGCTTCTATCTCATACAACAATTCTAGCTCGAGAATCAAGGCTTCATATTCGGCTTGATTGTTGGTACATGGGAATTAAAATTGGACTGCCAAGCCAATTTTGATCTTGGATGGCGAAATGATCATTATACCTACTCCAAACTCCTCGTCTGTTCAAGATCTGTCAAACCAAAGTATCCATGGCTTTAGAAATAGTAAAATCATTTCAATTTGATGAGATACTTTATCATCGATGAGAAAATCAGCCAAGGCTTGGACTTTTACTGCTTTTTGCGAAATAAATTGTAATTGGTGTTACATAAGGTGTATAGCCCATTGGCCAATCCGACCTTGCACTATCGACCTTGAAAGCATGCACTTAATCACATTGACACTACTTATAAGAAGAATTTTGACCGACAACAAATAATGCCGAAACTTAATGCATGCAAAGTAAAGTGTCAAACATAATTTTTTGATAGACAGGTACTTCTGTTCCATATCATTTAAGTGCCTACTTAAGTAGTATACAACTAGTTCAACGTTATTTTCATCGTCTTAGGCTAGAAAAGCTCCAATAGGCTCATTGGCTACTAAAATGTATAACTTAAATGGCTCTTTTTTCTGTGGCGGCATGATTATGGGAGTGGAAGTCAATGCTTCTTTGATCCTTTCAAATACCTCCTCATGCTCTTTAGACTATACAAACTTATCATGGCCTTTTAATTTCAACAAATGTGAGAAGATTTTAGTCTGACCTATTAGATTTGAAATGAATCTTCTCAAATAGGTTACCTTTTTGGATAATTGCTGAAGCTCTTTCTTTGTTTGAGGTGGCTGAGCTGCCAGAATGGTCTTCACCTTGTTAGACTCCTTATTTTAGTGGCTTGTAGCCACTTTGAACACACATTTCAGTAGGTTTAACTTCAGCTGAAATTTTCTCATTCTTTCAAAAGCCTTAGTCAAATGCTATAAGTGTTGATCAAAGCTTGTAGACTTAATAACGAGGTCGTCAATGTAGATCTTGTTGAAAAATCATTCATGTGGTCATAAACAATACGATTCATAGCTCTTTGATATGTGACCCCAACATTTTTAAGACAAAACGGCATAACCTTCCATTAGAAGGTACCAATGCCCCTTAAGCATTAGAACGCCAGTTTAGGGATGTCCTTTTTGACCACAAAGATATGATTATAACCTGCATTGCCACTGACAAGAGTTACGAACTTGTATCCCGCTACAGTATCAATCATCATGTCAGCCATTAGCATTGTGTATTCTTGTTTCGGTGATGCCAAATTCAAATCCCTAAAATCTATGCAAATTTTGAGCTTATCATTCTTTTCAATAACTGGCACTACTTTAGCTACCCATTTGGGGTATCTGGTCACTTCGATGAAGTCTGCCTTAAACAACCTCTATAATTTCTCTTTAATTAAAATACGAACTTTTTTGGATATTCATTGAAGAGGCTGTTTGCATGGCTTAAAACCCAGAAAAATGGGCACACGATGTTCAACCAAGTCCCTACAAAGACCAAGCATGTTATCGTAATCCATTCAAAACAACCCTTGTGTTGTTTAAGTAAGTTAACTATGGCCTCTTTGTGTTTGATGCTTAATATAACACTAATTTATGTTAGCCTATGGTCATTTTTATTGCCAAGCTTCACTTCAATTATAGGATCCTTAACTTGGATTCTGACATAGTCAAGTTTAGTTGGACTAGTGCTCAACTACTCCAGTGTTATCTTGTCTGCTTAACTAAGATCTTTATCATGCTCATAAATGACATCAGTATTACAGTTGTAATAATTGGAAAGGTCTCTGGCCAGTAAGGCTATAGCTTTATTTATTATTTTCAACCCAACATTATTCGAATAGATTGAAACTTCAACAATGTCAAGCTTATTCATCTTAGACATCTTGAGAAATAAAACGTGGCCTCTCATTGATGTTATAAGGCCTGCTAACTTCTTTGGACAGCATAGCTACTTCTAAACTAACTAGCATCACAGACGACGTGGCACTAAGTGGACTGCGATATTGTCCAGTCCAAAAAACCTATAAGGTCCGACATTGTCGGAATAGTACCTACTATCCTCTATGACATTGGCCGTGAGCGGCCTTTTTCCTACCTTCACTACCTTTGGTTATTCTTGCTATCTTCCAAAAAATATCAAGAATGGATGTAGGGTTGATGGGACTCACGTCGCGGAATGAATCCACTCCCTTTCTAAAGCGTTGTAGGAAGTTTTTGCGTCTATCATGAAGAATTTAGATGTAACAATTTTGCTTCTAATGCTCACTTCAATAGGCAGGATACCCATGATGTCATCCTTTCTTCCTGTGAAGTTGCTAATTACTATGTTTGTTTTCAAGAGATCATCTTTCTTCTTTTCGATATGTTACGTCGCCTGGAGAGGCATGATGTTAACGAAAGCTCCATTGTCAACCAATTTTCTACTTGTGGATTTGTTATCGAGATGGCTAGCTACGAAGAGAGGCTTCACATGTTTCACTATGCTTGGCGGTGATTTCTAGAACAAAACTTTGGTCTCCTTAACTGTGTTACTCTTCTGGACTACCTATTCAGAATCACCGCTGACAAAGAAGGCTACGGGCTGACTATTATCTCATACTTTCTTGCTAGAGCCTATTTCATGACTGCAATTGTCATTAACTATAAGTCAGGAGAAAATGCCCATACTGTATTGCATTCCATATGGATGGTATTGCCACTGGCTTATGCTATGTTTGAAGGTTTACTTTCCACTGACAACTCCCTATCTCTCTAATTTAGTTTCTCTATCTTTTTGATCCATTCCTCTAAAGGATCTTACTCTTCACCATCCTTTATGTCATTTGTAGCATCGTTTTTTAATTGATCACTTATTGAGAAAATCAGAATAACTGTCTTTTTCTTCAGCTGGTTGCTGGTTGAAATGACATCTTACCCTTTGAATTGATCGATATCACATGTTTTCCTGTGGTAGGTTTAGCTATTTCTTTCCTGAGCTGTTTAGCTTTCTATGTTGTCTTAGATATCCGCGGTATTTTGTATGGGTCATTTCACGAGGGCTCTTCCCGTTAGGAAATTTAGATGGCCTCAATGTTGTCCAACGACCTTCTGGGGCTGGTTATGGCCTATAATGTTGTTTGGCCTCGCTCGTTGTGGAGGTTCCCTTACCGAGAGAATACTAGCAAAGCTATTTATTTTTCCTGCCACGTTGTGCATGTTCATTTTGTAATGAGGATCAGACCTTCAATGTGGCTCTAGTATGGAGGCCATGATCTGAGCCCTTTTCTATTCATTTTTTCGATGTCCCTCCAAAGGTTTCTTGAATCTGCGATTAGACTCCCAGATCTATTTTTCCATAATGTACAGTGCATTCTCACCGCATTTGACTGCTCTGGCCAGTAAGGCAGGTGCTTGTTTAATGAACATCTCTACAGGTGCTCTTCAATTTTGCTCGAGTCTATCAATAATTGCCCGAATGTTCGGAGGGGATCATTTCCAGCTCTCTCTTCGGCATTATGTTCCGTTTCGTTCTTGCTCCTGGTATTGTCTTGATTGCTTTTGGTTTGGCTCCCCAAACAAGGTCTCATACCGATTCTTTTTTCTATAATTTTTTTAATAAAGAATAAAGATATGCAATACAACAAAATAAATGTGCATCCTAAGATCTATATAAAGACGAAACTTTTTCAACACCCTTAACATTGTCCCACCAATTGTGCCAATTTTATATGTTTGCAAGTACTATTGACAATCCTATTGATTTGATAAAAATTGACACTGTCCTATTGGGATGCCAATTTTATATGTTTGCATAAAAAATTGTACATTGTGGGTTGATCAAGTGATTGACATTATGACTCGTCTACTAAACAAGTTAGAAGTCCCACCAAACATGCCAAAACTATATGTAAAAATTGACAACCCTATTAGTGTGCTAGTAATTAGCATGGTGCCAAGTTGATACTCATAATTCAAAATCACTAGATTCGATGTGAAAATAGTAACGTTGAAGTGAGTTTGTTTTTAGTAGGCGTGCCAGTGTGTAAGGTACACACAATGTGAAGTCTTTTCGATTTGATTTTGATAAATTGCACCTTTGACTTCTATCCAAAAAATGAGTGCATTAGAGTAGGCAAACACTATCCCTAAAGTTCTACGAGCCTATAACTGAATGTAAGACTTAAAATTTAGTGCTAAAGGAATTTGAAAGGGGGCTAATAATATAAAGTGAGAAGCTGCATTGAAAGACGATGGCTACTCACCATGGATATTATAGGCTTTATCTATAAATATGTGCAATGATGACATGGGTCATATCTATGACCTAAATGAATTGAAAGACTGCTAGGGACTTTGACTACAAGTAACACGCATTGATGACTCAGTACAATAGCTATGCCTGTGTGTATTGAAATAATTGCACTGTCCTATGAGCATTGATTACTTTGGCTACAACTCTGCATGCACGCGCTCGATATGAATGTAGGATACCACTCAGTCACATTGATCTCTCATCCTGAATCGGGCCCCAAAAAGGGCGAGTGATGATTATAACCTCGTGATGCTATGGAGTGAACACATTGATGATCTCATCTTGAGCTAAATGGACATGGTTATGAACCCTCGTAGAACGATTTTTCTACTTATTGAACTAAGCTAATCTTGGTTCATTGGTGCTAAAGAATCAAAGAAGTGTAGATTTCTTGATTGAAGTATTGTTGAGTTGATTTGTTGAAGCGAAGACTTGTTTAAACTTGATGAATCTGACTCCCCTTTATAGACTTCAAGCTACAACCACTTTTGCTTTATTCTTGGAGCTAGATGACTTATTCAGCTTGATCATTTAAAATCGATGGTGCTCTTTATTTTTTGGGTATGGTGGTTATATCATCTTATTTAAAATTTTGAATTTTTCAGCATCACATAACCTATAGTTTTTGCAATTCTAGTTATGCCAACACTTATTTTTAGCTATTTGTTATTTCGTATCCTAACAACCCCTGGCTAATTGGGCCATGGGTGTTGGGTCTTTTATTGAAAAAAGAATATACATGCTACACGATTTAATTTTGACTTGGATTACTTTATTTTATTTAATTTTTATTTCCACCCTTGACCAATTGGGCCATGGGTCTTTTGTTGAAAAATTTCGGCCTTGGGCTTAACATAGCCTAGCGTAGTTATGAGTAACCTAAGCCCTTGTCTTTCTCTTTTCGGCATGGTTAGAGAATTGGCCCACTCCAAATATAAAAAAATTAGTTTTTGAGCCCAAACACCAACCTCAATGGTGTACTTTTATGTGTCATTGCTAGTTTAGTTGTTGTGGATTGCCTTGACACAGATAATGCATTGCATACTCTATACATTAATTATACATGTATATAATATACATGCTACACATAAATAAATGTATTATACATATGCAAACTACATTAATTTCATATAGAAAAATTGTAATTAGACAAACCAAACAACACCCCACATTAATAATTAGACACATAACAAATTAGTCACAGACAAACATATATAGAAAATATAGACACGAAAAACTGAAACTTACTGACACACATCCAATATCATAGAAAAATTAAAAAAGATAACAAAACTTCAAAATCTTGTTGCAAAGAGGGCTTACTTGAAGCGGTGGGTATTATTCAAGTGAATGACAACAACGGATAGTAGGTGGTAGGTGGCCGGAGGACACTTTTGCAAAGATAGATATATGGGATTCTTCGGTGGTGGGATGATAAGACAGGGCTAGGCCAGGTAGGAGAAGGTATGGATTTTTTAAAAATGAATGATAAATTATGAATAAAAAAGAATGGAGAAAAAAAATCAAGATTTTATTCGTGGCCAAGTAAACGTATGTCCTAAGTTATTATTTACTAATAAATTTGGAATATATGTGCAAATTATGTAGTCAACATATAAAAAAGATTCAGCCTACAATATTCTTTTTGGAAAAAAAAAAGACTTTGAAAGAGATAAGAAAAAGGTATCTCTTGAGAAAATAATCATTTTCACATTTAATAAATACAGAAAGGAAAATCAACTAATAGAATGAAATAATATCTTGATTAGACAAATTAAATCAACCACCAAATTTAAGGAATCATCAATTAACATATCTTGGAAATATGGTATGAAATATTTGTTTGTGGAATATATTGTATTAAATTGGTCCAGTTTAACATTTAATGATAAAATGTTGACACATGTCATAAATTTAGGCTGGCACTTTTTGTGTAACTATACAAACACTTGTCGTAATTTTAGATTGACTACTATGTTATATATAATTGATATTGGTACAATCCATACTATTTACATAAAGAGGGAGGTCCATTTGATAATCGCCTTTGATCTCTCACTAATTTTGGTATGTTATTTTTTATTTATTTTTACTTTCCTCCCTTTTTTCCAAGTCCTTTTTGCTCCTCTCTCTGTCTCTCTCATCTCCCATGTCTTAATTTTGTTTTTCGTTATTTTCTTTCTATTTGTTTTGTTAGTTTAATTTAATTTAAATTATTTTTCCTTTCACTTATTATGAATATAATTAGTATATTTGAAATATTGAAAAATATATTTTAATAGTAAAGATACCCCACAAATTTGAAGCATGTAATTAAATTATATATATTTTTTATTATGCACACACATCGAGTGTGCCAAAAGTGCTAGTAGATATAGATAATTTGCATATTATGTAATATGTAATTTGTACATACAAATTTCTTATATACACATATATTAAGTTTTTATATATTATTTATTTTTTATTATTTTTATATTAATTTATGTAATATCCAAACAATTTAATTGAATTTATATAATATATTTAATATAAATTTTACAACAACATGAAATTTAATTTTTTTAACAAGTTTTCTGTATTATTTTTATTCATAAACTAGTTAATTAGTTATTTGAGAAATTGTTTTGAATTTTTTGGGGATATAAAATTTTTAAAAATTTTATGATATGACACGTCTTTGACATGATACTATCTATACAATATCATAAAAAGGACCGGATGTAGAACCGGTAGCCTTATTGGTTACTGGTTCGATCGGTTCAACCAGTTCGACTATTGGTTTAACCGAATGTGACGTCATAATATATAATAAATATATTTAATAAACATAATGTTATTAATATTGACAAAAAATACAAAAAAATATAATTAATATAAAAATAAAAAAATATATAACTTCACCTTAGTCATTGTTTTTTCTTAACTCTTGAAAAAACTATCATTTAAAGAATTAGTTACATATTAATATATTATTTGATCAATTACTAATCATTAATAAATAAATATATATATATAAATATTATACCGTATATATATATATACATATACACACGCACACACACAAATACATTGCCACATGCATATCATGTAGATATACATATGCACAACGACTTATGCATTCTGTCATCATTTCCAATTGGATGATCCATTAATCCAACTAGTATGGGATTATGAATGGATTGATTTTTTTTTTATTTCCATTGGAGATTAGGAATGGATGGACTCTCTATAGGACTCATTTTACTGGCGGGATTCATTACTGTTGTAGCTACTTAGCAACTTGGTCAGTTACTCGAGATTTTCGATTATTTCATTTCCTAATGTTAGCAATGTATAGTGGGCAAATAGGATTGTTTTCTTCTTGCGACCTTTCACTATTTTTCCTCATGCGGGAGTTAGAATTAATTCCCATTTATCTACTTGTATCCATGTGAGGAGAAAAAAAACGTTTGTACTCGGCTACAAAATTTATGAGCAACTCTCACATACACATATACACACACACACACACAATATTATACATATAAGTATATATATATATACATGCAAATAGACAAACAAGTGAGCAATATGCCATTAATGTTAGGAAATCATAAAAAAAAAAATGAACCATTGGTTCTTACTAGTCCAATCAGTATCAATTCTCACCAATTGCCACTGGTTCAATTGAGCACTATTTTCAGAGACTGGCCCAAACCAAATTGGCCACTAGTTATCGATCAAACCGGTCCGATTGGCCGGTTCAGTCTGATTTTCAAAATGTTGTATTTATATAAATACTTTTATATTATTTCAATGATAATATGATATGTATATACTTGCATTATATATATATATATATATAACTTGTGTAAGACTCCTATGTACATATTGATACTAGTAAAAAGAGGTAAAAATTCATATTGGTGATTGTATTACAAATCTTTTTACGTGATATATGAATTATCTATTTTAAAAACAAAAAAATAAGTTTTGATATTTATTAGAAATATATTGAGAAAAATAAATTATTTGATGAACAACAATCTTTTTCAAAAATCTTAAGACAATTCTAATTTTAATTATCCTTTTATCATTGAATTACAGACGAAATTATGTATAAAAAAAAATCACGTGTTGAAAAAGCGTCGGGCATGTTGTTGATAGTGTCCGACATGCCATTAGAAGTGTTGGATTTATTTAATTTACGGACACATGTCAAAGGATTGTTGGAGGAGTCTCGTGTCTAACACGATATCTGAGACTGCACAATTCTAAGGCAAAATTATAATTTCAGGATCGTATGTTGTACACTTTTTCAATTTATAACTTTAACTTTTGTAATTTTATTTTTAGGACTAGAATTTAACCATGTCTTACACATTTAAGACTTTTTACCTCAAATTCCGAGATTTAGTTGAAAAATGAACGAATTTAGCCAAAATCTGTAGTTGGTGAAGTAAACTTGGTATGGTTGCCAAGTTTGTTTCACTTGGATCCTAGTTTTTTTTTTAATGACATCACATACCCTCTCTACATTATGTGGACCATGTCATAAAAAAAATTAGGATCCAAGACTGAATTGATGTGGCAACTATACCAAGTTATTACACTGACTACAAATTCCGATTGAATTCATTCATTTCTCCACTAAATCTAGTAATTCGTGTTAAAAAATTCTAAATGAGTAAGACATGGTTAAATTTCAATGCAAAAATTAAAATGGCAAAAGTTAAAGTCTTGAATTAAAAAAGTGTGCAACATACGGGTCTAAAATTATAATTTTGCCTGGTTCTAATTTCAGGAATATTCGTACATTACACACTTTAGCTTTTTGGTACTATAATGAAATCATTAGTTAGAGTCTTCTCGTTCCTATCACAAGGGTACGCAGTTATTGCTTTTTATTATCAACACCATCATATAACTTAAAAAAAAAAAAAACACATAACTAGCGTTTAGGACACTCTAGCCACGTCATACCAGACCTTAGAGAAGAAGCCAGGGGGGTGGCGGCACCGGCGGCCAACCCCCTTCAATTTTTAAAATCCATTTTTCGTATATATATTTATTAGGATTTCAAAATTTTAACCCCCTCCCCCCAGAATAAAAATTTGACTTTTATATAAGTTATATAATAAAAATTTTAATTTTCTCTATTCTATTTTATTTTGGTGATTTATTTTTACCCAACCTCATTTACCATAATAATTAAATTCTCTCTCTTTCTCCTTATTCTCTTCAAATCAATATATTAAACATTCTATTAGATTTTATTTCTGTCTTCTATTCCAATTTTTTTTTTTTTCAAAAAGGACAGAAGTGCACTTTCACTAGGGCGTGATCACGCCTTATTGAAAGAGCAAATCTGTGTGATTTTATATATAATAAGAAAAAAAGATCCCGCCAAAGCGGGAAAAGTGCCGCCTAGGCGGCAAAGCCACTGGAAAAAAAACCACAACGAAGCCTCGGCGGGCTATAACAGCCGCCTAGGCGGAAAAGCCTCTGGAAAGAAAGAAAAAGCTAGGAAAAATGCCTAAATGAAGGCATTCCAATTCTATCAAGTGCAAGAATGCCTCGGATTCGTCCCGTCAAATCTTCATGCTGTATAACTCTCGTATGCCGAGTGTCACAAGCCAAATTTGCAAGGAAGTCAGCCGCTTGATTACCTTCTCTGTAAATATGTGTACATCGCACCTAAGCCTTACGCATAAGAAACCGAATCCGTGCAACAAGATGGGTAATGTACCAATTCACCCTTCCGGAACCCTGAATAATGATCAACATAGCACGAGCATCCATCTCCAGCCAAATATACTCATATCTCCTCTCAATGGCCAGCTTCAGTCCTTCATAAGCAGCATACAACTCAGCATAGGTGTTTGTCGCCTCGCCTAAGAAGACCGTAAAGGCAAACAGCATGTGGCCTTCATGATCTCTCGCTATTCCACCTGCTCTAGCTGTGCGCTCCACTCGTCTTGCTGCCCCATCGGTGTTCAACTTGATCCAAGGTATTGTTGGTCGACTCCAAGTGACCATGCAAGTCTGCTTCCTACCTGGCCGTGCTAAGGACACAAAAAAAAAACTAGCAGCGTGCTCCACCCCCTGCCAATGAGATATCTTGAATCGCCCATTTTGCCCAAGCAAATAAATATAACTCCACACCTTTTTAACGATGTGGCTAGCGACCATACGATGTTGGCGATATTTTGCAGCATTCCGTGCATCCCAAATATACCATAATATGAGTATAGGTATCATAGTCTTAATATGCTCCCCTCGGTTATGAAGTCGCCAAGCTTGCAGCCATAAATGACACTGCACAGTGTCCGGAAGTACCACCTTAAATAAATCAGCAAAGAAGCTCCATATGCGTTGTGCCTTGGAGCTCAAGAAGAACAGATGAGCCACAGTTTCCTCGTGAGCACAACAATAACATTTAGACGCAAGAATTATTCCCTTCCTTTGTAACCGCACATCCACCGGGATCCAACCCTTTAAAAGCCTCCAGATAAAAATAGAAATATTTGGAGAAAGATTGCGGGACCAAATCTGACTAAACAGCGGTTGTTCTGGTCGAGCAGAGCGCAACTGTTCCCAGGCCTGTTTAGTCGTGAAATCCCCTTGACAGCCTCGTACCCAAACAAGTCGGTCCAAAGATTGATCATCAATCGGAACTTCCTTGACCTTGTCAGCCATCCGGGGCAGAAGAGTCTGCAATAACCTCTCACTATCCCAAGCACCATTGTTTATATAATCAGAAACACTCTGTGGAGAGGCATCGGGCTGGACTAGATGAGCAAGAATACCGTCTGGTAACCAGTGATCATGCCAGAAGTCCACGTGCCCTTTCCCAATCTGCCACACTAATTCAGGTTCAATCCATTGTCGCCCACGACACATACGTTTCCATGTGGGAGAGTCATTACGTGTTTCATTAACCTCCTTCGGGTGCCGTCCCTTCAAGTATTTAGCATGGAGAAAATGAGCCCAGAGAGACTCCTTTTGACGAAACTTCCACCACAATTTGCACGTGAAACTATTAACAACATCCTCAAGACATCGAACACCTAAACCACCCTCCATTAGTGGATAACAAATCTCCTCCCAAGAGCACCAATGTATACGACGCTGGCCCCCATATGAGCCCCAAAAAAACCTGTTAAACAGCTTCTCAATTTTATCCATTACGCCCCTTGGAGGTTTAATAACCTGTATAAGATGTATAGGTAATGAGAGCAAGACGCTTCTGATTAAGACTATTCTCCCCCCATAATTGAGAGCCGCTTTCTCCCATCCATTAACCGTCGCACGAAGTTTCTCGATGAGTGGAGTGAACAAACTTATCCGTTTATAGCCCACATACAATGGGGCTCCAAGATAACGGATAGGCAGCTCCGCCTTCTCAAATCCAGTAATTCGCTGTATACGACGGATCTTCCCCAAGGAACATCTCTTTGAAGCAACAAACGTACTCTTGGTCCCGCTAATAACCTGTCCTGACACCTTTTCATATTGGCGAAGAAAAGATATAATTCGCCTCAACCCGGATACTCTAGCATTGGCAAATATAATCACATCATCCGCGTACGCAAGATGCGATATAACAACGGGGTTATTTGCAATATATCGAAGGTTGACATTCTCCGCAAAGAATGTATCCAGTCCCCTAGAAAACCATTCAGCCGCAAGAATAAAGAGTGCAGGCGAGAGCGGATCCCCTTGACGGAGTCCCCTCGTGGACTTGAAAAAACCAGATCCCTCCCCATTAACCAAAACAGAAAACCAGCAGTTCTCCACAGAATTACGCACCAAGTGAATCCAATGTGCCGAGAAACCCAATTGTTGAAGCATACGGACTAGGAAGGGCCAATGTAAGCGATCATATGCTTTCTCCATGTCGAGCTTAAGAATGATACGATCACCCTTAACCTTCTTATTCAGCGAGTGAGTGAGCTCCTGCGCCAATAAAATGTTGTCAGCAATAGCCCTCCCAGCCACAAAGCCAGATTGTGCCGGGGAGATAAGAGACGGAAGCAGGGTAGCCAGTCTTTTATACATCAGCTTAGTCATAATTTTATTCGATACGTTGCAGAGACTAATAGGCCGGTAGTCTGCCCATGACCTCGGGGCATCCCTTTAGGAATTAACACAATAGTAGTACTCGTGAATGCGCGAGGCATTGGTGTACCAGCGAAGAAATCCACGACTGCCTCATATACATCTTCAACCACCAGCTCCCAGCACGCTTGGTAAAAAATCGAAGAAAAACCATCAGGACCAGCAGCCGAATCCGGGCTAATATCAAACACAACTTGTCGCACCTCTTCCCTAGTTGGAGGGGCACATAACGCAATAGACTCATCATGGTTCACAATGTTTGGGATATGAGCAAAATCCCCATCTTGCACCCCATCATCCCTTGTGAGAACCTTCTCAAAGTATGCCGCAGCAGAGGTCTTTATTTCCCCCGGATCTTCAATATTTCTGCCCTCATGATTGATATTAAAAATTCGGCTCTTAACTCGTCTTTGTTTCACGAGATTGTGGAAATAACGGGTGTTACGTTCCCCATCTTGTAACCATCGAGATGCTGACTTTTGCTTCCAATAATCCTCCTCCATATTCAAGGTACGATTGAGCGCGGCAGAAGCTTTGTTCATTGCCATGAGGTTGGCATCTGTGGGATTAGTATCATAGAGTCTTTCCATCTGCTGCACCTTATCCATCGCAGCTGCCACCTTATCAAAGATATTACCAAAAACCTCACGGTTCCACTGCTTAAGGAACTTTTTCAAGCGAACTAATTTCTGTTGGAGTTTAGTCATTCCAAAAGTCCCTAAAGGAAGTGACCAATTCATTTTGACAGCATCATAGAAATCATGATGTCGCGTCCACATTTTCTGGAAGCGGAATGCCGATGGGCCCCGAGACCCATTAAGTGCTGGCGTAATGAGCAGCGGGCAGTGATCGGAGTTGTGACGAGGCAAATGTTGCGTCCTAAATGTCGGAAATAAGTCCAGCCAACCTGTCGAAACCAAAACCCGGTCCAAACGTTCCCATTTCTTCCCTCGATTCCACGTGAATATACTTCCTTCCACACCCGGGTCGATAAGGCCACAAGCCTCAATACAGTCCGCAAAATCCTCAATTGACCCCAGTTGTGTCGGAGCACATCCTCGCCTTTCAGCAACTGATTGAACGATGTTAAAATCACCCCCAATAATCCAAGGGTCCGTAGTGGCAATAGCATGCATAGAATCCCAAAGGTCACGCCTAGCTATTCTGTTATGACGACCATAGACAAATGAACATAAGAGAGGTTGTTTAAGAAGGCCCGACGTCACTCTAACATGGAGCAACTGGTCTTCACTCACCAACACCTCTAAATTCAAGGATTGATCAAAGAAACACCAAATATGATTCGAAGGGTTAGAACCAACACCCGCAAAACAAAGTTTCTTAAGCATAAATCTCTCTTGTCACATAATTTTCGGTTCAATTACCACCAACATCAGTAACTTATGACGCCTGCGCATCTCACAAAGCAAGCGTTTTTTTTGCGGGGCTACCCACTCCCCGCGAATTCCAGATCATCATATTAATCATGAAGATGATTGGGAGAATGAGTCTCCCGTCTGAACCTTGCTCCTCGTAAGACGAGGAGGGACATCAATATTTAATTTTTTCTGAGATTTTTTAGGAACTGGTGTCCGCATCCCTAGACTCAATACAGCCTCATGTTTCTTGACAGATGATGGGGGCCTACCTCTAGTGTCGCCATCAGGCTCCTGACCTGGTCGATCAGCTACCTTGGAATCATCCACCCCGTCCTCCAAAGGCCGGCAATCAAGTGTTAGATCAGTATCAATGTTGTCCCGCACCTCCTCCAGCTGGTGTGAGCTCTCAATATCAATTATTGGGGCCACTACATTGTCATCCTCATCACAAGAAATCTGCCTAGGAATACTGTCGGCCTCAGCTGAAACATCACCTGAAACATCCTGAGGCGCAAAATTTTGCTGCTCATCCTCATCAGAATCCACCTGCAGTCAGAGCCCCAAATTTATTATTTAAGTGCGTCAAAGGGAACCCGGCTTCCGCAGGCTCATCAACATCCATCACTTGCTTCCCGTTGTCGATCTTAGGCGGGCTGTGCTCTGTACACCCGATCACTTCAGGGTTAATTTCGGACCCATTAGGTTCTTGAGGCGGTACCTGGGCATGCTTCCCCTTGTCGGTCTTAGGTAAACCGGGCTCTGCACCCCCGATCACTTCAGGGTTAATTTCGGCCCCGTTAAGGTCTTGAGGCGGGACCTTGGCATGTGAAGAACTTGGTACAACAGAGTCCGGGCAAACAGTAGTTATTGGATCTTTGTTGTGTAATTCACAGAATCTGGAATTTTCTGGTGAAAATCTTCAGCTGTAGCGGTCAGAGTCACACGGGAAGGGCCCTCCCTTGGAAGGGGCCGTGGCTGGCGCTGCTCATCATCAAACTTGGACTGCACGTTAGGGATTTCAGCGTCCACAGGGTCCTCATCAGGCGGCAAAAAACAATTGCGCTGCACATGCCCGCGTCGTCGACATCACCAACAATATTCCGGCACACCTTCACATTCAACGGGTTGTTTATAAACCCTATCACCATCCTTGACCCATATGTATTTCTTAACAGGCTTGGTGACATCAATTTCAACACAAACTCTAGAAACTTTCGGTCGATAACAATCTGCTGTCGCTTCATCGACACGAACAAGATTTCCGATGCAATTTGCAATCGTGTATAAACCTGGGACGGGGATGAGATGCATCGGGAGATGATGTATTTTGAACCACACGGGGCAGATGGGAGATTCAATTGTGGGATCAAAGTCCGGATCCCACTTGAAAACTCGCATCGGGTAACCGTTGAAGTGCCAAACTTCGCGCATAAATAACCTCGCATAATCATCATGATCATACAGGTGTATGCAGAGGTGAGTATCATCAAAAAAGAACAGCCTAAAACGCCGTTTAAGCTTCATCCTACCGAAAATAAATCGGAGGGTTCCAATAGATGGATGGCCATGCGAAAATTTGCCCACAAGAGCAAACTGAAACGGCTGGCAGAGCTTTTCACGATCAGAATGCGTGAAAACGGCAGCAGGTTCGCCATTGTAATCTGCAACAGTTCCAATTGGCGTGAAGGTCCGTAGGTCAAAATTTTTTTTTTCTCCCTTGAATCCGGCAAGAAAGTATCAGCAGGGACAGCGCCAACCGCCGCCGCATACGTCCGTCCAAGTGGTGGACGGATCAAAGTCGGAGCAGTAGCCATTATTGCTCAAAATTGTTTGCTATCTTCCATTGGGGCATTCTATCAAACAGGTGATATGCAAAGGAAAGAAGAAAATAAAGAGAAGTTGTCGGAAGACTATAATTGAACCCAGCAAACCAATACTCTCAATTTGCTGCTATAAAATTCTGTGTAGATGAAATTAATTGCTTGATTGTGCTTCTGCTACTGCAGGGCTGTCCATCAGCGGCTGGAACTGGGACTGGGCGCTGCAGCAACTCTGGAACTGGGTGCTGGAACGGCTTGGGCGCTGGTGGTGCTACTGAAATATGATTCGCGCGAGAAGCAAATCTCGATAACTTAGTTCGTTAAAAAAAAAATGCAGATTGCTTCTTCTTGAAAGTGGCCTAAGGCTGAGAGAGAGAGAGAGAGAGAGAGAGAGAGAGAGAGAGAGATGTGTCTTCTATTCCAATTAAAACACCAAAAATCATTTTAGAATTTTTGTTCTCTCACAAACCCTACAGTATTCATTTTTTCTTTAAAAGCAGCATATAAGAAGGTATTGTGTACAAATTTTGAAATTTATACATTTATTTATTTCTTCTTTTTTTTTTGTAATTGATTTTTTTATAGAGATTTGAATCTTATGATTGTTGATATGAATCTTGATAGTTGTTCAATATCAAACTTAATGAATCTTGATGTTTATTTGTTGGGCTATTGAACTTGAATGAATCTTACAATTTGAGACTTCATATTTAATTGTGAGTGATGAATCTTACATATTTTGTTGAGAATGTGATGGCGGAGAAAAAAGAAAAATTATTTGTTGAGTTTTGAATATATTTTTTTGATTTTGAGATCAAAGAGAGAGAGAGAAAAATCTATTTTGTTGAGTATTGTTAAAATCAATTCATTATCCACAATATTTGATTTCTTTTGAAAATCAATTCATTATCCACTATATTTGATTGCGAAAGTTTTTTTTTTTTTAAATCAATTCATTATCCACTATATTTGATTTCTTTTGAAATAGAGAATAACTTGTTATTTTTTTAGTATCATTTTTTATATATTGTTTTGATTGTAGCACTTTTGTTTTTTTAATTGTAGCACTTCTTACCGGTTGCAACACTTTTATGACTAAAATACATTGAGCAGCTCCAAAAAGCTCTAGCTACAAGTCGACTATGTTGATAACTCCGGCTATATCTATGTGTGGATGTACTCAGAGGCTGTTCACTCTGACGAGCATTGGTTAACTCCTTCTGTACTCCTTCTCATGCTTGCGCTCGATATGGATGCGGGGTGCCACTCCATCGTATTGATATCTCACCTCGAGTTGGACCCAATCTGAGCGAGTGATGGCTGTGACCTCGTGACATTACAGAATGAGTGCATTGATATTTTCACTTCGAGCCAAATGGGGTGTGGCTACAAACATTCATGTAACAATTTTCTACCTAGCAAAGTAAACCTAATCTTTGTTCATTTAAACTAAAATATCAAAGAAGTGATGGTTTCTTGATTGAAAGAGTTGTTGTTGTTGTGTGTTGATTGATTGATTGATGTCCTCTGTAAGTGGTGAATGTAGCTCCCTTTTATTGGCTTCAAACTGCAACCGAATTCCTTTATTCTTGGGGCTAAATGTTTTATTCAGGCTTTGGTCGTTCGAAATAAATAACTATCCTTATTTCTCGATTTTGGCAGTTATGCCAACATATTCGAATTTCAAATTCTCCAATATCACATGGCCTTTATCTGAGGCATGTTTAGGTATAACCATGCCTTATCCTCAACCAATCTGTTATTCCAATCTAACAACCCCTAAAAGTAAGGGATTTGATCATTGTATTTATTTTATTTTTCTATTTTCTATTTTCTATTTTCGGCTGACTGGACCATAGGCCTTTAATTTATTCCTGCCCGGCTGCTGACATGGGCTACCTTATTTACATTGAGGTGACCTGGGCCCTATTAATTCAATTCAGCATGGTGAACATGACAAAAATCAGCACATTCCGAATTTATAAAAAAATTATTTTTTGGACCCAAACAATGCCCCCCGCAAGTTGTGATTAAATGCAATATTTGATCATAACTTGGTTAAAATTCCACCTGCTTTGTGCCATTAATTTTGGTGATTTTTTTATTCATGTTCGCTATGTATAATGGGGTAACTTATGATTCCGTACTGGCAAAATAGATGGATGTAAAAACAATGGCCCTCATGTCACCACTAACGCTTGGTAATAATGCCACATTAATAAAATCAAAACTGAATTACCTGAAGTGTGTGTGTATATATATATATATATTATTTTTCTTTTCTTTCTTTTGGCCAATATTTTGATTTATGGCTGTTATTGGAGCCATCATTATAGTGCCCTTTGAGTTCCTCGAAACCTATCGTTTCTTACACCCGTATCCTCCTACTTCTTAAACTCTATTTAATCTCCAACTCTTAATTCCCTCCAATTTGTCACTTATCAGTGTTTGTCCCATGGTTATTTAGAACTCCTCCCCACCTGTCAATTTTGACTTCACCATTTCCATCGTCTCTCTCTCGCCGCTCTTCCATTCCCTAATTTCAAACCCTAGTCTTTTCTGTGAAAAGAAATGGTCACTTAGTTATTTTCGCTTGTAAGGGTTCCTTTTCTCTGGGACCCATTCTTGGCGGTGAAGCTCCCCAAGACTATCCTCGCTATCTCACCCGCTTTGAGGAATGCTTGACATACCCAGCGGGCCATGTGTTTGGCACCTTGGTTTGCAACTGGCCTTAGTCACCCAATTCTTCCGTTTACTACGACTATGTCACCTTGTGTAATTGGGTTGAAGCTGTGTATGGCCAAATTTGGAAAGACATTGGGATTTACGCACCCATCTAGGTTTCTAAAATTCTTTATTCTCTCGATTTAGGGTTTTTACAATCCGCACTCCCTTTTTGGTGTAGAATAGACAACACGTTCCATTTTGCCGCGGGGCCCATGACCCCTACCTTCCTTGATTTGGAGCAACTGGGCGGGTTTATGTCTTCTAGTCGTCCCATTGGTATCAAGGTGAAATATAATGATATTGATATTCTAGAGCTCTCCCATCTTTCTCATGAGAACAAACACCATGGCTAGTTATCGGTATATTATTTTTCATTTTGTTAATGAAGCCACCAAGGTTTCAGATGAGGAGTACGTTTGATTTTTGGTTATGGTTATGTAGATACAATTTTTGTAGCCAATCTTGCCAACAAATGATAGAGTTTTACTATATGGTTGGTGCATTGGCTACAGGTGCCGACTTGGCCCTTGGCCCTTGGTCCAACTATCTTAGCATTCATTTATAAGGGTTTGCATAAATTGGCCAAGGTTAGGCAAGACCCTAAGAAGAGGGAAATTCAACACGGGGGCCTCTGGTTGATGCAACTGTGGCTTCAAGTCTATTTTCCCCACGCACCTCATTATGTGGCGCGCCAATTTAGCTTGGTTCAGTCATTGCCTGCCAAAATTATGACGATCAATTCATCACATTTTAAGTTGAATAAGTATAAAAACAGGGGCGCTGATGTTTTCAGGGGTCTGATGGAGAGCTCCTAGTGTCGTTTGAATGAATTTGAATTCACTTATTTCGCCATGGATCCTAGGGCCACTTCATCCTTCTGATCCTAGTAGCATGGGTACCTTAGCCGCTCTAGGAACTGACCCTGCCCATGTGGCTGTGGCCAGGTTCACCTTTTTCAACCATGCCCCCAAAGGTCACCACTCATGTGCCTTTTTCGGATGATGTGTCCGTTAGATCTTCTGCTTCCAAAAAAGGTATTAAGCAATTTGAGCAATTTTTATAACATTGTATAGAACCCTCTAAATCGTGATGAATGCATTAGGCAGGCATCAGTCACCTTTTATGAAAAGGAAGAAAGACTAATTGCAAAAGAAAAAGAGCACTTTTATGATGTTAGGAAGTAGCTAGAGCACAAAACACCTCATTGGTCCATGTTTTAACCTCTGTGTTTGACTGCTCCCCATTTGCCTGATTTTGTCCCTTAGGTGGTCATACCTAACCTTCCCCTTGAAAGGCCTATGAGCTTCCACGACGAGGTCACTTTCGGCGGTCTTTTTGCTGATGACCCCGTGGGAGTTCCTTGGGGTGAGCTCTTTGGCCTTGCTGTCCATTTTCGGAGTAACGTAGTAGCCATAGAAGGGCAAGGTATCACCTTCATCTTTGTTGTTCGTTGTTGTTGGTATCTCCTTGCCTTGCAATTATATCTTTGCCTTACTTTTTGTCTCCAGGCTCACGCAAAAAGACTAAGGCCATAGTGACTCTGCTGCTGCCATCCTTGCTGGCATTCCCATCTTGTCTCCTGCTCCTGCCCCTACTCCTATCCAAGTGGGTGATCGCTGTTCTTCCTGTCACTTCTACTCTGAAAAGATTGAAGGGGTGATTGAAGTGTCCAATTCTAATGACAATGAGTTTGATTCTACCAGTCAGGTATCCTTCTTTTGATCTTCTTTTACCTCTTCGATTTTCACCATTTTTGATTTTTTTTCATTTGTAGGCTCCTCGTAGGAGTAAACATGCTATCACTACTGCCCTTAGCCAGAAGCCCAAGCTTGTGATACAAATGGCAATGAAAGGTAGTGCCTGCTGCTGGCTTTGAATCTTCTCCTACTGGTACTCCTTCTGCTTTTATTGGTCCCACCCCCCAGGCTGAGAGTGCTGGGGAATTGCCAGCTGAAGATACTGATGTCGATAAGAGTGTTGACAAATTTTTTTATGACTTGGACGCGGTAGAGTACACGTCTGCTGAAATCCCAGACGTTCGCCCATCTGAAAAAATGGTGATGCCACCTCCTCCTCTGCTTGCTGCCAAGATGACTAAGGTAACTCTCCTGTCTATAGTTCTTATTATATTTGTTATATTATGTTCCTTTAATGTCTTGATTTTGATTAATACAGCCCATTGCTTAAGCTACTTCAATGGCCTCTTCTCTTCCAAAAACCCCTTTTCTCAGGTAACCTTGTTCTTCTGTTAGCATTTCTTCATTATGCTTTCTCACATTTCCAGCTACGTAAGCTTGACTTTCTTTTTTCCTGCAGGTGACCTCCCCTCGACCCTTGGTAGGCTCAACCCCAATGAGTAGTGCCAAGGCGGTGGTGGATTTATTGGACTCCACCTTGGGGGATGACCCCATTTATTGGACTAGGAAGAGTCTCATTGATAAAATCCTGAGGGAGGTTTCTCGCTTTGCTATGGCTTCCAGATAGAAGCGTTTTTATGAGGAGTTCGAAAGGGGCCTCTGGGCTTTGGATCAAATGCAACAGTAACAGTGCCCTTATCCAAACTCCTTACATTTTCAGTACTGGTCCATTAGTTAAAGACTTGAGAGTGCTTCAAGTTCAATTAAACCTGAAGGCTGAGCAACAACAAGGTCTGTCTACCAAATGAGAGAGCTTGGTTATTGAAATGGAGCGCCTGAGGAAGCTTATTGTTGATATAGGCCAACAGATGCTTGACCTTTCCAATGAAGTTGAAGAGCTTAAGGCCAGCTCTGATGCTCGAATCAAGATTTACGAAACAGGCTAAAGAGAAAGACCTCGACCGGAAATACCAAGTTGAGACTGATTTCGCTGAGCTCGATGAGGTGACTACTTCCCTTCACTTCTTGTTTGCTCGATTTTGAATAGATTTCTTGGGTGAAGGGACTCCACGGGTCAGTAGAGTGGAAGGGGTTGTAGGCGGCCATGCGACGAAAGTGACCTCGATGTCTATCCTTTCCACAGCTGAGGAAGTAGGACCAAGTGGTGCGGCCTAGGAAAAAGATGCCTCCGCGGCCTGAGAGCCCTGAGAGCTCACAGCTTGATCAGTTTTTTTAGACTACGTGCCATTTCGAATTGACAGATCGTTGCCAAAGACAATTTTTCTTTTCATTTTTGGGATACTTCAACCCACTTTTTGGCTCAATTTCACACGCATTCTTCTTTATTCGATTTATTAATTTACTTGATTTTTTTGAGTTAAGATTCCTTCAAAAAATATTTTAATGTGGAAAAGAAATCCTTTACGTGCATCAATAACATAATTTGTTCAAAATACAGAAAGTGATTCTAAGTTCATTTGGCCTTAATGGCCATCCTGACTTTGATTGCGTTCCAATGGCAAGGTTTCCCACAATGTGGGATAATAATTCTTCAAGTATTTTTTGTTTACTGGACCCCTAAGCAGATCTCCTTCTAAACTTTCTAGCAAATAAGTCTTTCCCTTAGTTATTGAATGGATCGAAAATGGGCCTTCCCAGTTGGTGCCCTATTTCCCTAACACAACATTTTTCCTAACAACGTCTCTCTTTTCCTAACACATTTTATTTTTGGCCAGGGATTTATCCGTGGCCATATTTTTTTATTTTTTTATTATTTTAAAAAATTATTATTGGCCACGAATAAATTCGTGGCTAAATTTATTATTTTTTTAAAAAATATTTATTTTGGCCATGGATAAATCCGTGGCTAAATAATTTTATTTTAAATTTACCGTGACCAAACTAAAAAAAATGCATGGCTAGAAATCTGCGGCCAAAATCCGTGACCAATTTTAGCAATGCCAAATTTGTCCACGGAATTTTTTCATGGCCAAATCCTTATTTTCTAGTAGTGTTGGCCTTGACCTTTATATCGTATGCCTTGGCAACCTATCTTTTCTAGGCTTCGATGGAATCCAACGCCTGTATTCTAACGTTTTCTACGGCATCGAGTTCGTTTACCATTTTGCAATGAGACTCATCAGTGGTGAGACTTTTCTGTCGAGCTATTCGTGTAGATCTCATATTAATTTCTATAGGTAAGACAACGTTGTGGGCATAGGTTAGCCAAAGTAGCGTATTTCCTGTGCTTGTGTGTTTGCTAGTCCGATATGCCCATAATGCTTCAGGAGACCAATAGATGCCATGCTCTGGGATTATCTTCCACCATCTTCGAAATGATGTTCTTTAGAGTTTTACTGGTGGATTCAACTTGCCTATTCCCTTGAGCGTAATATGGCATGGAATGTGTGAGTTGAATACCATATTCTACTGCAAAGGCTTGAATTTTGAATCCAGTGAACTTGGTCCCTCTATCCGTTACGATAGTCTGAGGAATTCCAAACCTATGTATTCGTTGTTCTTTGATGAAACTGACTACTGTCCCTTGATCAATTTGCTTGAGAGGAATGGCCTCTACCCATTTTGTGAAATAATTAGTGGTAGTGATAAGTTGGGTGTGCTATTTCAAAGAGGGAGGAAAAATGGCTCCTATTAAGTCAATGGCCCAACCTCGAAATGGCCAAGGTTTGATTATCAAATTCATTTCTTTGGCTGGTACTCTCTGAATTGGGCCATGCAACTGGCACTTTTCGCAACCCTTGGCTAGCCAATGACAATCCTATACCATCTTTGGCTAAAAATAGCCATACCTCTTGATCGACCATGCCATTTTGTGGCCACTCTAATGAGCTCCATATACTTGCTAATGGACTTCCATCATGACTTTCAATGCTTCATCCTGTTTGACACACTGCAGGAGGACATCGTCGTGACTTCATTGATATAATGAGTCATCTCTTAGAACTACGTAGTTAGTGACCCTCATCTTGATTTGTCGAGGTGCTCCCTGAGAGGGTCCCTTTAGATAACTTAGTATTAGTTGCGCCAATCATCAGATTGTTTCAGGGTGTTCTCAATGGCGTAATCATTGCCTCATTCGAAATGAGAATGGTAGGCCTGCCTTGTAATGGTATAACTGGTAGCCATACCTGCCTTCGGGAAATTTTGCCCCAGTGGCTATTTGAGCCAAGTCGTTGGCTCCGAAGTTAGACTTTCTCACCACATGCTGAAATGTTACCTCGTCGAACTCCATCAACAATGCATTGACCGTGGAGATATATCTATCAAGGACGGGGTTTTTGCACTGAAATGTACGCTGGATCTATTGAATGACGAAATGGGAGTCTCCAGTTATGTTGATACTAGACGCTCCTAACTCATGTAATAGTTCCAACCTAAGGATTAGTTTTTCGTACTCGGCTTGATTGTTGGTGCATGGGAATTCAAATTGGATTGTCACTCCAGTCCTGATTCATGATGGTGAAATGGTCACTATGCTAGCCCCATATGCTTTGTCCGTTTGAGACCTGTCGAACTGGAGATTCTATGGCATTAAGAATACTGACAATATTCCATTTGCTAAGTCACTCCGTCATTAATCTCGACACTGGGGTGGTCGATGAGAAAGTCGGCCAGGGCTTTACCCTTTACGGCTTTCTACGAAACAAAGTGTAACTGATACTCCATTATGTGGATGGCCCAACGGCCTATTCGACCACATACTATTGATCTCGGTAGCAAGTATTTGATCACATTGATGCTGCTGATTACAAGAACTTTTATTGGTAGTAGGTAGTGCCATAGTTTGATGCATTCAAGTAGAGAGTCAGACACAACTTTTCGATTGGATGGTACCTTTGTTCCTTGTCACTTAAATGTCTACTTAAATAATATACAGCCCGTCCAAGACCATCCTTGTCGTCTTGAAGAAAGGCCCCAATAGTTTCGTCGGCTGCTGAAATGTAGAGCTTGAACAACTCTCATTTTCATGACGATATCATTACAGGAGGGGACGTCAAGATTTCCTTGACCCTCTCGAATGCCTGCTTATGTTCTTCTAACCATTCGAATTTGTCCTGGCCCTTTAATTTTAATAAGGGTGAGAAAATCTTAGTCCTGCCTGCAAGGTTCGAAATAAAACTTCGCAAGTAATTAACCTTTCCAAGAAACTGTTGAAGTTCTTCTTGGTTTGAGGTGGCTGGGTGGCCAGAATGGCCTTTGCCTTGTTAGATTCCACTTCGATCCCTTTTTATGCACTAAAAACCTAAGAAAGTGGCCTGTAGCCACTCCAAACACGCACTTTAGCGAATTTAACTTCAATTGAAATTTCCCCATGCTTTCAAAGGCCTTAATTAAGTGTTCTAAGTGTTGAGTGAAGCTGGTAGACTTAATGATGAGATCGTCAATGTAGATCTTGACGAAGTCATTCGTGTAGTCATGAAAAATATAGTTCATGGCTCTCTAATATGTAGCCCTGGCATGTTTAAGGTCAAACGACAAACCTTCCATTGAAAGGTACCAATACCTCTCGGGCATTAGAATCCCAGTTTTAGGATGTCTTCTTCGGCTATGAAGATCTGGTTGTACCCTACATTGCCATCGACGAGACTCAAGAACTCATACCTTGCGACGGCATCTGTCATCATGTCAGCCATTGACATCGTATATTCATCTTTCAGAGATGCTAAGTTCAAATCTCTGACGTTTATGCAAATCCTTAGTTTGCCATTCTTTTTTATAACTGGCACAACATTGGCCACCCATTTAAGATATTAGGCCACTTCGATAAAGTCTGCCTTAAGTAGTTTTTGAATTGCCTCTTTGATTAACATGCATACTTCTTCGGACACACGTCGAAAAGGTTGTTTCCGTGGCTTGAACCCAGGAAAAATGGGTATACGATGTTCTACCAAGTCCCTGCTGAGACCGGGCATTTTATCATAACTCCACGCAAAACATTCCTTGTATTACTTAAGCATGGGTATTGTTTAAGTATGTGGATCATGGCCTATGATCACTTTCAGTGCCAAGGCCCACTTTGATGATAGGATCCTGTACTTGGATTCTAACGTCATCGAGTTTTGCCGGAGCAGCACTTAATTCTTTTAGAGTGATCTCATCTATCGAAGTGAGATCTTTATCCTGTTCATAGATTACATCTGCACTACATCTGTAGTAATCAAAAAGGTCTTTGGCCAATAAGGCCAAAGTTTCATTTATTATCATTGATCCGATATTATCAAGAATTAATAAAATTTCATCTATTTCGACTTTATTCATGACAAATATCCCGAGAAATTGAAAAAGGCCTTTCCTCAATGCTACAAGGCCTGCTAACTTCCTTAGTCATAGCAACTGCTAGACTAACTAGTGCCATAGATGAAATGGCACAAGTGAACGACCATACTTGTCCTGTCCGATAAACCTGTAGGGTTTGATATTATCGAAGTAATATCTGGCTTCTACCACATTCACGTTGTCCGTGAACGGCCTCTCTTCTGCCTTCACTATCTCTGGCTTATTCTCATTACTAGAAAAATAGAAAATAGTCACGGATTTTAGCTACTGAAAAATCCGTGTCTAATCCTTGACTACAGATTAGACATGGATAAAAAAAAATTACGAAAAACCTTAGCCACGGATTAGCCGTGGCTATTTTTTTGTGGCTGAATTTGGCGCGAATTTTGCTGTCGATGGTTGGCCGTGCCTAACTCATGGATAATAGACACGAGTTAGCCACGGACAGCTATGGGTTAGCCACAGTTAGTCTGTGGCTAACTAATTATTTTTTTGAGTTATGTTGTTTGTGCTCGACATAATTCGTTCTTTGAAGATAAATGTGTTATTCTGTTTTGTATTATCAGTCAAATAAATCTTGTAATTAAATTGATATGTAACTAATTAATGTGTTAACGATTGTGTATATTTATATATAAAACGATCATTAGGAATGACGAATGATCATTTAAATTATTTGATGATATTAATTATAAGAATATATTTATCAAACTAATTCTCAATTTAAGTTTCACAATTGTTTATTATAATATTACAATATTAGAGTGTTATTATATATATATATATACTACATATATAAGTTCGTGTATATATATATATATATATGTATAAGTACGCATGCGAGTTTCATTTACATATATGGTCACTTATTCAGTTGTATGAGTTAATTGTGTGATTTCAAAAATTTATAATTGATAAAATATCGTGACTTATACTATAGTTTTATCACTAATGTATATTATCAGAAAAAAAAAATTCATGGTAATGTTAAATTAAAACCACCGATGTATATTTTCCACGGCCTGATCGTGGCTAAACCGTGGCCTGGGTGCTTAGCCACGACTAGGCCGTGGTTAATAGCCATGGATTAGCCATGGGCTGATCGTGGCTGACCAATTTTTTTTAATTATTTTATTTGTGCTAGATTTAATTCGTTCTTTGAAGGTAAATGTGTTATGTTATTTTATATTATCAGTCAAATAAATCTTGCAATTAAATTGATATATAACTGATTAATGTTAGTGATAATCAATTTATATATATATATATATATATATATAAAGCGATCATTTGGAATGACGAATGATCGTTTAAATTATTTGATGACATATATTAATTATAATGTTGTATTAATCAAACTAATTTTCAATTTAAGTTTCACAATTGTATATTATAATATCACAATATTAGAGTATTAAATATAAGTACGAATGCGAGTTTCATTTACATATATGGCCGGTCAGATTTTCAGTTGTACGAGTCAATTGTGTAATTTTAAAAGTTTATAATTGATAAAATGTCCTAACTTATATTATGGTTTTATCAACAATCGAACAACGCGTTATTGATATTAAAATTTAATAATATTTGAGTGTGTAACAAAAAAAAATTAATATTTCAGTGTACTGTAAAATTGAAGCCACCGACGTATATTAGCCACGGTCAGTCCATGGCTAAACAATATAATAATTCGTTCTTTGAAGATAAATGTGTTATTCTATTTTCTATTATCAGTCAAATAAATCCTCTGTGACGACAAATAATAACCCTTATTTAATTTCCTATTATCAATCGAATAAATATTTTAACTAATAGTATTAATGATTTCATGGTAATCTATCTATATATTTTATCATAAGGATTTATAAATGATAGTTTTAATTATTTGATGGTATTATAGTTTTCAATTGATTAATTAATTTAAAACATTGCTAAACCTAAATTTGAAACGTGTTAGCCATGGCTAATTTGAAATCTAAAATATATACATATATATATATATGTAATTAGCCACGATCAGGCCGTGGCTAATCTGTGGCTAAAGTAGATCGGTGGCTTTTTTAGCCACGGATTATGTCGTGGCTAATTTAAATCGGTGGCCAAATTAGGCCGTGGCTGATTTGCGGCTAATCCTACCTATATATGCCACACCCACAAATATTTTTCCCTCCCTCCTTCTTCCCCCAAGGTTTGTCATCTCCCCCCAACTCTCCACCCCCGTGCAGCGGAGCCAGCATGCCGAGGGCCGCCGTGCACCACCTATTCCCCCCCTCTCCAGGCCCCAAATCGCCCCCCTCCCCCCCAGCCCCAAACCCCAAACCCCGCACCCCCCTCCAACCCCCACCCCCACGGCACCTCCATAACAACAGCCGCCGCGCAAACCCTCTCCCCCTCCCCCACACCTCAAAACCCATCCCCACCTGCACCCCAAAACCTGTCCCCGTCCCCCCCTTTTCAGAGCCCAAAACCCGTACCCATCCGCCCCCCGCCAAGCCCCAAACCAGTCCCTTGTTGTTGGAATGAGTTTGCTGCTGGAACGAGGCGTATTGTTGAACAGTCTCATAATAATGAAATTAACAATTTTATGACTTGTTGGAGGCCACGCATTATCCTTTGTGGTCAGGATGTGAGTCACAGATAGAATTATCACTGACTCTTCAAATGATGACATTGAAATCAGATTATAATATGCCACAGGAATATTTTGATAAAATGGCGAACTTATAGCAACATCAAATCCAATAGACAATCATGTCCCTAGCAATTATTATGTAGCTAAAAAATTAACGGAAAAAGTTAGGACCGACATCTCTAAAAATTAATTGTTGCATTGAAGGTTGTGTGCTGTTTTATAAAGAACATACTCATTTGGATGCATGTGCATTATGTTAGCATCCTTGATTTAAACTGTCTCATACAGGGAGCATTGGATGTGTTCCTTACAAAAGAATGCACTACATGCCACTAATTCCATGGTTAAAAAGGTTGTATACCTCTGAAAAATCAGCCGAGCAAATGAGGTGGCACCAGGAGCAAACAAAAAAGTCCGATGTTCTTTGTCATCCTTCGGATGGTATAGCGTGGAAGCATTTTAATGAGAAACATCCACATTTTGCCGCTAAACCGCGAAACATTAGACTTGGACTGTGTGCCAATGGATTTAATCCTTTCAACCAAACATCAAAATCATATTCTTGTTGGCCGATTATTATTACTCCGTGCAAGTTTACCTCCCGAAACATGCATGACTGCTTCGTATATGTTTTTGACATGTTTCATTCCTGGACCACGCAACCCAAAGGATCAGATTGATGTGTATTTGCAACCTTTAATTGATGAGTTGAAAGAGTTGTAGTCAAACGGAGTTGAAACTTTTGATGTCTCCAGGAGACACACCTTTCGTTTAAGAGCCGCCCTTATGTGGACAATTAATGACTTTCCTGCATATAGAATGTTGTCCGGATAGATGACGTGTGGGAAACTGACATGTCCAATATGCATGCACTATACAAAATCATTTCGCTTGAAGAATGGTGGGAAAATGACGTGGTTTGATTGCCATAGACAGTTTTTGCCTGAGACTCACCCTTTTAGGCGAAATAAAGATGCTTTCTTGAGAGGGAGATGTGGGCGATTTGCGCCTCCATCTCGAATGACGGGTGCTCGAACATGGAATTTTGTGCAGCACTTGCCAAAAGTAACCGATATGCCCGTAAGACACTCAAAAATACCAGGTTACGGTATGGACCACAATTAGACCAAACAGTGCATTTTGTGTGAGTTGCTGTATTGGAAGGATAATCTCGTAATGCACTTTGAAAATTTTTTGGACGTAATTCACATTTTGAAATTTTCTTTTTTGACAACATAATAAATACTGTAATGGATGTAAAAAACAAAACAAAGGATAACGAGAAGGCCAGATTTGACTTGTTAGAGTATTGCAAGCGTCTAGAGTTACATCTACAGTATCTTCCAAATGGTAAAATGTTGAAACCACGGGCCGCTTTCACTTTAATTGTTGAACAACGACGCGAATTATGTAATTGGCTTAAATGTTTGGAGATGCCTAACGATTATGCATCGAATTTGGGAAATTTTGTGGATCCATCTAAAACTAACTTGCACGATATGAAGAGTCATGACTGTCACGACATTATGCAACTTTTGCTCCAAATGGCGTTAAACCCTTTCCCACAGAATGTTTGGAAGCCATTAACTGAAATAAGTTAATTTTTTAAAGTATGCTCAACAAAGTTAAGTGAGGGAAATCTACTACAATTGGACAGTAACATTCCCATCACTTTACGCAAACCGGAAAGCATTTTTCCGCCTGGATTTTTTGACTCAATGTAGCACTTGACTGTACACCTACCATTTAAAGCTATCATGTGTGGACTACTGCAATACTAATGGATGTATCCTTTCAAGAGTAATTTATGAATTTTAAATTTCATATGTTAAATTACGTTATGAAGAACTATCATTTTTGAGAAGTTAAAATAACGAAATTTGAAGGTACTTACAGAGCAAAAGTTGAAGGATCAATATGTAAGGCATATTGAAATCAAGAGTTGTGGTACTTTTCATCTTATTATTTTGAAAGTCACATCCATACCAAAAGTACAAGATCTTGTCGTAATGAGGATGGTGTCTCTTCTGATGATGAACTGTCTTACACTTTGTTTGTATTCAAATGATATGAAAAACCAGAAAGAAAATACAAGGAACGTTTTTTGACAGATGATGAGTGGAGCAAAGCTACCTTACATGTACTCATCAATTGTGATGAAGTTGTCCCCATCATTAAGTGAGTACTATCTTTAACATTTTGTATATAACGTGTTAAGAAGAATGCAAATTGCTCTGTATGCTTCTTCATGATTTTTGTAGGACGTATAGATCAACCATTCGATACAGCTGGTTACATGTGACTGATCAAGAGGTTGAGAAATCCATCGAGAATAATTTTGTTGAATGGTTTAAGCGCTATGTGAGTATTTCATTATACAACATAAACACTTAATTAAATTATATATATGAAAAACACTATGTTATTTTAAGAAAATATTTTTAATTAAATACGCTGATTGAAAATATTTTTATATGTAGGCGCAAAATCCAAAAAATAATGTTGAAAATCAATATTTGCTTGATTTGGCTTGGGGTCCAAAAAAGAAGGTCAAGACCTTCAACAAGATCTGCTGTACAAAGACCTCTAATTTTGGTATTTGTGTAATAGGGGTACAAACTTTTATGGCATAGTAAAGGAAGTTATCAATGGCGTGCCTCAAAAAGAGATTGTGATGTTCAAATGTATTTGGTTTGATTCGGTATCGAATAGGGGTATCAAGGTACACCCACAGTATGATATTTTTGAAATAAAAATTAATGAGAGATACCCAAAAGATGACCCTTTCATACTTGCGCAACATGCGTCTCAAGTGTATTACGTCCCTTACCCCAGTACTAGAAGAGATAAATCGCAATCGCGGTTTGTTATCAAAACAAGACCATGAAGTCAAGTCGTGAATGAAGAGATTACTCATGACCCGTATCAAGAGTCATTTGGAACAGTGAATGGTGTCATCGATAATGAAACGAGGGGTAACCATATTCATTGTACGGGTGCTATAGAAGAGGTTAGCCAATTATACCTTCAACACATGGCCAACGATGATGTAGAGTTGATGAAATGGGTCAAAGTGATAACGAAGAAGAATTAAACTCTGAGTTTGAAGGTGATGAGGAGGAGGATGACGAAAATATGATTCAATATGGCAATGATGAAGAAGAAGAAGACGAAGATGAAGACTAAAATTTACTATGAATTAATATTTTGCTTGGTTTGTTTTTGGTTGCTGTGAACGTATATATGTAGAACGCAATGAATGTTGTTATGCAATTGAGTGATCGATTACCAAATGAAATGTGAAATGTTAAAAATTAACAAAATAAAGATTTTTTTTGAGATGAACGTAAAAAGGTTCTTGCTATGTGATGTTGTTGCTCTGAGTGGAGATGACAAGTTCTAAAGAAGGTAAAGAGAAGGTCACCGGTAGTAGTGGAGGAGGATATAACCGGCGTGGCCTCCACACGCCCCCTACGATGGACCTGCACATTCAAGACGATCCGTACGACGACTCTTATCAACACACATCTAGCCATAGCAAAGACGCGCCGATTGAGACTTCCAATAATACCACAGTTGACGGAAAGCTCGTTATTTATTCGCGGGGACATGAGTAAGTTTACTTTTGTTTGTTATTTAAGATATAATTACGCAAATCTCGATTGTTGTGTTTTCATATGATTTATATTCATTAGGTTCAATCATGCGTTGGAGACCGTGAGGACGATCGCCCGTATTTTCACAAACAGGTATACAGAGTCATGGAGAGGTGGAAGGAAATCCCTATACAAACTAGACACATGTGGTTCTTCGAATTCCATGTACGTCTTGATATATATACAAATTGTGTTTTATATTTTTTCATTCATTATTGTATAAGTTCAACATTTCTTATTGTACAGAGAGTCTACTATTGGAGAGCTGACTGGCATGACGTCGTTTGGAAAACATTTGAGCACAAGGGATCAGACCTCCTAAAGAATAGGCTTAACAAAGCTCGTCATAAAAATAAGAAGCCTGAGTGGATCGATGCTGGCGCTTGGCAGGAGCTGCAATCAAAATGGGGCTTGCCCAGTTTTCTTAAAAAGATCGCGGTCAAAAAAGCTAATCGGGCTTCGGATTATGGTGGAAGGGGAATGACCGGCCACAAAAGGGGTCCTAAATCTCAACTCACTCACAACGACGAGTTGGTTAGTATGTGTATTTCATAAGTACTTCAAAACTAGGATTGATAGTGATGGTATTTTTATATATCAGATTAAAATATTACATCTCTTATTACAGGAAGCTCAAATTGAGAAATATCCACCCGTGGATCAGTCGTTTATCCATCTCTACTCTTTTAATGATGAGAATGGGGACTTGAAATGGTTTGATGAGAAAGAGGAGCATTTATTTGTGAGTATTCATTAATTTTCAACTTTAATATTGATATTTTGATTCTTGTTGCTGATGTTTCAACCTGAAAACTTGTAGAGCACGTTTAAGGAGAAGTGGGACAAAATTAATTCCCAGCCGCCTACTCAATCTGCTGATGGCACGCCCCTATCTCGACCACCCAAGCTCGATGTAAGTCAAATAACTCGACTATTCATATTCTAATATATATACATAGGAAAGATATATTACAACTAAATCTAACTATATTCATGGCTTTATAGGTGTGGAAGGAGACAATGGCTACACCGAACAAGGGTCGATGGTATGGCGTACCAGGTGGATCACGTAGTATGGGGACTTTAGGCTCCCATACTTACCCCCCGAAATGGGAGGATCCGTCGACGCTTGAGTTGAAGCGAAGGGTTGACAGGTTTGAGGAGAAACAATCCTCTGAATTGACTGAGATGAAGCACACACTCCATGCCTTGCTTTAGAGCGTTCAAAGTTTGATCCAGTGTACGTTCGTCTCTTCGCTTAATCAGCAACACCCATCAGCTGGTTCACCGCACGTACAACCCACCTTAGCCAACAGAGGGGTTCTCGTGGGACTTCATTAGGAGGGCAATGATCCACCTCCAGGCACACTCCACCAACTTATGTATGTGATGACGAGCATGACGATGATGATGATGAGGATGATGGTATTGGACCCTTGATAAGTCCGTAATTATAATTGATTTTTATATTTATTTTGTAGGACTTATCACGTTTTTTATTCATTTCGGGCCTTATTATGCGTAAGTTTGAGCTAAATCGTTATTTTGTAGGTAAGAAGGGAAAAAAACCATAAAGGGCATGAAAAGTGGAATCAAAAGCTTCGTAGTTACGCAAACTCTTTCGAGTAACAACCCAATGCAAGTAATTCAGAGGAAAAATAGCTGTAAAAATATGTATGTACGCAAGAAATCTTGAGTACTTACCTAAGGCCAGCAAGTTTGAAGAAAAATAAATCTGTAAATTTGCGTATGTACGCAGAAGATCTTGCATACATACGCAACGTCTGCGACAGCAATTAACAACTTTCCGTGTTTAACTGAGGTGCTGATTTGGAAAGATTTGTTAGATGTTTCTCTACCAGTTTTGAGTCCAGATTCATGCGGAATTCAAGGGGAGATGTTTTTTTTCAGATCTAGATAGATGAGAACTTTTAGAGGCTTTTGGGACATTCATCATTCTTGTTTTTTTTTTTTTCAGTTTTACTTTTTTTCTTCTGGGGTTAAATTTTCATCTTTTTGGGGATTCCTGTGGAGAACGATAGAAGGGAGAAATCAAGATCGACGGGAAGAACAACGGAACGAGAGAGGAGTTTTCGTGCCTGAAATCTCCAGCAATTAAGTTCATTCTTCTCTTTTCATGAATTTTTCTCCAAATTTCGTTTTTATGTTTAATTTCATTATGAACTAATTTCAATTAAGTGTAAGGATGGTGTAGTTCATCGTTTTTGCTATTCTATGAAAAATCCCGCGGGTTTGAATTTATTTTCGTATATTTTCTTTGTTGTGTGATTCTTGTTTAATGGTTTAATACGTGGTTAGGGTTTGATCATCCTTAATTATCGAATTTGAGAATCGTGATGAGGTCGAGAGACGATTCGCGATATTAGCTCTAATTAGATGAGATCAATTGGGTTAAAGTTGCTTGAGAATGAATTTAACTTTGATTGAGCCTTAAGGCAGTGCTTAAAAATTCATACAAATACTTCTAAAGTTGGGATTAATTGAATGAGAATTGGTTAGTCTTAGGCTTAGAGGAATTGTATGAATTAATTCCGCAATGCTCGAGAGAGATTGTGGATATATTTGTTCCTAGGTTTCACACAACCACGAAACTACTCAACTTAGGGATTGGATTAGAATAGCTAATTACATGAATGAAACCACCTTGCACTTGCTTTTCTCGCTTTGGTTATTTGTTATTATTGTTTTTCGCTAGTCGTTTTTATTAAGAAATTAGGATTTATTTAGAAAATCAAAACCACCACTCAGTTTGATCAATTTAGATAAACAACACGAGTCAATTTCACGGGCCAAATCACAATCCCTGTGGATTCGACACTAGACTCACTTTATATTACTTGTACGACTGCGTGCACTTGCGCAAGTCCCAACAACCCTGTTAGACATTCACACTTTATTACCACAAATGATTTGTTAGACATCAGACGTTAACTGCTTAAGTTTCTAATGTATTAGCATTATGATTCAAACTCTTTCTAATTTATTTCATGATATAATTTGTATTGGATGATCCGTAATCATCATTATCAGTATTGTTTGAATGCTTGTGTTTTTTTTATTAGTAAAATAAAAATTGGATGCAGGTTGGTCGGGAAAAAAAGGGAAAATTTTATTGAAAATCGAGCAAAATTAGCCACGAATTAGCCACGGCTTAACGAAGGCGAATTTTGCAAGGCACATAGGCGTCAACCACAGCTTGGCTGTGGCTAATGGACACTGACTAGCCATGGCCAATCCGCCGCTAATGGACATAGATTAGCCATAACCTGGCATTGGACAGAATTAAGTGGCCAATTTGGCCACGGCTTGACTGTGGCTATTAGCCACGGCCTGCCTGTGGCTACAAATTTATAGCCATTGGCCACGGCCAGGCCGTGGCTAATCCGTGGTTGGTTAAAGTCGTGGCTAAATGGCCGTGGCTAAAATTAGCCACGGATAAAATCCATGGCTAATCCGTGGCTAATTTTCTTGGTCACGGATTTTTGCCAAAATCCGTGGCTAAATTTATTTTTTCTAGTAGTATCTTGCCATCTTCAAGAAATATTAAAAAATGATGTAAGGTTGACGAAATGCACATGTCGGAATGGATTCAATCTCTCCCTAACAACGTGTTATGGAAAGTCTTCGCGTCTATCACAAAAAATGTAGAGGTGACAGTCTTGTTTTTTATGCTCGCTTTGATAGGCAGGATGCACATGATGTCTGCCTTTTCTTCTGCAAAGTTACTAATTACCACGTCTAGTTTGAGGAGATCAACCTTCTCCTTTCCAATGTGCTTCATGGTTTGCAGAGGCATAATGTTCACGGTGGCTCTGTTATCCACGAACATTCTTCCGGTAGCCTTGCCATTGAGATGGCCAGCCACGAACTGGGGCTTCGCCATGCTTGGCGAGGGCCTCTGGAATAGAGCCTTGATTTATGCAACTATTTTACTCTTTTGAGTTACTTGCTCAGAATTACTCACAAAGAAAGCCACAAGTTCACTATCATCCCAGACCTCACTGTTATCTCTTGTGTCTTTTTCAGAATCATTGTTAGCCATAATATTAGAAGGAAATGCCCATACCATATTGCATTCCATATGAACAGCATCGCCACTGGATGATGGTACGTTACTGGTCTCCAATGGCAACTTCTTGTACATCTAATTTAGCCCTTCTATCCTCTCAATTCATTCACTCAATAGGTCCTCCTCTTCGACATCCTCTGATCTGTCTATAGTGTTACTCTTTGACTCGTCACTTTCCAACAACAACGGAAAACAATCTTCTTTTCCAGCCTGATATTGGCTGGGATGACTTCCCTATTTTTTGGCTCTGTCGACATCATTTTCTTACCCTTGGCGAGTCTTCCTGTTTCCTTCCTGAGCATTTTAGCCTCTTTATGTTGGCGGGTCATCTCGTGAGAACTTTTCCCTTTAGGGAACTTGGGATCCTTTACGCTGTCCAGCGTCCTTCTGGAGCTGTTGGTGGCCTAACAAATCTAGAACGAACCGGTTCTCGAGTTGGTTCACATCTTCAAGGTGGGTTGGGGAGGTCCCTTCCTCTTATCACTCTGTTCTCTATCGACTCTTCAGGGCGAACTTCGATCTTGCTTACTTCTATTCCAATCTTGTCGCAATGCCCCCCGATTGTGTGAGGGGGTATGACACCATAGACGACTGCAGAATCATAGAAAAACTGGCCATGGGATTGGCCCAAGGATAGTAACCTCCTACTGGATAGAACCATGGTACTGTTGCCATTTCGGAAAGGCATCTAGCACAAAAACCCAACTGCCATTCTGACTCCGTCGTTGCTTGCTCAGTCTGCTAGTTTTTCTTTCGACTGGCCTATCCTGTATGTTGACCAAGTTCACTCTTTCCACTTGGAATGGCTCCTTGTTGTTTCCCATTTTCCTATTCATCCATTTCGGCAGGAAACATAAAGTGCCATTGTCTAGGCAACTCTGGATCATCCACCTGAAAACCAAATAATCATTGGTGTTATGAGTCCATGCATTATGAAATTTACAGTAAGTTTGATCATTGGTATTCTATGATCAATTGGCACTTTCATCTTGCCATCAGCTCGTAAATGGTCGAAAATAGACTCAATTTTCGAGACATCAAAACCATAACGCCTTTCCATTTTAGAACAAAATTTTGGCTTGTTCAACATTCTAGGAGGCATTTTAATGTGATGCTGTAATACCCTTGGTTTTATCAAAGCTGGGCATACGGTGTTCGTTTGGCAAATGACTTGGGCTAAGCCCACTTCATTTTCCCTTTGATTTTCTTTGACATTGACTAGGTTATCCTGAACTTCAGCTTGGCCTACCTGATAGTGACTGGCCTTGCTTTAATTACCTCTCCGATTTTCTTTTCTTAACAATTTTTCATACTCAGTGACATGCCTGATTAAATCAAATATTGACGCAAATTGCTGGCCAAACATTTTCTTTTTAAATTTGAGGTGCATGCCTCCTGTGGCCAAACTTATGTAGCTTTCTTCAGCCATGATACTGGGCAAAAGTGCCTAGGCCAGACGAATCTTCCTATGTATTCCTCGCCTGACTCCCCAGGCATTTGTCTCATATTGGTCAGCTTCGATATGGATACCTCAGGGGCCAGTCGATGGAAATAACTATGGAAAAGACTCTCCATAGTTGGCCATTTGGAAATTGATCCAAGTTTTAATTCAATATACCACAAAAAAGATTCTCCAGTTAAAGAATTAGGAAATAAACGTAAATTTAGATTTTCATCCATTCCGATTTCACCACACTGCGTAGTGAATTTAGCAATGTGCTTGATTCTGGTCTGCGATCATACCCATTAAACAGAGTAAAAATTGGGAGCCTAAACCATGGGGGAAAAGGAATCATGTCAATTTGTGGGGAGTAGGGGTGAGAATACCTAGGTGACAAGGCTGATTGTTTATGCCTCTCTAGTTCTTGCCGCAACATTTCTTGTATCTTCTATCGAGATATGACTATGGTGTCATTTCGAGTAATGGCAGGTCAGGGTCTGTCCGCCACATATGGCATTGCACAGGAAATTTCAGTCCCTGCGGAATGATTCCTAGAGGCCGACCCATCTCCTTCGAAGAGTACTCTCCTAGATTCGAATGCCACTTTTTTTCCTACGTCAATGTTGTGGTATCTTCCACGGTGATGATTGCCTCCAATGTTCAGTCATTTTGGACGTGAATCGATGTGGTCAGGCCTATAGTGTTGTTCGGCCTCATTTCGTCGCGGAGGTTCTCTTACTAGTAGAATGCTGTCCATTCTTGCCACGATGCTATGCAAGTTCTTTTCGTAATGTGGATCCGTTACTCGAAGTGATTCTAACATGGTGGCCATCTGTTCAGCCCTCTCCAATTTTTCTCTTCTTTGCATGTCCATCAACTCTTAGAATCTAAGGTTAGATTCCGTAATCCACTTTTTCATAACATACAGTGCATCTTCGCCAAAATTGGCCACTCTGGCCAATAAGGCGGGTGCTTCCTGAATCGGCACCTCTTGAGGTACTTTCTGATTACACTCGAGTCTGTCAATGATAGCCTGAACATTGGGCGATAGATTATGTCAACTCACCTTTTCGTTCTGGTCATTGTCTACCTCATTCTCACTATCCGAACCAAGTTGACTTGCTTTTTTATGATTTTGGATTTTTACCTTTTCGTGATTTTTCAATACAGAATGCAGATATGCAATTGACTGAAATAAAACATGCTTTCTAGGATCTAAATGCTGACAAAACCTTTTTGATTCCTTAAGTACTATCCTATCGGGCACGCCAAAAAGATATGTTTGCATAAAATTTTAGCACTTACGCGGACGTGGTTGTTTAGGGTTCGAATTCGCTGAGTTTGATAAGAAAATAGTGAATTCGATGTGAGCTTTTGTGTTTGAGTGCAGGTGTACCAGTGTGCGAGAACACACAAATAGAAGTCTTGATTATTCGAAGTGAAAAGTATGATGAGCTTAAGACTTTTATTCGAAAAAAGATTGAGTCGGAGTAGGTAAATACTACCCCTAAGATTCTACCTGCCTACAATTTAATGTAGGACTTAATAATTTAGCACTTTAAAGATCGAAAAGAAAATGTATTAAGAGACGATGGCTACTCGCCACTCTGAATTTACAAAACTCGAGTACAAATATATGCATTGATGACTCGGGCCATATCTATGACTAAAATACAGATGACTCCGGCCATCTCTATGTGTGGATACACTCTGACTCGAGTAAAGACACATGCATTGAGCAACTCCGAAAAGCTCTACCTACACACTACTAGAAATGGATCAAATAACCATGAATTAGCCACGGATTTGGAAAAATATTTTTAAAAAAAGTTAGCCACGGATTTGGAAAAATATTTTTACAAAAATTTAGCCACGAATTGCCCGTGGCAAAATTAGCCATGGCCAGACCGTGGCAAATTTTCGTGCCTAAAATTGGTGCGATGTTTGCCGCCAATTATTAGCCACGGCCTAGCCACGAGTTAGCCACGGCGTGATCGTGGCTAGTAATTTTTTATTTTTTTAAAAATTATTCTATTTGAAAGTGCTCGATTTAAATCATTTTTTTTTTGACGATAAATGTGTTCTTCCATTTTCTATTATTACTTAAATAAATCTCATAAATAAATTAATATATAATTGATTAATGTTCATTATTGTGTTATAAACAAAATATATATATATATGTAAAACTATCATTTCGAATGACGAATATATATATTAATTTGAATTTAAGTTTCACAATTATATTCTAAATATCACTACATATAGAATAGTATTTTATATATATATATGTGTGTGTGTGTGTGCGCTAAATATATAAGAGCATATATAAGTACGGATGCGATCGATATTCTATCATATACACACACACACACACACACACACACACATATATATATATATGATTTCGATTTGCGAATGATCATTTCAATTATATAATTATATTAAAATTTACTATTAATCTAATTTAGCCACGGTCTGGCCGTGGCTAATAGCCGCGGGTTAGCCACGGTGTGACCGTGGCTAATAATTTTTTTATTTTTTTTTAAAAATTATTCTATTTGAAAGTGCTCGATTTAAATCATTTTTTACGATAAATTTGTTCTTCCATTTTGTATTATTACTTAAATAAATCTCATAAATAAATTAATACATAAATGATTAATGTTCATTATTGTGTAAAACTATCATTTCGAATGACGAATATATATATTATTTGAATTTAAGTTTCACAATTATATTCTATAATATCACTACATATAGAAGAGTATTATATATATATATATATATGTGTGTGTGTGTGTGTGTGCGCGCGCTAAATATATAAGAGCATATATAAGTACGGATGCGATCGATATATATATATATATATATAATTGATTCATGTTGTTTATTCTGTCATATATACATATATATATATATATGTATGATTTTGATTTATGAATGATCATTTCAATTATATAATTATATAAAAATTTACTGTTAATCTAATTAATTTGAAATGTGGATAAACGCAAATTGGAAATGCATTAGCCATGGGTAATTTTTTAACCGAAAAAATTTATATATATATATATATTAGCCACGTCCGCGCCGTGGTTAAACGTTGGCCTGCTAAATTAGCCACGGCTAAGCCGTGACTAACCCATGGCTAACAATTTTTTTATTTTTTCTTTAAATTATTCTATGTGAAAGTGCTCGATTTAAATCATTTTTTTTATGATAAATGTGTTCTTCCATTTTCTATTATTAGTTAAATAAATCTTATAATTAAATTAATCTGTAATTGATTAATGTTCATTATTGTGTTATAAACAATATGTATATGTAAAACTATCATTTCGAATGACAAATATATACATTAATTTGAATTTAAATTTCACAATTATATTCTATAATATCACTACGTATAGAAGAGTAATATATATATATATGCTAAATGTATAAGAGCATATATAAGTACGGATGCGATCGATATATATATATATAACTGATTAATATTGTTTATTCTGTCACATATATATCAATCGCATCCGTACTTATATATGCTCTTATACATTTAGTGTATATATATATATATATATGATTTCGATTTACGAATAATCCTTCCAATTATATAATTATATTATAATTTTCTGTTAATCTAATTAATTTGAAATATGGATAAAGGCAAATTGATACGTATTAGCCATGGATAATTTTCTAACCCAAAAAAAAAAATGATATATTAGCCACAGCCTGGCCGTGGCTAAGCCGTGGCTAAAATAGATCGGTGGCTGACTTTAGTCACGAATTAGCCATGGCCAAGCCATGGCTAATTTAAATTGATCATGGCTAATCCGTGGCTAAAATTTACAACACTTAGAATAAAAATTTTCCCTCCCCTTCTTCTTCTTCCTCACAAGGTATTTCCCCCACGCTCCCCACCCTATCCCCATCCCCCCAACCCCCCAGCCCCCCGCAGCGGCGCCTCCTCGCCGACGACCGCCACGGTCATCCCCCTTCTCTCCCACCCCTCTGTTTCCCCCTCTTCCCAGCCCCCCCTCCCCCCCCCCCTCCCGAATCCCAAACCCGCCTCCGCTTCCCGTGCCCGTCGCCCGCCCTCCCCCACCAGCTGTCCCCCCTCCTCCATCAGCCCCAAACCTAACCCCCCCCCCACCCCCACAGCCCCAAACCCGTGCCCCCTCCCCCATCTTGGCCCCAAATCCTCCCCACTCCCACTCCCCCTCCCCCGGCCCCGAACCCGTGCCCCACCCCCCAAACACCCCAATTTTTTTTTGTGTTTTTTGTCTTTTAATTTGAAAATTATTTCTGACATTTTTTGTTTGTTTTGATTTTTTTGGTAATTATTGTTAGGTTTTTATATATCCACAAGTTTGGTGGTTCCAAAATTGAAGGTATGTTTTAAATTACCCAAAATTTGTTTTGAGGTATATGTGTTTTGAGAAATGTATATGTATGTATGTTTTAATTTAGAAGTTGTCCCCATCATTGAGTGAGTATTATCTTTAACATTTTGTATATAATGTGTTAAGCGAAATGTAGATGTTCCTGACAAATTCTTAACACTTTGTAGGATGTATAGATCAGTTGTTCGATACAACTGGCCACATCTAACTGAGCAGAGGAATCTATCGAGAATAATTTTGTTGAATGGTTTAAACTCTATGTGAGTAATTTATTATACAACATAAAGACTTAATTAAACTTGCCTATTTAATATAATATGCTGATTGAAAATATTTTTATATGTAGGCGCATAATCCGAAAATAATATTAAAAATCAATATCTGCTCGATTTGGCTTGGGGTCCAATGAAGAAGGTGAAGACCTTCAACAGGTTCTACTTCAATAAAGAAGGTCAAGACCTCAAATTTTGGCATTTGTGTAATAAATGACAGGGGTACAAACTTTTATGGTATACTAAAGAAAGTTATCAAATTAGAGAATCCTGGTGAGCCTCAAAAAGAGGTTGTGATGTTCAAATGTATCTGGTTTGATTGGGTATCGAATAGGGGTATAAAGGTACACCCACAGTATGATATTGTTGAAATAAAAATTAATGAGAGATACTCAAAAGATGACCCTTTCATACTTGCGTAACATGCATCTCAAGTGTATTACGTCCCTTACCCCGATACTAGAAGAGATAAATCGCAATGGCGGTTTGTTATCAAAATAAGACCATGAAGTCGAGTTGTGAATGAAGATAATACTCATGACCCATTGCAAGAGTCATCTGGCACCGTGAATGGTGTCATCGATAATGAACCGACGGGTAACCTCGTTGATTGTACGGTTGTCGTAGATCAACCAATTATACATCGCACACATGGCTAATGATCATGTATTGAGTTTGAAGATGATGAGGAGGATGATGAAGAAAATATGCCTCAATATAACGATGATGATGATGACGAAGATGAAGAAGAAGAAGACGAAGATGATGAAGACTAAAATTTACTATGAATAAATATTTTGCTTGGTTTGATTTTTCGTTGCTATGAACATATATATATATATATATATGTATTTGGTATGATTGTTGTATTGCAATTGATTGAACGATTACTTAATGTAATGTGAAACGATTCTTGTTGTGCGATGTTTTTGTTATGAATTTTTTAATATGAATGTAAAAAGGTTCGTGTTGTATAATGTTTTTGCTATAAATGCAGATGACAGGTTCTAGAAAAGGCAAGGAGAAAGTCACTGGTAGTGGAGGAGGATCCAACCGACGTGGCCTCCACATGCCCCCTACGACGGACCTTCACATCCGAGACGATCCGTACGACGACTGTCATCATCACACACCAGCCTCTAGCGAAGATGAGCCGATTAATGATGATATGCCGATGGAGACTTTCGATAATAACAGAGTTGACGAAAAATGAGTTATTTATTCACGGGGACATGAGTAAGTTTATTTTTGTTCGTTATTTAAGATATACTTATTCACATCTCGATTGTTGTTTATATAAAAGTTATACTCATTAGGTTCAATCTTGCCTTGGAGACCGTGAGGACGATCATCCAAATTTTCACGAACAGGTATACAGAGCCATGAGAGACGTGGAAGGAAATCCTTATACAAACTAGACACATGTGGTTCTCCGAATTCCAAGTAAGTCTTGATATATATACAAATTTTCTTTTATATTTTGTTCATTCATTATTTTATAAGTTATATGTTTTCTCATTGTATAGAGGTTGTATTATTGGAGGCCTGACCAGCATGACGCCATTTGGAAAACTTTTGAGCACAAGGGATCGGACCTCCTGAAGAATAGGCTTAACAAGGCTCGTCATAAAAATAAGAAGCCTATGTGGATCGGAGATGACGCTTGGCAGGAGCTGCAAACAAAATGGGGGTTGCCCAGTTTTCTTAAAAAGAGCGTAGTGAACAAAGCTAATCGGGCTTCTGATTCTAGTGGAAGGGGAATGACCGGCCATAATGGGGGTTCAAAATCTCACCTCACTTATAACAACGAGTTGGTTAGTATGTGTATTTCATATGTACTTCAAAATTATGTTTGATAGTGATAGCATTTTTATATATCAGATTAAAATATTACATCTCTTATTACAGGAAGCTCAATTGGGGGAACCTCCGATCGTGGATCAGTCGTTCATCCATCTTTACTCTTATAAAGATGAGAATGGGAACATGAAATGGTCTGATGAGAGGGCGGAGTGTTCATTTGTGAGTATTCATTATGTTTCAACTTTAATATTGATATTTGACTTTGTTGCTAATGTTTCAACCTGAAAACTCGTAGAACTCAATCTGCTGATGGCACCCCCGACCTCGACTATCCAAGCTCGATGTAAGTCAAATAACTCTCAACTTTTTCATATTCTAATATAATATATAGATACATATGAATGATATATTATGGCTAAATCTAATTATATTCACGGATTTATATGTGTGGAAGTAGACCGTGGCTAAACCGAATAAGGGTCGGTGGTACGGCGTACCAGGTGGATCACGTAGTACGGAAACTTCGGGCTCCCATACTTACCCCCTGAAATGGGAGAATCCGTCCACGCTTGAGTTGAAGCGAAGGTTTGAGGAGAAACAATCCTTTGAATTTATTGAGATGAAGCACACACGCCATGCTTTGCTTCAGAGCGTTCAAAGTTTGACCTAGGGTACTTTCGCCTCTTCGCCTAATCAGCCACACCTATTAACTGGTTCACTTCATGTACAGCCCACTCCCATCCAACTGAGGGGTTCCCGCACGACTTCATCGGGAGGGCAGCGATCCACCTCTAAGCACACTCCTTCAAATTACGTACGTGATGACGAGGACGACGATGATGATGAGAATGATGGTATTGGACCTTATTAGACATTGACACTTTCTAATATTTTAATAAATTTTATTACGACAAACTGTTTGTGTATTCTCTAACTACTTTAAGTTTGTAATGTATTAGCAATATTTGACTCTTTCTAATTTTTATTTGATGATATATTTGGTGTTGGACGATCCGTGATCGTCATTTTGATTTAATATTTATGATACATTTATATTGGACGATCTGTGATCATCATTTTGAATGGATAATTAGCATAAAATGATGTATTATCGGAATGCTGGTGCTTTTTAATTTGCAATACGAAAAACAGGGTGCAGGCCAATTTGGAACGAAAACGGTAGAAATCTGTTGATTTTTGGCAAAATTAGCTACGGGTTGGCCATGGCTAAGGGCCACGGCTTAGACACGGCCAAGCATTTTCAGAAAAAGTGGCCAATTTGGCCACGGTTTGACCGTGGCTAATGGCCGTGGCCAGAATTTCGTGGCCATCAGCCACGGCCATGCCGTGGCTAATCCATGGCTAATCAAAGCCGTGGCTAAATGGTCGTGGCCAAGTTTAGCCACGCCACTTTTAGCCACGGAAAAAATCCGTGGCTAATCTTCTTGGCCACGGATTTTTGACAAAATTCGTGGCTAAAATCCGTGTTTAATTGCATTTTTTCTAGTAGTAACAAGTTGGCTAAATTAATGACTCCGGCCATATCTATGTGTGGATGCACTCAGAGGTTGTTCACTCCGAGGAGCATCGATTGATTCCGTCTGCACTCCTTCTCATGCATGCACTCGATATGGATGCGGGGCACCACTCCGTCGTATTGATATCTCACCTTAAATCAAGCCTAATTCGAGTGAGTGATGGCTATGACCTTGTGATGTTACAGAATGAATGCATTGATATCCTCATTTTGAGCTAACTAGGGTATGGCTACAAGCATTCATGTAACGGTTTTCTACCTAGCGAAGTAAACCTGATCTTTGTTCATTTAAACTAAAAAATCAAATAAATGATGACTTCTTGATTGAAAGAGTCGTTGTTGTGTGTGTTGATTGATCGTTGGATTGATTGATTGATATCCTTTGTAAGTGGTAAACCCAGCTCCCTTTTATAGGCTTCAAACTGCAACCAAATTCCTTTATTCTTGCCGCTGAATGTTTAATTCATGCTTTGGTCATTCGAAATAAATGGCCATCCTTGTTTCTCGATTTTGGCAGTTATGCCACCATATCTGAATTTCAAATTCTCCAGCATCACATGGCCTTTATCTTAGGTATGTTTCAGTATAACCATGCCTTATCCTCAGCTAATCTGTTATTCCTATCTAACAACCCCTAAAAGTAAGGGATTTAATTATTGTATTTATTTTATTTTTCTATTTCCTATTTTCGGTTGATTGGGCCATGGCCTTCATTTTATTCCGGCTCGGGCTTCCAACATGGGCTACCTTGTTTACATCGAGGTGACCTGGGCCCTATTAATTCATTTTGACATGGCGAATAGAATCAAAATCTGCCCATTCCAAATTTATAAATTTTGTTTTTTAGACCCAAACAATGGCCATGTGGGTTTGAAGAATTCAAATTTTGGATAACATGGCATAACTTCCATGGAAAGAATAAAGGAACACCATTCATTTCAAATGTGCAATTTGAATAAGTCATCCAGCTCCAAGAATAAAAAAAAATTGATTACAACTTGAAGTCTTTAAAAGGGAGTCGCAATCATCAAGTTTTAACAAGTCTACACTTTAATAACAATACTTCAATCAAGAAGTCTACACTTCTTCGATTTTTTAGCTCAAATTATCCAAGATTAGGTTAGTTCAATAGGTAGAAAATCTTTATGCGAGTGTTCGTTACAATGCCCATTTGGCTTGAGATGAGGTTATCAATGTGTTCACTTTGTAGTGTTATGTGGTCGTAGCCATCACTCGTCCATGTGGACTAAGTGGTATCCCGCATTAATGTCAAGCGCATGCATGAAGAATTGAAGCCAAAGTCATCAATGCTCGTAGGATAGTGCAATTCCTTCAATGCTTTCATATGTAGTCATGGTACAGAGTCATCAATACGTCTTACTAGTAGTCAAAGTCCTTTGCACTCTTTCAATGTATTGGAGTCGTAGATATGGCCTGTGTCATCAATACACGTGTTTGTAGATAAAGTTTGTGATATCCATGATGAGTAGCCATTGTCATTCAATATAGCTTCTTACTTTATATTTTTAGACCCTTTTCGAGTCCTTTGAGCATTAAATTTTAAGTCCTACATTCATTTGTAGGTGTGTAGAACCTTAGAACTAGTGTCTGCCAATTCCATTGTAATCGTTTTTTAGATTAGAAGTCAAAGATGCAACTTATCGAAATCAAATTGAAAAGACTTCATATTGTATGTTTATTGTATACTGACATGCCCGCATTCAACAAATACTCACTTTGATGCTACTGTTTTCATATCGAATCTAGTGGTTTCAAATTTTGAGTAAACATATCAAATTGACACAGTGTCGGTTCAATGTACACAAATGAGGTTGTCAATTTTTTATTCAAACAATTGGTACTAGTAATGTATAATTGAGAAATACCAAAAACCATGATGGAGCATTATAGATACTACTTATTTTAAATTAAGCTATTATTTTAATTCTAGACTTTGTAGGGCTAAATGGCATTTTTTTTTAATAATACATAAATCATTATCTACGGACGTACACTGGTTAGGATTCGAACCCCAACTATTACACTCTCCTTGTCTTTAAAATAGGATACATATTTATTAAACCAAAGGCGCTTGACAAGACTGAATGGCAATTAGCTCCAATTTTTCAGAATGGGCGGATTATTAGTGCTAGAATTTTTCAAACAAAAAAAATAAAAAAAAAAGAAGAAAAAAAAAAGACATACTCTTATTGTGGTTTATAGAACAGGTTAAACAATGATTCGCCCAACTTTTGTCATTTATTAAATTGCAAAATGACCATGTTTCATTATACAATTCACATTATTTACTTTGTCTTATGTGATACAAGGGAATACATGGCATACATTTACTAGTAGTATATAAATTATTCTGAACTAATAAAATAATAGTTTATTTTTTTCATAACAATGCCATTTATTCACCCCATCTTAAATAAAAGTAATATATTTACATATATATATATACATATATTTAGTAATATACTGCAATTAATTTACATATGTTCAATATTTTTGTTGTCACGGTTTTATTATGCTATTATTGGAGGTAAGACCTTAAAATTTATAATAATGTATTTTATTTAACACATATTCTGTTAACAAACATAAATTCTATACTTTTATATTTAATGGCGTAGCCTTAATATTTAAGAAAAATCGAAAGGGAAATATCATAACATAGAAATTCTATCATATAGAATTAAGTAACTTAGTTAGTTTGTAATTTAATAAGCACTTAAAGTTTTGTGTATTGTTCGCACCTTTTTTAGCCACATAATATGGCGGAATGCATTCTTATTTTAAAGAAAGAATCCAGAAGGTGCTGAAATCCTATTTACTCTTTGTTTGTGTCAAAACGAGAAGGAAAGCATAGCCCTCCATTCGGTTACATGATGCTATTTTAATTTTAATTTCTTTTTTCTTTTTTAACTCTATTCAATTGGCGAGAGCTGCATTAAATGATTATTCATCATATTTAATTAACAATTAATATCATCAAATCATAATATACAAGTTACTTCACACGAAAAAGTTAAATGAACATTCACATTTTCCTCAAAATGCCGTGTTAAGTTGCTTGATCAACATATGGTATATACCGTTGGTTCCTTTTAGTTTGAATTGAATAACTTATAAGAAGTTCCAAGATCTGGTGATAAATGTGTAAATTGTATTAATTCGTGTGAAACCAATTCAATTAAGTTTTTATTTCTTAATTGATTTTATATTTATAAAGACAAGACTCTTAGGTCACAATCCAGACTTCTCCAACGGACAATTATTGTTCAATTAAATTCACATAACCTCACAAAAATTCCAATAGCTCCTCAAAAGTTAGGGTAGACGAATATATAATATGACTTAGGCAAAATTGCAGAATTGGTCCTTTAGTTTGACCTGTTTGGGTTTTAGTCCTCTAACTTTTGATTTTGCAAAAATACCTCGTATCTTTTGGTCGTCTAGTAATTTTAGTCCTAGGCAACCTGGACTTTACCACATCACTAGCCACGTGTAAGCATTTTAACTAGCCAGATCAAGATTTAACGGGAAAGAGGGAAGTTCGGGTTGCCTCGGACTAAAATTATCAGACGACCAAAAGATGCAGGGTATTTTTGCAAAATCAAAAGTTAGATGACTAAAACCCCAAACAGGTAAAGTTAAAGCACCAATTTTGCAATTTTGCTATATGACTTTTATATTAAAACATAAAAAAAAAAAAACGAGATTCATAAGCTAGCTATTTCTTTTTGCCGTCTGGTCCAAGACTCAAAACCTCAGCAAAACCTACATTTTGCCTTATCAATGTGGTTAGATTAACAACATCGATGCCTTCTCCAGTGACCACCAACTGATTTTTCTCCTCTCCTTCTAAAGCGATCGATACCACTCCTACAACAAGTCACGAAACATAATATCGTAAATTTTTCTACTAATAGCGTTATCAAGATTTTCTATTAAAAAAAAAAAAGCAACTTATGAGATAATTAAAGTAAATGTTGCATGCTACTCAAGCTTATGAGGGCTTCAATATATATATATATATATATATGTGTGTGTGTGTATGTGTGTGTGTGTGTGTGTGTGTGTATAAGTTCCATATATTAAAAAGGAAAAATGATTCTTATTGCGTACTAATGTATGCTTTACCCTTTGGGAGGGGGAAGAATTTGAATCAAATTCATTAATGAAATCTTTGTTTGATATTGATTTAATTTATTAGATTTATTTAAGTACTATTTTAGATAACTAATTATGAAGAATATGCTGCATGGTACCTACTATATGTGGTTCGTACACAAACATCTATTATATATATATATATATATATATATCTTCGGATGTGAAGTAAATTCTTAAAAATATTGGAAACATATATATTTATGGCATGTTTAGACATTTAATTTTGATGATAAAATGGAAAATTAATGGCAAAAAATTAAAGTGCAAAGTACTACCGGGAAGGAGTAGCACAGTTTTTTTGTATTCCTCATTTATACTTTCTGAGCTGTTTAAATTATTTTCTAGGTTGCTCAACCTTGCTATATACTCTGTAAATTTACTCTTATGATTTTATTTTGGAAATTGTTATTGACACTCAATTTTTACTCTTTTGATTGATGAATCGACTAAAATACCCATTTAGTTTAAGATATGATTAGATATACTTCCTCCCTCAATTATATACTATGTTCATTCACTCTCATTAAGTGTCAAATACAATTCATACGCCATTTATTTAAAAAATTAGTCAAAATTGCCCTTATTACACCACTCATATTGATACATTTTTTTTTTCTACCTCTAACATTGTAAATTCAACTTCAAATCCTTTATTAGATATGAAAATAATTTTAATTTTATATTTGAAAAATAATTGATAGCTTAAGTAAATAGAAATAAAAACAAAGTTAATAAGTTATTCTAATAATGCATTAAAATAAAACATGAAAAGACTATTCTAATTCTTTCTACTTAATAAATTTATTTAAGTATAAATTCTAAGTGAAGTTTGATTATTTTGAATAAGAGTTGATAAATATTTTTTAATCGTAATTTAATATGTTTTTATATTAATTAAATTAAATTATAATATATATTTAATTATACGTTAATTCATTGAAAAATTGAGAATATGCATTCACTTTTTTTCTTCTTAGAAAATAAATACACAAATTGAAGTAATTAATTAATGCAAATATAATTATTCATATATCTAAAAGGGTTTAAAGTTTACTTTTGATTGAAGACTAAATAACTTGATTTTTAGTTAGAACATGCTAAAATGAACGTTAGATTATGAATTAGAATATATACTTTGTGAACTACATATATAGATATATATTCGTATAGCTTTAAGGATATTGTTATCGAAATATATTATTGGACGGATGGAGTGGGTTTCGGTGTTGCATTTATTAGTTTATAGAGGTAAATGATATATAATCTATAATTAAGGGGGTAAAGTCTATTTAATCCTATTTGAAAATGAATGGACATTTGGGCAACCTTTTAATATAAAAATGAGATTGGAGTGTCAATAACAATTTTCTTTATTTTTTTTATTAATAAAGCAGTGGGGTCTCCATAGAAAACCCTCTGACGAGCTTGAGCCGATTCTTCCAAAATGAGACAAAAAGTAAAATACCTGGTGAAGTTGCTGCAATCTTCATGGCTTTTATTCTTATCTTAGCAGTAGATTTGCTTTTCCTCTTCCATATTATATCGCAAGGCATTATCAGCTTCATCACATAAATGACAATCTCTAAAGCCTTGGGTCGACTCTTCTTACCATCCAACCATACCTTGATGACAATCTTTTGCTACAGAAAGAAAATTGTTAATTAATACAAATTCTTTTAAAAAAAAAAACTAGAAGTTTAATAGAATGTGCAATTATTGAGATTTGTAATTCTATACCTTCATTTTTTGTTGGTAGAAATGCTACGAAAATTTAAGAGATTTGTGTGTGCTATTTATACAAAAAGATCAGTTCCAAGTTTGGCTGTGTCGAATTGTTTGGTCCATAAAGGGCCATGCTTGACTGTTGAGGATATATAATGGGACAATTTTTCTTTCAGCTCTACTATGGTCCATTTTTCGTGATTATCCAGATATAACTACTGTGTTTCCATAGTTTTATTTTATTTTACTTTACTTCACTTCTTAAGTGGCTGGCTGGGTAAAGTGTAGGAGGAGAATTTTTATGGACGTGTGGTGATAAAATGTTCTTCCTCACTGTAAAATATTCAATTGAAACGATACTATATATCTATACATATATATATATATATATATATATTATTGGATGAGCGAATCAATCATAATAATATATAACATCCGATGGTGGAGACAGAACTTTAAGGTTAGGAATGTACTTACCAGTTATGAATTACAAATAATATAAATAATTAAATTAAAAAAATTAGGGGTGCACCAAAAAACGGCTTTCAATGGACAATCATGACATTCACTCAAATTGAACTCCATATATTTTAAATAATTTTAAAATTCAGGGTGCATGAATTACAAATAATATAAATAATTAAATTAAAAAAAAAGGTAGGAGCACACCAAAAATGATTTTTAAAGGACAATTATAACAGTCACTTAAATTGAACTATATATATATATATGTATATATATGAAATAATTTTAAAATTAAGAAGTGCACGAGCACTTCTTGAGTTATATGTGACTCTGGCAATAATAATTTCCCAATGAAAGATATAGTGCAATAAAAGACAGATTTAAATAATTATTTGCAGAAAGTATCTTTTTTATAAAAGAAAATTCTAATTCAAAACCTATATAATTAATTGGCAATTCTTTTGGCTTGCCAAACACGGTTTCCAAAAGAACGATATGGGGAAGTAGCAATTGAAGTTTCTGCTGTAGCTTTCAGATGAATTCAATAATATATACATTGACTTCGATTAGTCAATAATATGATATCAAAGGAAGTTCCCAAGAAGAGGGCAAAAGTTTTGTTTTCATGAAGACAAATCTAAAGGCTGCGATGTCGGCTAATTGGACCTTATATCTTGCGTCTTTGATTTATGGAATAATTAAACGAGAATAAATAATTTAATGAATTTACTTAAATCATGTCGTTGCAAGGAAAAGGAAAAAAAATTAGTGACTACATATTAAGTAATAATGTAAAACCTATCACTAATTATATAATTTTAGTAGCCAAAAACATCATTTTGTTGGAAGAATGAGTTGCACAATATCAAAAACAACAAAAATCATGTTAAAGTTGTCACGGCCGATAGTTAGTGACAACTCTGCAATGACAACTTTATGATAATGAAAATTTTATCACTAATTCATAGTGACAATTTCTTAGTGTTTTTTTTATGTCATTAAGTGTCACAATATAGGCGATACAGATTGACAATTGTGACAATCAAAATTTTAAGGTGATGTACATTATGAAAAAATAAAAGTTTTTGTTAAATATATTTAATTACTAAATTTCACATTGTGACTTTTATGTTTTGTATCACTAAAATTATCTTTTCTTGTAATGTGTTATTATGCTCTGAATATTTATTATTATAAAATAAAAATTGTACTCATAAGTTAGTCAAAGATTGAATATTATGAATTCATATAGCATGCCAATGAGACATTCATTTTTTGGAGCACAGCTCTTGATTCGACCTAACCACTAACCAATATTAGAAAAATGCTGAATCGATATATCATAAATTGTCGCTTTAAATGAATATTGTAATACTTTTAATTTTATGACTCAAGTTAAAATATCATGCGTTTAGTACCCTAAAACTTCTTGTCACATTTCATAGTGTCTCTAACATATATTTTGGTATCAAGCGTTTAATTTTGATTGTAATGATAGTAATATTACAAACTAACTCTAGGTATATAGTTATAATTAATTTCCTATGAAGCGTTACCGACATAATTGTCGGTTGATGTTTTTAATTAGTTGTTAAGGTATCCTAGTACATGATATACCATCCCTTTCATAAAAAAGAAAGCAGTGTGAAACCATGTAATTCTCTGTTATGTGGATGCAAAGAATAAATATACAAAAAGTGAGAAGCTAAACTGGAAATTAAACCACATCACTGGAAAATAGATAAATAAGAGTGGAAGGAGCTGCTATAGTCTTCTCAATTTGTTAAAATAAAAGTAGAATATAAATTACAAGAAAGCACCCCCTTCACTATCGAAAATTTTGTGACGGAGAGATGTTGTCACAAATTTAAAGTATCTGTAATGGATTAGTACATAATTCAATGTAAATAGAACTAAATAAACAAACGGTGATAAAGCATTTAGTAACAAAATTACTATAAACTAAATCAATTAGAAAAATTAAATTTAAAGTGTATTTATTCGTCATTGAAGAGTATGTATTCCTTTAGTGATATAAGGTCACAATATTATCTAATTAAAATCTATCGGTCTAATATATACCATTTACTATATTATTGTTTTGATTTCTTGAAATGAGTTTTTAGAATAAAAAATTTGAATTTTTTCATTTTAAATATTTAACATATAAGAAGTGATTATCTTCTTGTGACTATTGTAAGTGAGATCAATATTGAATATTTTTCTTGGGCATTTTCCACGAGAAGTGAACGTGGGTCAATCAAATGAAGTTTCTATTGTAATTGCTTGTAGAGTGGGTTCAATGTTTAAATAATGAATCATATATTGTGTTTGATTTTTATGTAGGAACATATGACTTGACATCTACTCATCATTAGACTACATAGGAAGTCATTCATACTGTAGTCAGATGTAGACGTAGATGACTTGATGTCAACGTATGAGACAAAAAGAATTAATTTGATATAAAAGCTTGGAAGCTATATTAGTAACCAAGAGTGAGTAAGAAGGTGCTTGGTTAAGGTTATAATTTTTTTAAAAGATTTCTTCAATATGTTTGAAAGTTTTTAAAATGTTTCAAAGTGTTGGGCAAAATTTTGAGGGAAGGTGTTAATAAACTCATAAAGTAAGATAGTTAGTAATTTTTAATCTTTTTTTGGAAAAATAAGAAGTTGAAAGAAACATTCAAATTTTAACTAAATTAGCTACAAAATTATCATTACCTTATAATCTGCTATAAGTTGCATGTCAAAGACGATTAAGACCGACATGCGTAAGTTATCTAGTGGTGTGTTTGTACTTTCGATGTCGGGACTGATTCAGCAGACCGATCTAGTAGTGAAATGTAGAAAACTGAATAGTTACTTCATTTTTTTTTTTGAATTTTTTTTATTTTTATGCAGGGGTATAAAAGTTCTATTTATTTAAATTTTCATAAATAATTGGAGTTAGAAAATATTTCCTTTATCCTAAAACAATTTCTCATTTTGCTATTGTACGAAATGCGATTTTGTGATCTTCTGTATTATGTTGATTCTTTGAACATTTTATAATATTATTGAAGCTTTCCATCACAATATATTTTTGTAATACTTTTTAGTTAATTTAAAAAAAATCATAAAACAACTTTCTGTTGGAATAAGAAAGTATGTAGCCTTATTAATCGCAAATGATCGTAACTAAAGTTTTTAGGATGATGAACTAAAGTTAAATTAAGGTCAAATTCCAAAAAACCTTCTTGTGGTTTGGCAAAGTTGCACTAAACTTCCCATACTTTAACAATAGATAAAATATCACCCCACAGTTCATAAAACCCTACGTGTTATGCCTTGAGAACGGATTGTGAGTGGCATGCGTTTGTGGAGCATTTATGCATGCGTTTTTGTACCTTTTTGACTTTGATGTGGTTGGTGAAAGAGTTAAATGCACCTAACCCTTGTTATAAGTCATTGGAATGGGATTTGTGTGTTCATTCTTGGATTTATTTTCAAGAGATTAATTATTCTGCTATAATAGCGTTTTCCTTCCCTGTTTTTGATATTAAATCACTTTTTGTAAAAGTACACAATGACTCCCTCAAATTGTTGATGCTGAAATTCTTTTTTTCTTTTTGTTATTTTTTTGTTTGTTTTTTCCATTACGTTAGCATATTATCATCTTCTTTTAATTTGTTTTGTTTCTTTAAATAGTTGCAAAATGCACCATTCAAGAACCTCAACCTCAGAGAATGAAAGCTTGAGTTCTCTTGATTTGGAATACACAAACCCTAATTGTTACTGCAAACAACATGTTGCAATTAGGATGTGGGAACAACTAAAGAAAGTGTTAGAAAATTGTTCACCTGTTGCTGCATAATCAAATCCCCTTGGTTTGAATGACTTGAGCCAGATTCATTTTCTATATAAGAGGTTCAATCTACGAAAGAAGGGGGGAAGATAAATCTGTAGAGCTGGCCTGCCTGAGGTAAGAACTGATTACCAAATAGAAAAATATGGAACGCAATCAAGGATTTCAATCAACACAGATTTTCCTTTTTATTATGTTGCTTGTTGTTTTACTTCTCAAGTAGAGAAGTTAGTAGTGTATTTGATATGCATTTTGGAAATGAAAATGCATTGTGATGCATTGTATTATCTAATCCAAGTATTTTGTGTTGAGCGTCTTATATTTTCTATTGTCACTACAAAATGAAGTCATTGCACAATTGAAAAACAAAACATAAAGCTACCCAAATGGATTCACATTGTCATGGCATAATAGTGTGAATCATTACACAACAAAATGTGTGCACATCACAACTACAACACTACAAAAGCTAATTTTTGCATATAACCTTAACAATAATAATAAAAAAGAGCATAATGTAACACAATATCAATGTATGTGTGCACGGCCAGAAAAAACATAATGTAACTAAATGTTTTATAATCCTTCATGTTTCACATAACAACCAATCAAACCTAAACAAATAAATTCACTTAAATAAATTTGAAGAGGTTGTAGATTTGGGAGGAGCATGTTGTCTTGGCATGTATGAATTTGAAACCTCCTTCAATGTTGAAGAAACCGTAGGCCTTTTGTATGTACTAGTTGAAGGTGGTGCAGGTTATGAACTTGTTATTGAGCTTTTTGGTTGGATAAATTTGGCGGGCTGAGCTTATTTTCTTTGTCTTGACTTAATTAAAGGTTGAGCTTGAACTTGTATATGTATCTACTCAATAAAACTAGTCTATAAAAAACATTCAATTTTGAATCTTAGATAATATAGGATAATAATTTGAAAATTGTACCTCACTCTGTGAACTTTGCTGTTGAACTTGGAGGCATTGACTGTGTTGGCCTCTATGATAATATGCACCTAAATATGGTGAGGATGTGTCCTTGTTTGATTTAATGATGATGCAACATTTGAAGATTGAAGCACCTACATTATGGTCAAAATTAGCAACAAGTAATTGGTATCTAAATATAATAAAATATTGTAACTTACATCATGTTGTGGAGCTCTTGTATTGTCACCATTGAACATAGCTTGTTGTGGTGATTTAGATGAATGTTGTCCAGATTTCTCTAACATATGAAAATTTTGAATATTAATGATCAAATGAAATATACTTCAAAAAATGAAGCCAATAATATATAAAATTGTAAGTATATCATACATTGTAACATTTGGATTTGGGATGTCTGGTCTTTTGCAGGATCTTTTGTTGTGACCTTGTCCTAAATCGTTAGAAAAAGTGGTGGTAAGATCCTTTGTTGAGACCACTATCTCCTCTCTTGTATCATTTACATCCCTTCTTCTCTCTTTTTTTTAAGTATTCCTTATTTGACTTTTATTTATGGTGGATCTATAACCCAAGTAGGGATTCTTCAAAATCATGCATCCCGAGCACCAGTTGGATTATGTGATTGTAAACCCTTATGTAGGATGGCTATGTTAACCAAGTATGCATGTAGTTGCCAACATCCTTCCTATGATAGTTTATACATGCCATTGCATGACCACAAGGATAACCACCAAGCTAGAACATAACACAGCTGCAATACCTTTCACTTAAATACGCTATAGGGACATGGTAGTCTATGTAGTGCATAACTTCATATTTGTCATCAACTGTCCATGTTGGAAAGTAATGTCTACTTTGAACCCTTTGTATCTCAATTTTCTTTGGAATGTCTAAGCAGATTTCACCATTATAATTCCCCATTCTAGACCTTTTTATTTGTATCCTTGTTGATGCATACCAAATTCCAGAATGACCAGAAAAATTGTAGGACGAAACGGTTAAGCGTAGGAAAATGATTAGAATTTTATTTTTTTAGGAAGGACCTACAAATTTTAAGGGGACTTAACCTGTAAAAAAATATTAGGACTCCACTGAATTAAGTAAGTATGTGCTTATGAAGAAATAAAAAAAAAAGTAAATTGTAATATAACGTAAATAAGACAAGAAAAACATTAAGTGGAATCCTATGTGCGAATGAGCGATTTGTGCTCGTAGTGTGCTCGATTACAGAGCTTAAGTAAGAGAAGTGAGTGCAGATTGTAGAATGTAGAGAGAGTTCATGCTAGAACTTGAGTAAGAACATGTTTTCCAAATGAGAGGCAATAGCTTTTTATAGGGGTGGCTTGTATCGACTTGCCCTAGGAATCCTCAGAGGTGTTCCACTGGATTAGGAAGAGTGGAAGATTCTAAGCGAGGTGATTATGGGTTGATTCCACCTTTATAGAGTTGTTGAGATGTTAATATAACCATGGGGTTGTAGGCTATAGTTATTGAGAGGATAAAGACTTCAGTCTTATCTATTTGGACTTTGTTGGTTAGATTTATAGACCTAGTCCAACTTGGCCGATAGGGAGAATGGTTGTGCTACACTGAGCTGCTACTATAGAGAAATGAGCTTGCCTTCGATCGAGGCGTTTCATTTGGGCTTTTGTTTTTAAGATATATCATAATATTTAGGGCATGCAGACTGATATTTTAAGGGACATCATCACTCCTCCCCCCCCCCCTCCTCCTTTATAGTAGAGGTGGAAACCTGCTGTGAGAATAGAGTATTCATAATCTTAGGGCTGGTTTAGTGTAAGAGGATCCTATTTTGTAGGATTCTTGTACCTGTATTTATCTTTGTAGAGGTTACGATAAATTCTATTGCTGGCTGGGGGAGGTATTGGGAGGAATCCTTTCATTAATCATATAAGGAATGTTGAAACATTTAGCAGTTTTCACATCATATAGTTAGTCATTCTACATATGTTCATAATGAGGGTAACATCCAGATTTAGGGTATGAATGATAAAAAGACAGAGTTTTTGTCTCCATGAGGAAGGCTAGGTGCCTTTTAGGGTGTAAGGACCCTTTCATTAGATACCAGGATTTGAAATTCTGTTTATAGGTGAAGACTTGCAAGACTAACATTAGTCCTCCAACGCTCAATTTAGTATATGCTTAAATCGAGAAAGAATTAAAAATAAATTAGTCAAATGCGAAACTAAAATTAATTTGAGTAAGTGGCAGGAATCCACTATATGGAAAACTTGGGCCCTTAGTTATTTGTAAGGGAATGCTTTTGCAAGCAAAATTTATCGATATTTTTTGAAATTCTATGGGTAATGGACCCTCTTTTCTTATGGCATACCCTGATTTGCAAGTGCCACATTTAGGTTTATTTACTACTTTGAACATGACTTTTTACTTGGGTTAAAGTTTTCGAGTTTCCTTTTCGTCGATTCCTCAGAGCTGTCGGAGTCGTCTGACTCATCGAAGGATTCCATTAGAAAAACCTTTAGAGAGGGTCCTGGATGGTCACCTGCCTTCTTTCACTTTCAGTTTTAATCAAAGGTAGGGACTTGTAGGGTCTTCTCCACGTGCATATACTTTTCCGGCATTTGGCCATATCGATATATCGATCGAGTTGGCCTCAATTTTTAAATTCTACCAAATGTTATTGTGGATCTATAGCCCCATCATACGTTGGAAGATTTGAGGTGCTCATGCTTGGGAAGAGATGCTCAGCCATGACTGTTGGACTGAAAGGATTACTTATCAAAGGGACTTCCTCCTCTCCTGCAAGTTTCCTTTCTATTCGTTGCAACCTCCTTAAAATCTCTTGTATCCCTTTTGCAGTGGAGGCCTAGTTAGCTCTAGTGTAAGGACTCACAAATGATGCCAACTAATGCTTGCCGGATTTCAAAATGATCAAAAAATTTGTAGGAGGGAACGGTTGAGCGTAGGGGAATCCTTGGTATCCTTTTTTTCGAGGAAGGACCTTTAAACTTTATGGGGACCTAACCTACAAAAAACTGTTAGGACTCCACTCAATTACATAAGTATATGCCTTAGGAAGAAATAAAATAAAGGTAAATTGTAATATAATGTAAATAGGACAGGAAACAAGCAGGTGGAGTCCTGCATGTGAATGAGTGATTTGTGCTTGTAGTATGCTCGATTGCATAGCTTAAGTAAGAGAAGTGAGAGTTGGTTGTAGAAAGTAAATAAAGTTCTAGTTAGAACTTGAGACCTAATGTGACCTAATGTCTCTTAAAACCAAATTCAGAAACCGCTCCCAACTAACAGATTTTTCTATCTCAATATATGTAAATGCATTCGATAGTGTGTATATTTTATTATTTTTCTTGTTTTATTTGTACTCTATTTTGTTGGTTTGTGATACTTAAATAGTGAAATTCACTACATATTTCTTCTTTAATGATATAGGGTAAAAATGGTGAAAGAGGGTTTGGAAAGAGTTTAATTGAAGTGAATTAATGGATAAGATTTTGTAAGAATAAAAGAGAAAAAGCAAAGAATGTTATCATAGTTTTCATTCCAAGGGATTAAGGGGAGATTTATTCATGCAACATTAGTGTCCGTGTCATAAGGCATGAACGTGTCTTGTAAGAGGTGGAAAGCTAACTATATGCATTAGAACAAGAGTGTTCTATGGATAAGGTGCACTCACACGTTATGCTAAGGCCATACACGAATTTAGTCATATTTTTCCTTTTTTTAGGACATACCTTGGCTAGCAAGTTTCCTACTCCTTTAGGACTTTATTTCGGATTAAGGAGTCTATACATACATGTATCAGCATTAATTTTCATTCCTATCTTTACCATTAGTTTTACTATAGAAATTGGGCAAATTACAAAAAAACCTCCTTTAAGGTTTGGTGAAATTACGAAAAATCCTCCTTCCCTACCAACTAATGAAATTTACCATTATCTCTTGATGTTTGCATAAATCATGTAATAGTTAACGGAGAACTGGAAATCCCAAAGTTGCTCTTAACGTCTTATTTACAAACACCTCCAGAGGTTTGGTGAAATTACAAAATACTTCGAAGATATTAGAATTCACAGACCCACTGGCGATAACAGTGGCTTTCCCACATCAAAAATTTGTAAAATACTCATCTTAAGAATCACCCCGCTCTCATCTCTATAGTGATGCCTGTGCAATATCTTTAGACCTCGTTTAACTATTGATCAATGCGTCTCGGTTCTCAAATTTCTGGAAAACTTTTTTCAGAATCTGACGATGGCAAAACTTCTGAAACTGCCTCATTTTGAGAATTTTGGATCTATAGAGTCTACTATGTCTAAGCCTCTTCGTTATTGGTCTAAGGGGTTCTCTCTTCTCTAATCGTTGATTTGCTCGTCAGTGGTACTGTTGATCTAGCATTGATACTCTTTTCTAGATCTCGATCGTCGCATCAATCATAGAAGTCTTGAGAAAAAAACCAATTATTTTCTCTCCTCTCCGTTAAGAAACCCCAATGATAAGAGTTTTTTGTTAAATGGGCAAACGTTAGGGTGTATTGCAAATTCTGATACTTGAGGGAGGTGTTTGTAATACACCATTTTGACCAACAACTAATAGAATATTAAACGAGGGTATTTTGAGAAAAATGCATAATTTTTTGGATAGAAGCCTAATGAAACCCTCATAAAAGGAGTTTTTTGTTGATTTATGCAAACATCAGAATGTAATGGTAATTTCCAATAGTTGGAGGTTTTTTTTCTAATTTCACCAAACCTCATAGGATGTTTTTGTAACCCACCCACAGAAATTTACAGCAATTTTATCATTTCTTCTTGAAGCTTTATCCTTGGCCATTCAAGGGTAAACTTCTTTTATAAGTCAAGAATTAATTCATGTTAAGCGTTCTTCTCATGGATTGTGAGATCTAAACGACTTTGTTTGTTTCTATAGTTTATGCAATATTTATATATTCTTCTGTGCTCTTTCAGAAAAACCCCATCCATTAATGCTATTTTATTATTTGTGCAATTCAAGCTTGTTGTTCAATTCATAAAATTGCATATATCTAGTTGGTAAGATTAAATCCATAATTGTTTAATCGAACTATCACTAGTGGAAAATGATATAATTTGATTGGATAGAAGCTTTTGGATTATGCTATGAAAAATATATAGTTTATGACGCCCCCTAAGAATTAGACGATTGGGCTTAGGTGATGCGGAACGGCCCCAAGGGAGAAGCCTAAGGCATGATGCCTCAAAGATGGGCTCACACCCTTGCGTGGCCTAGGATTCTCCTGAAGGATAGTCTAATCTGAGGAGGCCCAAGCTGGAGGAAGCCCACCCCAACCTTTCTAATTCAAAAGGATGGATTAAATCAAAATCTCATTCCATATAACTCGATATGGATAAAAGCTCAAGCTCTTATCATTCTAACAAACAAAGCCTACAAGATAGGCTTATGGTTATCTCCAAACCTAACTAACTTGGAGATTTGGGGAACCACCTTTCAACTAACTTCCCAAAAATCTGCCCCCTCCACCCCACCCCCCACCCCCCCAATTTGAACGAAGTCACCTCTAGGATTCCACATGCCAGATGGTTCCACACCACTCCTATTAAAGTGCTACCACCCCTCATTTGCAAAACAAGTTCTAACTCATTTAAACTCACAAATTGAGCACATCACGAGCACAAATCGCTCACTCGCACATAAGATTCCCCTACTATCCTTTTCACTTTATTTACATTATATTGTAATTTATTTTTATTTTATTTCTTTCTAAGGCACATACTTACTTAATTCAGTGAAGTCTAATGCTTTTTTGCTGGTTAGGTCCCCTAAAAGCGGTAGGTCCTTCCATAAAAAATAGGATTCCTGAGGATTCGCCTACGGTCAAGCATTTTCTCTTACAAATTTTATGAGCATCCAAAATTTGTTAAGCATGAATCTAGTTTCATGAATCATGTGTTGTAGGTTCGTTGGCTAAGATCAAGTCCTTCTAATACTTATTGTTGTTAACAGATTAAATTCTATCATGTGTATATGGTTGTTTGTTAATCAATGGGTTATTTAGCTCATTGCTTGCTTAAACTATTATTAGGGAAGAATTGGTTGAAGAAGGATTTCCAAGGGTTATAACTAGCCTATTACATGAATAAGAGACTTATTCTTGAATCGATGATCAATCCCAAAAAACATTGAATAAAGAATTACCCTTGGTTGAGTTTTTATCACACTGAATTATTTCTATTTAATTTTCTTCTTTTGTTTTATTTTATTATTTTCCATTAACAACCCACAATCTTTATTTTTAGTTGTTAATCACTTGGTTGTTTGAAATATATTAAAAGTCATTCTCTGTGGGATCTTTGTTCACCCTATTTAAAATTAATTATGTAGTTAGAGAAGTTTGAATTATTTTTGATAGATTCAACACCCATTAGCAATAGGGCAAAGGTTATCATTCACATCCCTCCCAATAGCTGACAACAATTGACCCTTGTACCTTCCCTTCCAATATCGAACAATTGTTGACTCTTGTACCTTCCTTTTAAAAACAACCATCAAGTACAATTATTGGCCTGCATCCATCTAGAAACCCCTCTTTGTAGCCACTTACGCAAAATTATATCCTTTGTCAAACAGAACGATACATGACATGTTCACTTAAAGAATCAAACTATTGCCAATGTTAAATTTACACATAGTTGCACAGTAGTCATGATGCCTATGGTATTGTTACTTGATATCCCTAGTAATTATATCATCAACATACCTCTTAGCCCTATACGCTTTATACATACCAACATTTACATGTGCATAGCTCCAAATCTTATGATTAAATGGCCTCAGACTCTTATCACGATTGTCCCTAACCATATTTTCAATCCTCTTCCCAAGATATTTATAGTTTGGCTGTTTATTATCAACCGTGCGTGCATATTCTGAAAAGTGTTGCTATGCTGAACTAAAGGTGCATAAATTCTCCATTTACACTCATTTTTACAAACGACAAGCATTTTGGTTATCTTCTTTTTTTAGGAAAAATTACTCCTACCACCCCTGAGTTTAGGCCAAATTACAAATAACACCCTCTTGTATCGGTAATTACCGATACCCCCCTGAGTTTTACGGACTTATTGATAAAATAGATGCAACTATATAATATCCATTTTGCCCCATGAATATTTGAAATATTTTTCACATAAAAAAATAAAAAAATAGATATATGACTGAATTGACCAAAATACCCTTCATTAATATTTTTAGGGAAAATATTACCATCTTTTTTAAACACAACCTTAACTACCACCCACCACCCAACTGCCACTACCCTTCACTCCGCCACCACCGCCGCCTCACTCAGGCTGCCCTTCTCCACCGCCGTCTCACTCCATCACTCCAGCCCTCGCACCACCGCCACCCCCACCCCAACCTTTCTCTCCCTCTCTGCCTCTCAATCTCTCTTCCTCTTCCTCTTCCTCTTTCTTTTTTTTCTCTCTTTTCCTTTTGCTTCTTTTTTCTCAGATCTAGATTTGAGATCTCTCTCTCTCTCTCTCTCTCTCTCTCTCGTAGCAGCGGGCAGTGGAGAACGACGGGTGCAGATGGCGGTGAATGAGGGTTTCTCTTCCCCCCTCTCCCTCATCTGTATCTTTCTCTCTCTCTCTCTCTCTCTCTCATCTCCCTCTGTATCTCTTTCTCTGACTCTAGATTGGACGGTGGGCAGTGGCAGCAGCAGACGCGGGCACAGATGGAGGTGGAGGAGGGTTTCTCTACCCCCCAGCTGTATCTCTTTCTCCTCTCCCTCATTTGTATCCTTCTCTCTCTCTCCTCTCCCTTTGTATCTCTTCCTCTGACTCTATATCGGATGGTGGCGACGGACTAGGGCGCAGATGGTGGTGGAGGAGGGTTTCTCTACCCCCCCAGCTGTGTCTCTTTGTCCTCTTCCTCATCTGTATCTTTCTTTCTCTCTTCTCCCTCTGCGTCTCTTCCTCTCACTCTAGATCGGATGATGGCAACGGCGGGCAGTATGTGTATATATATATTTATAAATAATTTTTATATCATATTTATGTATGTATATATTTATAAATATTTTGTATATTGTATTTATATATATTTATTATGTATATAAATTTAAAAAATGTGCAAAAATAACTTTTCTATCGCAGTGTGGTATTTATATTATGTATAAATATTTATTATGTGCAAATATGTATATATATAGCATTATAAATAAAAAAAATATTCAAATATATTTTCTAATTTATTCAATATAAAATATAAAATTAGCCATAAGGGTAAAAGAGTCAATTCATAATTGACCAAATATCATTCCCACCTTCAAAAGGGCAATTTTAGAATTTCAATTGAATTTACGAACGTTGACCGTTAGTCAACTTAACGAAAGTTGAAAATTGAAATACGGAAACAAAACTCAGGGGGGTATAGGTAATTATTGATACAAGGGAGTGTTATTTGTTTTGGCCTAAACTCAAGGGTGGTGGGAGTAATTATCCCTTTTTTTTTTATGAATTTCAGATCACATCCCTTAGTTACAACCCAATGTCTTAATACCTCTCTATACTTCTCTCTAATGGAAACCTAAGACCTACAAACAAATTTGCGTTTCTCTTCTCCATCTCATCATCCCAAGCTAGATATTTGGGAGTAGCATCACCACTCCCTATTAATGACTTTAGATTATCGCCTTACTAAACTATTCCACACCCTCAATGTTTACACCATCATAAGTATTATGGTTAATTGTTTCATCCTTTCTTTCAGCCTCTTCTCTCTTTTATATCTCCCGTTTTTTGGTTCAAAATTTTTTTCATGTACAGGAGACCTATCACCAAATATGTTATTATCATTAGGACCCTCCAAGTCCTCAAGCATACAAGATAGACAACCAGATTATTTATCATGCTCTTCATAAACATCACATTGAACATGATCTTCCTCAATGCTACCTTCTACTTGTATACCATCACCCTCAATACCCCTTAACCCATTAGTTTCAAACTTAGGACTATCAGTAGCCTCAAATTCAACATCAAACCCACCACCCTCATTACCTATAATGACAAAACTACCCTTACCTAAACCTACATTCTCAACGTCAAAAGTATTATAGTAAGGAAGGGCTAGTATATTGTCTTCAATGCCATTCCTAATGACATTGCCTTCACTATTAGTTGCTAAAGAAGGACCCTCTTAATCTTTTATATACAACAAAATATAAGAAAATGCCCTCAACCCACTAAGAATTTTGATACAATCATCTAATTTATAATTAGGATTCAATAATATACAACTATACTATATGTTTTACCACCACCTTTCATGTACATATTAATTATGTCATGATAAAAACATTCCTCCTTTTCCACATTAGGAAACCTTACACACACCTAAATATCTAACCCTATGGACTAAGTAAATCAAACCCCAATCCACAAATAAAAATTAACGCAATCCCCCAAAGTCATACGCTGAATAAAAATAAATAACACGTGCTGAATAAACGGTAAAGCATACCCCATCTCCAAAGATCAAAAACAAATAAGGTAAAAACATTGAAAAAGAAATATATTATAATTCAAGAATCATCCTGAAACAAATATATACTACCCATAAGGCAAACACACAAAATAGGGACCACTTGTTACCAAATAAAACAAACGATATCTTGGGCGCATGGGGGAGCATCTTCCCCACAATATATGCACAAATTATTTCAACACATGTAAGGATTCCACCCTTACATGAAATAAGAAAATGCTACAGTATAAAAATCCATCCCTTTCCGCCACAACAATTTAAAAACCTATACACTTCTCCCCAAAACTTTATTCATCGTTCTCCCTAGCACTAAAATCGACATTTATAGTTCACAAAATTCAAATATTTTAAAAAAAATAAGAAATTTTTTTAATAACTATCAGAAGTGAGAGTAAAACATACCTGGGTCTCCAAAACACCGACACAAGATTCAAATATCTTCTCTACTTATGATATATTCTTCAATTTTGTCTTCAATTGCATTGATTAGAAAAGCTTGGAGCATGAAATGTTTTGTCCCCCCCCCCCAAACCAATGAACCCTAAAACCCTAATTTCTTTTTTATCTGTGTAAGTAAATTTTCTCTGTCGACGATGAAAAGGAGTGTCACCCTAATACAGAGTACAATTACTTGGACGAGTATAACGTGCAATGCATGTTAATGTTTAACTCCGTGTATTACAGACCAACGGCAAGGGACGCATAGGGCATGTGTACATTATTTTATGAACCATGGGGGGGTATTTTGCCAATTTTTAAAGGATGGGGGGTTTAGTGCAACTTTGCCAAACCATGGGTTTGTTTTTTTTTTTTTTTTTTTTTTTTTAGGAATTTGGCCTTAAATTAACTTTCAAATTGGTTAATTTATGAAGCTACAATTGGTGATGATGCTTGGGTAACTTGAGGTAGAGTAAAGAGTATCTTCTTGTATTTTTATATCGATAAACTTACTACATTGAGATGATGTCTTTTATTCTTGGACTGTTTATATTTACCTTTGGGTCCTAAAGTGGATACTTAGCATAATCTTATGGCTTGGTGGCCTTATTATTAAGGGTTTTGATATATTCATGATGATATAATGTTATTAATGAGCTTAATTATTGGATCTATTATTTTAAGGTCCATATTAAGTGCTTTTGTTTGGGCCTTGCATATCTTTAATGTATAGTTGGCCCAATGCCACATAGGTGTATGGGTATAAATAGCTCACATCATTTGTCCCCCAAATTTATATAACAGAGAAATATTTATCCATTAAATAAAATTTATTGACCTCCTATATTTCTAAGCTTTGATTTTATAGTTTAGTATTATGTATGGGGCTTTTTGTGATTTTTCTTGGTATTTCCTTTTGTTTTCAATTGATTTGGAGGCCCAATTTATGTCATAAGGCCCACCACTTTTGAATTTTAATTGCAGAAATTTGAATTTTTCTACTATGTTTGGCAGTTATCCAAACACCTTTTTTTGCCTCCCTTTCAACCATCTTTTATCTTCCTCATAACATTTACCTTATTAAGTGGTCAGGTCTACGCACTTTTATTAATCCTTCCAAAAGTTCAAATAAGTTTCTATCCACTATCTTCTTTTACTTCCACATTTCTCTCCACACCATCAATGATATCAGATGCTTGGGGTTCCATTTTTACTTCTTTAAAAAGGCTTGAAAGGTGGCATTGCTAGCATCTAGACCCAATCACAAAGCCGTTATAGGTTATGCTCTTTTCTCTCATTCTTTCTAGTTTCTCCTTCTACTTTTATTTTTGTTCTTTTTACTTCTCTTCTTTCTATGATGATGAGTTCTCACCTCACAACAAATCAAGCGACACTTAGCTTAATCAAGTTATCAATGAGCATTCTAGTAAACCTAAGGTCTGCCCATCTCCCCAAGCGCAAACAAAATACACCTATCTCACTTCAATGCTGGCTCACTTCACAAAAGCCTATCTCTAAAAGGTTTTCTTCACAAGTCAATCTTTTTGATAGTGAGACTCCCTTAAGCTCTTATAGTTACGCCTCCAGTGAAGACATGATAGCAATAACCCTGAGGGCGGACCCCTGAGTTCACGTATCCTTATTTTGCATGATTGATACTCTAATCGCCAAATCAAAAGCAGTCACACCATCGAGAACTAACCCTCCAATCAACCTTTTATAAAAGCTACAAACCTTTTTTGAGGAAGAAATTACACATTACAAACCTCTGGCGGGTTAGGACTCCTATGTTCGTTGATAAAATCAACTCCGCCCTAGTTGTAGAGCTTTCCATTTCACCTCTTTGGACGTTGGGCTTAGATTTCACATATCTCACAAGGTTAGTGATATTTAGAGAACTTAGGTCAAGCTTCCACTCAACTTGTTCCCAATGCATTTAGCATGATTATTGCTTTTATTGTTGTTGCAAAACTCTTTCACGTCTCTCCCACTTTTAACAACTTTACCAATTTGTTTTACGTTAGCAATTCCAAAGAGTTTTATCATTTGCAACCCTTACATAAGTTGTTACAGAACCTCATTACTCATCTTTCTGATCGTGACTGGAAAAATAACTTTTTTTTCCACCCGATCTCCCCTTACTTACCCTTGGCAAGTCTTTCATAGGTAGCGACCTACTAAGACCAAGCTATCTTGTTTAGATCTTCCTAGAGCTTCTCCTTTCTTTCATGGCTCTCAAATTATGAGGTTGAAATATCATATTTACTAAGTGAGTCTCTTCAACAGAAGCATCACTATGTACAACACTAGCAATAAAACTAATTTGCAATAAGGTTGTCATGATTAAGTACAAGTACTTTTGTATCAAACATAAGATAGCAAACCTAAAAATACTTAACAATACTTGGTGTTCTAAATTCTTATTACATTGTAGATAACAATGAACAACACAAAATAAATGCGCAGCCACAAGTATATAAATTATTTATCCATCTGGCAGTCCCTAGTCTAAGGCAAAGAATAGAAAGAATAGGGTTATAAGTCTAAATGACTTAGTAAGACAAGTTTACATATATGTAGCATAAGTACACCAAATATATTAAAAAAGATAACGTGATTTTTTTTCATATACAACAGAAAGATGTGATGCTCTGAACGAATATGGAAAATGCCATGTCATGAATGATGTTCAAAACCATGCAATAGTGAGCTAAATTGATGGATCTCAAACCTCATGACTACCCAAATAGATAAAATATAGTAGATATCTTGATGCCTCCCTTGTTAAAGAGCGACCTCAACTTGAACTGAGGAAATGTGTTTCATGTGCCCGTGCAATACAATGATCCAACTTACCTACAACCAACCTTCGAATGTAAATAAAACCGAATCCAACAGAAATGGGATTGTGTAGAAAAGATCTTAGCAGTGATCCATTCCTCCTGACAGTACCCTCATACACGTCCTTGGGCTTGACTCTCCTAAGGGCACACAAAAGGGTGTCAATTATATCATAACAAAACAGATACAACTCACAATTTGAAAAGATGAAACAGATATATACATACATATATATATATCTAACGGGCAAGAAAAGTTATAAATCTCATAAAAATCATTTCGGGTTGGTCATACAAGAATATATACCACATATAGTTGAATGTCTCGGTGAGGAAAGATTGGCTTTTACCTGACTCAATTAAGTTTGGGCGGTAAAGCAAGTTAGGTCAAAATACTCAACTTGGTTATTGCCTAAATTATGAATTATAACTGAAATTAGTATATTTCATCCAAAATACTATTTATTTATATATTATTTTAGGTGTAGAAGGATGAGTTTAGAATTATTACTTGAATATGTTTAACTGATTGTCGACTTCAATGTGATATTAAGCTATCAAGATGATGTCCGATCGAGAAACGGAGTTTGGATTTGAGATCAACGCGTTGAAAGTTTTGAAAGTGGTTAAATTAGCTTAAAGGGTTGCCCGATGATGTTGACAGGCGGTTGAATGATGACTTTTATATGAAAATGAAGCTATTGATACAAAGAATCAAACCCTCAAACCAATTTTTTGTAATTCAAAATGGATAAAGAGTTATTGAAGTTTTAAACTTCAAGTTGAGGGGTAAAATAAGCTCATTTGATTTTGATGAAATTTCTTGAAATTGATTATTCCAAAATGAAATTAGAGAACTTGAAATTGATATGGCTAGCTAATTTATATTACAATTATTGCACTCGTAGTTATTAACCTACCTAATTTAAACAAGATTTTATTGAGGTACACGGTCAAATCGAATGATGAAACAAAATATTTTCTGCAATTTTTATGCTCCTCATGACGTCTAAAACAATTGTCATGAATTTTGAAATTTTCAAGTTTTAAAATAAAGATTTAGAAATTCTACTTTCAAGTCTTGAAGTTGGTTGAAAGGTACCTTAAAGTCTGTCTTTTTTTTTTTAATAAATTTCTCCTGTTGTTCAAGAATCACTCAATTTGGCCAAGTATTGAAAGATTAGAAAGGTTCAAAGATTGTTACTTGAAAATTAAAATCCAAAAATTTTCCAAAGTTATACGGATTTGTAAATGGGTTTCGAGCAACCAAATTTAACAAGTTGTACGGATTTGTAAAAATTAGCTTTATATCTAAACTTAGTACGACATAAAACCTCATTGCACATGCTTTATAAGAACACAACTTTCATTAAACTCGGATAAAAGATAAGAGAGTTATGAAGGTGCAAATATTGCTTTACGAAAGACCAAATCTGAATTTTTTTTCGAATTTCTAAAAAACTACTTTGGATAGCTAACGTTAAGAGTCTATACAGATCTGCATAAGATCTTTCTTGATATATATGTGGTACAATTTAAAAGCATGTTCTTTAAGCTTTCTATGGACACAGTTTGTCAAATTTGAGTATGAAATGAGACAATTAGGAAATAAGCTATTCATGACAAGCTTTTGATTACTAGAAAACATAGCAACCATATTTGATGATCTTTACATATATTTGGAATACAAGTTTTGGTGAAAAGTAAACATATATCTTAAGTCCACATTGCAAGCTTTTTAACGATATTAAGTAAGCTAAATCTCCTTCATCAACCAAACTTTTAAACAATCCTTCTAATTGAAAAATTAAGTCAAAAGGTACCAGTAAGTCATTAAACCGAACCTGAATCTTCTTCTTTTTTTTTAATTATTTGTTTGGGGGTTTTTTTAAAGAAAAAAAAATTGTTTACATTTAGACTTTAGGTTTTTTTTTTTTGTTTTTGAACAGTATTGTTGTTTGAGCTCACAATTCAACAAAATGCAAAACATTGCAAGAAAGTTTAGAAACTAGGTTAAGTTCTGCACTACCATATCTCAAACTATTAGAAAAATGCTCTTCTAAACCAAAGATTTAATCTTCACCCTATGGTTCGATTCCCTAACACTGGCTCTATTTCCTTTCTTACTTTCTTAAAGCAATCCCTCGTCGGTCGACCCCATATTTCTACTTAATCCATTATCAAGAAAATCAATAACTCTCTTCACTTTGTCCGTAAGCTCCACTAGAAACTTCCTAGTAAAGCAAGTATAGTAGAAGTAGTTTGAATTATCCCCTAACTTCTTCAAGCTATCAGTAGACAAAAATGGAATCCAGCCTAATGAACTCCTTAATCTCGTCCATTCTCATCCTATTGGAGCAAATCATCCACATTAGGAGTATCCACACCATAATAACACGAGCCTACGATGGGCGGGCTAATGATCCTCATGTAGACCTCTTTCGCCCCGACTTCTTTGATCAACCTAAGAAGTTTGGATAGAGGCGTCCCTCTCGTGGTCAAATCATCCACCACCCTGACACATATGCCTCCAACACCACTGCACGAGCGATAATTTCACCTTCACACAAAAGTCCCTAATCTTTTGATGGAGCTCGAGAAATGTGGTACCAACTAATGTGACGTAACCAACCCTTGTTGAAATGCCACACTAGCTTTGGCGGCAATCAATAGACCAATTAATTTAGTTGAGTTGGTATAATTGATGTATTTAACAAAAAATCAATTTGATTAGTTATTTCGGGAACAAATCACTAGTTTGATAAAATCAACCTAAACATTTGACTAATATAATTAAATTGATTGAGGGCTACTTTTCATGTTACTTAGAATAATAAAATTAGCAATTTTCAATGATAGAAATAAAAAAACACCAAAAAATTAAAGAATATATAAAATTGTAGGATTTAACAATGAATTTAGATATATATAAGTGGTCGCTAAAAACCATCGTCAAAGCCATACAAAAATATCAACAAACTTAGCTATAGAAAGTGCTCATCATCAATATTCTGAAATAAGAAAATAAAAATAAGTTGCGACAGATGAGCGATTGATTGAAAAATGGTAAATTAATGGCAGGAAACTTGGTGTTATATTGGCGATGAATTTTGCTTGTCATTAGCTTTTTTGGTTAAATGGCTCATTTCTTTCATTGTTGGATACGGACTTTTTCTGTCACTAAATAGGAATTTTAATGTAGTGACAAATTTTTTGTTGGTAAATAGATTGCTTTCTTGTAGTGTAGTGCATGTCACTGCAAAGAAAAATGTAAATATATAACATAACGAGTAACAATATAGAAATTATCATTAATTTTGCACTTTCAGGTGACCAAAAATTTATTATCTGAAGAATGATTTGCATAATCTCTAGAATTTAGAAGATAATCTGGAAATCAAAAAATAATCTCATAAATTCAAAAACCCGACCTAAATATTACCAATAATCCATCCTATATTAAATACCCTCACTAGCAAAGGTTTATTCAAATTGGCAAGGCTACATCTATTGTCTCTTTTAAAACACCTCATAGCCTTGAGAAACAAGATTTTTATTGAGTGATAATGATACACACTTGTATATTATGGTGAATAGTTCAATAAAAACACCAACAAAAAATACTTAAAAAGAAATATGTTATGGTCTATTTTCCATGTGAAAGGCCCTTCGTTGCCATCCTCTTCTTTTAATATTCCCATAATTGTTTATTATCCAATTCCAATAGTCAAGATTTTTCAATTTGTTGCTTGAAACTAAGTGAAAAGTTGAAGAGAGATTGAAAAGCACTCAAGCCATCAAGGGGAGTTCCTTTGCCTTTTATTTTTTTCTCAATTTTTTTGTCATAATGTTTAGAAAGAAATTACCACTCAATTGGTTACTTCGTTTATTTATTTTTATATAGAATATCAAATTTGCCCTTTTAATTTTGGCCGAAATATTATTATTGGTGAAAAACTAAAAATTTTCAATAGAAATGGGTGGAGGGTGCAAAGTGTCAAGCTAATGTATTTTCAGGTATGCAAAATGACAAAATTTTAATTTTGGGGTGTACAGTGCTGCTAATCAAGTATGTCTAGAGGGCGCAATGTGCCAATTGCCCTTATAACTTCATATTATAATAGCATTGAAATGAATCATTCATTTGGAAGACAACTCATTCAACCCTAACCATGAATAAGACAGGATTAACAGAGCATAAATAAAGGCTACTAGTACTAGGATAGAATATCAATTTTGGACTAATCTGGACGAGCAACATAAAAGAACAACCTAAAATTTAAATAAAATTTTAATCATATGTAGCGAGAAATTTTGATTTGGGACGAGATCAGACTTTTATTAAATTAAAAGTTTACTTATTGTATGTAGTTTAAACTAGATTAGATTTGAACACACGACATGAGACTTAGAAAAGAATCGTGTCACAACTAAACCTAGTTGAAAACTTTGTTAAATAGCACATATAGTTAATATAATAGTTCTTGACAAAAAAAAAAAAGACAATATTTCTCTACAGCCGTAACATCCCTATTTCAAAAAATCTCACCACCACCTTCACGCCACAATCCACCACCATATTCTCTTCGTTAATCATTGTTGTTAGCTCTGCGGCTCTGCTATTGACTCCAATGTTTGTTTGGCCGCTTATCACTATTCTCTCCACCATTAGTTTGGCAACCGATGACCATTTGCTCCACCGCACACACCACCGTTCGCTGTGGCGATCACCAACCATCGCTCCACCACCCAAAAAATGTTTGTTTCGTTGCTCGATTCAGATTGATTTAAGTAACTGGACCAGTATGCTGCATATGTCAATTGTGTGTCCACGTGCTCTATCTATGTATTTATTTAAATCTTCATATGCGTGCATTTTGTTGTTTTTTTTTGTGCGTGTCATTAACTCAATAATGAGACCACGGTGACAAGCTATGTGATACCCGGACCCTTTTATCAGCCTTATTATTATTAGTATTAGTATTATTATTATTATTATTATTATTATTATTAGGATTATAATTTTATTATTTCATTATTATTGCTATTGTTAATATTATTAATATTAGTTAAATTCTATTGGGTTGAGGAGTATTAGGCCAATGCTATTAGGCCTAGGATTATTAGACTAATTCTCTTGGGGTTAGGAATTTGAATTATGTACATACACACACACAAAATATATAATCGTTAAATTTATATATGAGAGAGAGTAGAAGAGAAAGAGAGGCCGCGAAAAGGAGAAGGCGAAAATCAAAGCACGCGACGACAATAGCATATTCGGGAAATTAGAGGTGCTCATCCAGGTTGTAGTTGACCCATGTAATGCTCTTTCATTCTTAGTCTTGTGTTCTAGTTTCTTTTAAACATTATATACTAAAACCAATTATGCAGTGTGATTCTTCCTGAACAAATAGCAATAGAGTGAAAGCACATACCAGGTTTCAGATTATTTTTAATATTACAAGAGTTGTACAAGGGCATACAATATATCATTCTAAATTGCATATTTTATTTGTAGTGGCATGATTACTTTTGAGATAAGAATTTTTCCATTAATAAATTATCCTTTGTAGAATTAAACAAATCCTTTGATGGGCATGTAACCTCTATTCGTGAGTTTGATTGGCACTGAGATAAATTAGTCTATTTTCCAACCTCATTCTTGATATAGTACTCAAATAGAATTTGATTTAAGGAAATAATAATAAGGGATGGTGGTATGTATAAAATCAATTAAGGTATAAATATGTGCGCGGCATATTGAATCAGTTGCCAATAAATGATTAGTTCAAATAGCCTGTGGTTACACCTAGTTGAAAGTGTGAATGTGTGTCGGTTGATAAGGTAATCATTGTTTAAGTATGTGGGTGAATGCTAGTAGGGGTGCCAATTCGGGTGGGTTCGAGTTGGGTTGAAGTAGGGATATAACACAAAATCTCGCAACCCTAACCCAACCCATGACCTATCAAACCCATGGGACCTCAACCCTAACCCAACTTGGTTGGGTTCGTGTCAACCCGGGTTGACCTATTTTAAATAAATATTCCAACTTTTAGAATGGAAAAATTAAAGCAATTATAATTCATTAGTTAAAAGTTGATTTTTTTCCCCTAATTTTTCATTTGGCTAACTATACTATATCTACATTTATTTTGTATGCACTATAAAAAAGAGTATCATCACATCATGTAATGATTAATGACAGAATTCAATGTAAATAGAACTAAATAAACAATTAGTAACAAGACATTTATTAACAAATTTGTTTTAAATGAAATCTAGCATAGAAAACTAAATTTGTAATTGGTTTGTCACTAAAAGGTATACATTCTTGTAGTGATGGTCGGCTACGTACAAAATACAAATTTGGAATTTACATTATAAATTAATGAGTTCATTTCCTACTCTAGTTTATTTGAATTTTATTTATGATATATTGTAAAAATGTTTGATAAAAAATTTCATTCAATATTAAAATAAATCAATATAAAACTTCAATGAATGCAAATAAACAATTAAAGGAAGAAGATATACTTTTTTGGAGGGAAGAAGAAGATGATAAGTGATACCTAACATAATTATAGTTTTTCATTCAAATTGATTTTTCACTTATCAAAAAGATTTATCGATCTCTTTTATTTAAATATCTAAAGTTTTTGCGTGTTTAATAGTTAAAAAAAAATCCCTATTCTCATTTTCATAATTTTTCCTATATTATGTTATTAATGATTAATTATAACTCATAAAAATGTTATGATTTATAATTTATACATAATATATTTTTCTCTAAACGAGAAGGAAAGGTGAAAAAAAGATTTAAAAAATTGGTTTGGGTCGGGTTGGGTCAGGTTATCGGTTAACCCATAAAAGGATTTGGGTTGTTTGGGTAACCCACGAGTCAACCCAACTCAACACATATTTTTTAGGTCGCCTTCGGGTTCGATCCATTTTCAACCCAACCCATGAACTCTCAACCCTAACCCGCTATTTTCGTGTTGAGTTCATGCTGGGTTGTCGAGTTGGGTCAGAAATTGCCACCCCTAAATGCAAGTTACAACTACATTGGTGATCAAGATGAGGGTGCTTCCATAGGAGCATAAAGTAAGCCTTGGGTAAGAATTCGACCCATAAGTAAAGAGCATAGGGGATTTTCATGAGGTTTCATGATTATGAATTTTATTCGACTATGAGGCAATAGCTTATACCCATATTTTATATTTTAGATCCAAAAGACCGAGATTAGGATTTGAGTAGTCAAGACTTTGACGTAACAAGGGCTTGAATTCATTATGATAAGTGGTTTCTTCCCTCTATTTCTTTTATAAAAATATATTTTTATAAAACTTATATTTTTGTTCCAGTAAATTATTTTCTTATGAAAAATTGGATTTGAGCATGCTATTTTATGAATTTTCTATATGAAAAGCTAAAATTATTTTGTGTTGTGCTATATGTGTATATGTGAACATGCTCTGAATACTTGAAATTCTATCGGTAGAAACGAGTTCCGAAATTTCTGACCGAGCTACGAGGTACAGTAGCAATTTCCGAACCCACTTAACACAGTTATAGTTAAAGCCCTTCTACGGGTAATAATAGTGGTGTTCGAACCCACTTAACGGGGTTATAGTTAAGGGCCTCCTACGGGTAATAATAGTAGTGTCTAAACCCACTTAACGGGGTGGTAGTTAAGGCCCTCCTATGTGTAATAATAGTAGTGTCCGAACCCACCTAACGGGGTTATAGTTAGGGGTTGATCAAGTTGGCCAATAGAGATTTCAAATGTCATGAGTAAGGATAGATAAATGGATGCGTTTGATTCTATTATGTTATCTATTTTGTTACTTGAAAGTGGAAAGCCTTAATTTTTGAATTTGGTCTATGTTTGCAAAGTGTGATTTTTATGCTATATATATATATATATATATATGTAACTTGTTCAAATTCGATAGAGGGTCAAAAGATCCCTTACTGGGCGAGTGTCGCTCACACCACTAATAACCTTTTGCAGAGAATAGTATCAAGGAAGATGACGAGGGCCAATTTTGGGGTTGGTGATTGATTTGAAGGGCTTCCTCACTAGAGAACTGAGTTGTCGATATTTAGTTGTGTCGTTTTCCTTTAAGACGTGATTATGGTGACTATTATAGCTTAGTTTTCTCCTTAATGTTTTTGAACTGGAGTTGTAATAGCTGGAGTTATTATCTTTTCGCTGCAAGGTTTGAGTAAGGTTTTCAATGAATATTTTATGATTTTAGTGTGTTATGATTTCCGTGGCTTGGTGTCTCTGAGTCCTTTGGGCTTAGGTACATTGATGTACCACGGCCAAGATCCGGGGCGTGACAAACTAGCTCGACAAAGGTTCAAGCTCGAATTTGAATAATTCAAGCCAAGCTGAGCCAGTTTAAGTTTCGAGCCAAACTTGAGCCAAGTAATTCGTGTTCGTGAGCTCGCAAGCGGGCTTGCGAGATTTTTTTTCAATATTTTTTTTTATTTTTATGTAATTATATATATAATTATAAATAATATATTAATTTTTGAACTCAAGCTCGAGCCTACCCTTTGAATATAGTAAAATAACTAAATATATTTGAACTTGAGCTTGAGCCTATAGTTTATTCATAAATTCAAGCCCAATGAGCCGAGTCAAGCCGAGCTCGAACATGACTTGAACCCGAGCTCGAGCCTGTTTTTTCCTAGCTCATTGGGCTCGAGCTCAATTTATTTGATTCGAGCTCAAGCTTGAAAAAAAAGGCCAAGGTTCGGTTCAGTTCGGCTTGTTTGCATCCCTACGTTATGCTACCTTTCATTGACTCTAGAGAAGTTGCAGTTTGGAAAATGGCCTTAGTGTCATTAGCTCAGTAGGTAATTTTCTTATCTTGATTGCTATAAGGTACTTTACATTTTTAATGTTGTTCAATTTCTTTTGATGAGGTATGTTAATCTCAAATCAAAATTTGATAGCTATACTAGTAAAATATGTACTTAATTCATGTAAAATGCTTGTAAGTAACTCATAGCTTAGTTTTAATTCAGATGTTTTGATCCTGAACTGTAATATGAAATCAAATAACTAGAATTTCCCTGAGACTTCTAAGAAGGTATTTATGTGGCAGTGCCCCCCCCCCCCCTATTTTCAGCAATATTAGTGGACAAGAAGCTTATTTCTTGTTGAATTTTGAATTTTAGTTGAAAGGGGCCAGTAGAAATTAAGAAAATTGTAATGCACTATTTTAATAGGAATATTTTAATGCACTTCTGGTGTCCATATTTTAATGCTCCATCAAAACAAAATTTCTAAGGGACAATAAATTTTTTTTTAGTTGACACCTACTAAAATATTTAATTGCTCCATCAGATTTTAAGGCGCTTCTATTGTACTTGATGGAGCTTATTTTCGAAACTTTAGTTTCCTTGCCCATATTTTCTTCTTCTCCTTCTTCTTCTTCTTCTGTTTATTTATTTCCTTTTGTACATGAGATTTAGTCTAATGTCATATTTCTCTAGTGACCTTTGATATATAAGAACCCTCAATTTCAACTAGACTTGCTCTTTATGTCCGACTTCTTTATCTCTTTGGATGTGTATTACTAAATTATTCAAATTAGATCCATCGGAAGAAGGACGTTTCATTTGTGGTCATGGTAGGAGAGTATAAGTTTAGTAAGTTTTTTAATTAATTCATTTTCAGCCTTAGATATTTCCTTTGTTTCTGTTATGTGGAACAATGATCAGAAAGTCATTATCATGACTAATTTTGTTGTCATGTTAGGAGAGAATGTAAAGACCTATTTAACTTATATTTCTATTTGTGTTGGCACTTATAGTTATGTTTTTCTTTTTGTGTTTTGTTTAAGAAGGTCCCATGAAAAAGGGGTGCAAAGTGATTTAGATCTTTTTTTAACAATTTGTGTCCGGCATACAGATTTTACATATATCAAAAGTGAAAGTTTGAGAGACCAAAATGATGGAAGACATTCCCATAATCATTGTAGCGGTAAGAGCTCTTTTTTCTGCTAAAATCCTTAGAAATGGTCTTTTGCCAATTCTGGTGTACTCTTGGTTGCAATTATGGATATTTATGCTTTTCTTTCCTAGAATGTCATTTTATGTCTATATCTTGTGTTTAATGGATAACCATTGCATGCATAAGCTCCCTCTCAAACAGAGATGCTAACCAACTCATATTGATTTCCCTTTTGTTGGGACGTTGTCTCAGTTTCAGACACAAGAAGTCTTACTGTATTCGTGAAGGGCTGGGTAGAATTATAGAAGGTGACCAGGTAAAATTTGTAGATTTCTCATATTGAAGTTTCACTTATTACAATGCTCTCAAAGGGTGGGATTGAACAAGATAGGTTGTAAAATATTGAAATATTGTGCGAGTGCGCAACATTATTAAGGGAATTTTACTTCTATGGGGATAATTTAGTTCTTTTTACGTTTACTAACAATAATTATTTTTAAGTCTCTCTCTTTACTTCCATTTTGTTGCCTGATCACTTTTCTGTTTTATTTTGGTTTCAAAGATTGTTATCATCTTTTTTTTGTGGTCCTTAATAAAAATTTGTTGGTGATTTCGGATACAATCCACACTGTTTACTATGCTTGAGCGATGCAACAGTTAGAGCCAGAAGAAATTGGAGATGATGTTGCTCCTTACTCCATATGGAAGCTTAGAGAAATGAAGCAACTAAGTGTCCGTGCCCTCGTATGGAAGTCAAGTATTTTCTTTCTTGAGCTTTCTGTATCGGTACCTAGGGGAGTTTTTGAACTATATGTTTATGCATTGGCCTTGTTGAGTTTAGTCCTATAAGTGCTTGGTGATATAATTGTGAAAACTTCATAACTATTTCTTATAGTTTGTGTAAAAGCAATATGATTTTGTCCATAGGTACTTCCCAAAAACTTTTACCCATTATTGCCATATCTATTCTATATTTTTGACAATAAGGAACAGTGTAACAAAATTATCTTTCAAAAAGGATCTTGAATCTAACCACAAGTGCGATAATTCTGTTGATATACACCTTGTAATATAAGGGGATATTTGAAAGGTGTATAAGTTGTTTGCAAAACTAACGTCTTTTGTCCCACATTGAATTAATTATGTAATATTTATTGCTTTATAAACATAAATGTGATTAATAATACTAAATTGTGGAACTTAAGAGTAGACTCAAGAGGTCACATGCGGTGCGGTGCACCGCACCGCCCGCGCCCGTGCCGGGGCTGGGGCCGCATTCGCGTTCGTGTCGCTTAGTCGCATTGGCGCTTTAGGCGCACGTACGCATCGTCGCAAGGAGCTAAGAGCATATATTTTGCTCGGGACTTGACCCAAGTTGCAAACAATAAAATAATATATTTGAATTTGAATCGATTTGTTGGCTGATAATGGACAGTTTTAATCCTTGAAACTGTTGGAGTTACAAATGTTTTGTGTTTAGTGGCTATCAATGCTCAGACCACTAACCTGAAACTGCTGAAGGTTACAAAACGAAAAATCAAGCCTTCAATATATTATTAGTATAAATATGCCCCATATGCTCTATCTAGATATTGAGAAAATAAGAATAATCACTTTTGTTTTCAGTGAATTGCTATTGCTGAAACTATTTTCTCGTAGAGGCTTGACATATATCCTGGAGGTGTATTGCCTGTAACCTCTAGCAAACCATTCGTGGTAGGGGCAATAGAAACCTTAAGGACAGGGATCACCCGTGTCATCCTTCTAGTTCACCTACATATTTTTCTAACAATCTTAAGGTTTCTATTATGGATTCTGAGACGTTCAAGATCATGAACCAGGACTTTGTCAAGTTGGATCGTTTTGATGGCAACAACTTCAGTCGTTGGCAAGACAAAATGAAGTTCTTGCTTACCGTTCTGAAAATTGCATATGTGTTGGATCCTAACCTTCAAGCTATTCCAGAAGATCCTCCACTCACTGAAGGTCCACTCGCTGCTGGACAACCAACACATGAGGAAATGGTCAACTCACTCCGGGAGCAACGCAGGAAGAGGGCAGAAGATGAGGAGCTGGCACGTGGGCATATCCTCAATACTCTTTCAGATCGTTTGTATGATTTCTACGCAAATGTCAAGTCACCAAGGGTGTTATGGGAGGTGTTGGAATACAAATACAAAGCTGAAGAAGAAGGTACTAATAAATATTTAGTATCTAAATATTTGAATTTTAGAATGGTTGACGATAAGCCTATACTAGTGCAAGTGCATGAGCTTCAGGTTATTGTCAACAAATTGAGATGTGTAAAGTTAGTCTTACCTGAAATGTTCCAAGTTGGTGTGATAATCGCTAAACTTCCACCAACTTGGAAAGATTATGCCAAGAATTTGATGCATAAATCTGAGGACTTCTCCTTGGATCAAATTCAAAAGCATCTACGTATTGAAGAAGAAGCTCGAAAACGCGATGCTAAGAATTTGGTTCGAGGACAGTCTAATGTCCACTATGTGGAGGCAGGACCATCTAAGAAAAAAGGTCCACCTATTAAGAAAAACAAAGGAACATTTAAAAAACCAGGACAGAAAGCCAAGCCCGATCCTACTAAAAGAAAAGGCAAGTGTCATGTTTGTGGAGAAACGGGACACTATGCTAGAGAATGTTCAAAGCGTAAAAGTGGTAATGGCTCAGCAAATATGGTTGAGGAGAACCTAGTTGCTATGGTTTCGGATCTTAGTCTTAATGTGACTATGATTTCTGAAGTCCACATGGCATGTGAACTCTCTGGTTGGTGGCTGGATTCTGGAGCCACTGTTCACATTTGCAACGACAGGAGACTTTTCAAAACTTTTGAAGAAGCTGTTGGACAAGAAGTTCAAATGGGAAACAGTTCTCGTGCTAGTGTTGGAAGCAAAGGAACTGTGGAAATCAACTTTACCTCCGGCAAGAAATTAACTTTGCTTAATGTTTTGTTTGTGCTTGAAGTTAGGAAAAGTTTGATTTCCGTTGATCTTTTAGATAAGAAGGGTTTTAAAATTTCTGTTGAGTCAGGCAAAGTCATTATTACAAAGAATGGAGACTTTGTTGGAAAAGGTTATGCTCACAATGGTATGTATAAGATGTCTATCAATAATATGAATTCAGTTTCTGTTTACATGAGTTCTTCAATTTCTTTGTGGCATAGTCGTTTAGGACATATAAACTCAAAGAATTTGAAAAATATGCATGCAAATGGGATTAATAAATATTGGTAAAGATGAACTTGATAAATGTGAAGTATGTATTAAATCAAAAATTGTGAGAAAACCTTTTCCCAGTGTCCAAAGGGAGTCACAATTGTTAGAACTAATACATACTGATTTGTGTGAATTAAATGGAGTATTGACTAGAGGTGGAAAGCGATATTTCATAACTTTCATAGATGATGCTAGTAGATTTTGCCATGTTTATTTGTTAAGAACAAAAGATGAAGCGTTTAGCTCATTTAAAAAATATAAGTCAGAAGTAGAAAATCAACTTGAGAAGAAGATTAAAATTCTACGTTCTGATAGAGGCATGGAATACTGTTTAAATGAGTTTGATGCATTTTGTGAAGAAAATGGCATCATTCACCAAATAACTGCTGGGTATTCACCACAGCAAAATGGTGTAGCAGAAAGAAAAAATCGCACTTTTCTTGACATGATAAATTGTATGTTAAATCATACTAGTTTGCCTAATAGTTTATGGGGTGAAGCACTTTTTACCGCTTGTCATATTTTAAATAGGATTCCTAGTACAGTCGTAAAAACCAGTCCTTATGAAATATGAAAGGGCAGAAAGCCTAACATAAATTATTTTAAAGTGTGGGGGTGCGTTGCTTACTTCCGAGTTCCTGATCCTAAGAGGACAAAGTTAGGGGCTAGGGCTATTAAAAGCGTATTTGTTGGATACGCTGCTAATAGCAAAGCCTATAGGCTCCTTGATTTGGAGTCTAACGTGATAACTGAGTCGAGGGATGTGGAATTTTTTGAAAGTAAATTTTCAAAAGATGTTGAAAAAATTACTTCACCTACACGAGGTGAGTCTAGAGGTCCTATAAGGTCTACTATTGAGATTGAGGAGCCTAGCGTTCCGTATAAATCAAACAGGCCTAGAAGGAGTACTAGAGTCAGAAAAGAGAAGAGTTTAGACAAAGACTTTATTTCTTCTCAATCATTACTATTTTTGGTGGAGGGGGACCAAAATGATAAGGTGGTAAATGAAGTACCTTATCTATATAGTCTTGAGACTGATCCTAAATCATTTAAAGAAGCTATGACTTCTAGAGACGCTGCTTTCTGGAAAGAAGCCGTGAATGATGAAATGGATTCAATCTTAGGAAATAATACTTGGGTACTAACTGATTTACCTAAAGGTTCTAAACCTATTGGGTGCAAATGGGTATTTCGAAGAAAATACAATACTGATGGTACTATTTCTACTTTTAAGGCAAGATTAGTAGCCAAAGGGTTTAGACAAGTTGAGGGAATTGATTATTTTGACACTTATGCGCCGGTAGCTCGAGTTGCTTCCATTAGAATTCTTTTTGCTTTGCCTTCTCTTTAAGATCTTTGTGTTCATCAAATGGATGTAAAAGACAGCCTTTTTAAATGGCAATTTGAATGAGGAAGTCTATATGGAACAACCTGAAGGATTTATTGCTTCGGGAAATGAAAGAAAAGTGTGCAAACTAATTAAGTCTCTTTATGGTCTAAAACAAGCACCAAAACAATGGCACGGAAAGTTCGACAGTGCTATCTTGAATTTTGGATTTAATTATAATAGTGCAGATAGGTGCTTGTACTCTAAAACCATGCCAGACTATATGGTAATAGTTTGTTTGTATGTTGATTATTAGCACGAACATGGCTGGAGTGAATGAGACTAAGAAGTATCTATTCTCTGTCTTTAAGATGAAAGACTTAGGCGAAGTGGATACTATTTTAGGAATAAAAGTTAAAAAATATAGTAGGGGTTTTGTACTAAATCAAACTCACTACATTGATAAAATATTGACTAAGTTTAGTCATCTTAAGATCAAGGAGGTGAACACTCCATTTGATAATGGAGTTAAACTAAAAGAAAATTCTGGCAGAGTAGTTGCTCAACTTGAGTACACAAGTGCTATAGATAGCCTTATGTATGCAATGCATTGCACTAGGCCAGATATTTCTTTTGCAGTTTCTAAACTTAGTAGGTATACAAGTAGTCCAAGTGGTGATCATTGGAGAGCTATTAGCCGTGTGCTTGGTTACCTTAAGAGGACTAGTAGTATGGGATTATTTTATGATAAGTTTCCTATTGTGCTGGAAGGATACTCAGATGCAAGCTGGATAAATAGTTTGGGAGATAATAAGTCCACAAGTGGGTGGATTTTCACTCTTGCCGATGGGGCTATTTCTTGGGCAAGCAAAAAACAGACGTGTATTTCCATTCTATCATGGAGCCTGAGTTTATAGCCTTAGCACAAGCTGGGCAAGAGGCTGATTGGATAAGAAATATGTTGCTAGACATAGATCTTTGGCCAAATCCAATGCCTCCAATTTCACTATATTGCGATAGTGAAGCTACCCTTACTAAAGCATATAGTGGTACCTATAATGGTAAGTCTAGATATATTGGTCTAAGACATGAATTCGTGAGACAATTAATACGTTATGGTATTATAACAATTGTCTATGTGAAGTCAAGTAAGAACTTGGCAGATCCGTTTACTAAGCCTCTGGCGAGAGACTTGGTAACTTTAGCTACACGAGATATGGTACTGAAACCATTTTGAACTAGGGGTGATGGTAACCCAACCTATGACTAGATTACCCTAGTTTATAGGTTCAATGGGAAAAACAAGTCACAGTTGCTGGTTGTGTTACTATTTTGTGGTCTCATATGTAGTGTATCATAGTAACTTGTGTTGTATGGTTGAGGTTGAGCTATGCTCTTAACAAAATATTGCGCTGTCAATGATCGAAGTGCACGAGAAATATGTTGCCTATGTGGAACTAGAAGTGGAGCCGCTTCTTATAAAGAGGTGTGGTTTACTCTCTTAGAGGTCCATGAAATAGGATATTGCGCATGGCCATAAAAGGGCAAAGCGATATGATTGTTTCTTGTGGAGGAAGGAATGTGTGCGTGCGATGACTCCGATTATGTTATAAGGAGTAGAGGTTCAATCTGCGGACACCGTCAACTTCGATATAATCTTGAGTTATTAGCACTAAGAGAAGGTTCAATGTTAGTCACACCTTCTTTTATGCACGTAGTCTTTGGAGATGATTAATACAGGATTGTTTGGACAAAATGTAGTTTTCCAAACAAGTGGGGGATTGTTGATATACACCTTGTAATATAAGGGGATATTTGAAAGGTGTATAAGTTGTTTGCAAAGCTAACGTCTTTTCTCCCACATTGAATTTTTATGTAATATTTATTGCTTCATAAGCATAAATGTGATTACTAATACTAAATTGTGGAACTTAAGAGTAGACTCGAGAGGTCACATGCGGTGCGGTGCACCGCACCGCCCGTGCTGGGGCCGGGGCTAGGGCCGCGTTCGCGTTCGTGTTCGTGTCGCTTAGTCGCATTGGCGCTTTAGGCGCACTTCGCACGTACGCATCGTCGCAAGGAGCTAAGAGCATATATTTTGCTCGACACTTGACCCAAGTTGCAAATAATAAAATAATATATTTGAATTTGAATCGATTTGTTGGCTAATAATGTACAGTTTTAATCCTTGAAACTATTGGAGTTACAAACGTTTTGTGTTTAGTGGCTATCAATGCTCAGACCACTAACCTGAAACTGCTGAATGGTTACAAAACGAAAAGTCAAGCCTTCAATATATTATTAGTATAAATATGCCCCATATGCTCTATCTAGATATTGAGAAAATAAGAACAATCACTTTTGTTTTCAGTGAATTGCTATTAATTGCTGAAACCATTTTCTCCTAGAGGCTTGACATATATCCTGGAGGTGTATTGCCTGTAACCTCTAGCAAACCATTCGTTGTAGGGGCAATAGAAACCTTAAGGACAGGGATCACCCGTGTCATCCTTCTGGTTCACCTATATATTTTTCTAACAAATTCTAGATTCTTTAGCCTAGATGCAAAATTTTGGTTTGGGCATGTGACATAGCTTTGTTTGTTAAGATTAATTTATATGTGATTGGTTTCGACCCAAATGATGCTACCTTGCTGACCAACAGAAGTCTTTGCTTGATTCATCCAGAATAAACTTATCATGGTTTAGCTGATACAAATGCATGTAAGGCTCTTAGACTAGATTGGCCATAGTCATGAAATTGGTCGGTGTTGCCATTCATCTACCACAGGTGTGATGTTATTTTTTACAAGCAACTATTTAAGTATCTTATATTGAAATTTCTATTGACTTCCCTTTGAGTGCATAAGTTATCATTGTGTATTTGTATTAACACCTAGAACATGTTTGATATTGCATTAGAAGTGTAAGATGTTAAATTCCTTAAATTGATGGACCCCACATTTTAAGCATTTGTTAAGCATGTTTCTTTTAGGACATCTTTGATACATGCTTATAAGGCATTTGGACCCCTTGAAATGTATCTGTAAGCGCATGCATTTGATTTATTGTCGAATTTCTTATGAACCGATCAATTGTAATCCGACTTGCATTAGGAATGTCATATAATACGGTATAATAATCTCACCTAGGAGGTGAGTTTTTGGCATTTCAAATTATGCATTTCAATTGGCTCTTGTATATTGTCCATCTTATCCCTAATATTGACATGTGAAATTACTAAAAAATTGCATTCGATGGGGGCAAAATCGAATTTTTGTATCCTTAATACAATATTACACATACAAATCAAATATGCACTTTTTTAAAGAATTTAAATTAAAAAAATTATCATACCAAAACAAACACACTTACGAAATGCCAAAATAATGGGTCAACCCACTTAAAGCATTAAACATCTTATATGTGAAATTCATTATCATAGATGTCCCTAGAATAAAAGTTCTTTTAAATGAAATTCACGAAATTCACTTTACAGGTGGAATTGTTATACGCCATATTTATAGAATTTCAAATTCAAGCCATGTTTCAAGTCACACGACTCATACGGTTCATAAGAAATTCAACACCAAATCAAACATGCTTACAAAGTAATTTCATATGGAGCAAATGCCATATAAGATGATATCAAATATGTCCTTAATATTTTTCATGTTACATAGGTTCGATGAGGCAACCAATGCTTTCTATGAATTGATAGTCGGATTTAGAGCTTCATATTGAAGAATTTAATTTCATTGTGGTTGTATATATATGAATATTTGGATTATGATTGTAAATCCCTTTTTTGGTTAAATATAGTTATGTTTTGGTTATATTTTGTTATTAGCAAGCGTATTTCAAGAATAATTCACAGTTTTCTTTAATTGTCTTCTTGACTCGGAGTCTGCGAGGGAAAAATATTCATTAGTTTATGATAACTATGGCCCCCATGTCAGCCATACATTGTTAAAAGTAGTCAATAATTAATAGAATAAATTGAGTCAAGTATCCCAACCTTTGGGGTATTTTGCATTTTGGTACCCAACCTTTATAAATGTGCACTTTGGTATCTAACATTTATCATTTGTGCGTCGATGGTATTTTTTCACTATTTTGATCCAATCTTTGTGGAATATTCGGGCATATTCTGTGGAATATTACGGAATATTCCATTGAAATAGTATAAAAAATACCATCGGCGCACAAATAATAAAAATTAAGTACAAAAGTGCAAAACACGCTAAAGAGTGGGGTGTTTAACGCAGTATACTATAATGAATAACCACTTAGTGATTGTTCATGTTGGTCACTATGTAGTGATTGTATAAGAATTTATAGCACCAATATTAGTCACTCCTTTATTTGGAAGTAGTGACCGTTGTTGCAGTGATTGTTTTGTCACTACATTAATATGGAGCCACTCATTTCCCTTTGTGAATTGTGGCAAAGGTTTTTGTTATTGCGTGTATCGGTCACTGAATACAATTAATGACCTATGTTCCATAGAAGTAACCAATCGTGTGGTGACTAAATCCAAATTTTTTGGTTGTGTGATAAGCCATTTAATGTTGGTGATCCGATTTTCTTGAAATTATTTTCTAGAATAATGGTAATTTAGTTTATTAAATATTTGTTGTACGGATAAAAAAGCGCTTATTTTCTTGCTAATACTGTAAAATGAAATCAATATTTTACCCTTGGGCATTTTTTCTCTCTAAAAACGAATGTAGGTCAATTAAATAAAGTTTCTTTCATTGCTTGTAGAGTGGGTTCAATGTTTCAAATTTCAATTATGTCATATTGTAGCCAACTATATGCTGCAATAAATGACTTCATATCTACTAAGTAGACGATATCAAGTCGTTCATATTGTAGTCAAATGTAGAAGCAAGGCCATCTCAATGTTCATAAGGGCCCAAAAGAAAATTTCAAAATGGGGCCTTTGCTTTATCACTAATTTAAAATATATGATACATAGTTAATAAAAAATATTAATAGAAAAATAAAAAAAATTGATTCATTTTCAACTTGCAATGAAAAATAGGAGAAAACTCAAAATTAAGAACGCATATACGAATGTAACAATTTCATAATTACAAAAGTTAAAAGAATAAATAAACATAATACCTTAACTTTCACTTGTATTTTTAGTGAAATAAAAACAAAACGAAAAGTGAAGGTTAATTGTGCAACAAATAAGAGAGCTTAAAAATTAAACAAAGAGAGCTAAAGAAGAAGATTTGCAGAGAAGTGAAGGATTCACAAGAAAATATATGATGAGTTAAATAAAATTTGAATAAAAGTAAAATAAAGTTCCTTCCAAAATACCGGTTAGACTTGTATGAAATCCCCACACGGACTATCTTTTCCTATAATTACTTCATAAAATATTCATTTTATTTTTTATGTATATGTCCGCTGAAATATGATTTGGTTTGAATTTTCTAACAATAATTGTACTATTTTATCAAATGAACTGATATTTATACTTCCAAATGAACTCATTAAATTGTTAACAAAAAAAAAATGTATATTTATGGGGGCCCCCAAAATTTGGGAGCCTAAAGCCCATGCTTGGGCTGCTACGGGCTTGAGCAGCCCCAACTGTAGATTTATATGAGTTGATACCAACATAGTCAAGTAGACTACCCAATTTTGTATAATGAGACAAAAGATTAACTTGATGTAAGAGATCAGACGACATATTAGTGTCCAAGAGTGAGCAAGAGGGTGTTTGGATAAGCTTATAAATTTTTCAAAATATTTCTTAAAACATTCGAGAACTTAAAAAATGCTTCAAAGAGTTGGGCAAAATTTTTGCGGGTGGTGCCTATAAGCTCGTAAAATAAAGAAATTTAACAGCTTATAATTTCTTTTTTAAGAAACGGAGTTGAAACAAACTCTTCAAATATTACCTAGATTGGTTATAATTTATAAAGTAGCCATTACATACATTTTGTGGTCCTCTGTATTATATTGATTCTTTAAACATTTTATAATATTATTGAACCTTATGATCACAATATATATATTTTTGTAATATTATTTACCTAATCTTAAAACAATCATAAAGTTACTTTTCGTTGGAATAAGAAAAGTATAGACTAAAATTAAATTAAGTTTCGAAATTGGTTAATATATTTCAAAGCTCAAGGAAACTTGGTACGGACAGAATCGTGTGGGAGATAACTTGGAATCCTAAAAGCGAAAAAAATAATAAAATTTACACTTTGATATAGGTATTGATCCTATGGCGGGTCTTAAGATACCTATGTTGGGTATAGATCTCCCATATATGAAGGTTTGTGAAAACAGATAAAGAATCCATTTACTCATCTCATAGAGTGAATGAATTTCTCATGTGTTCTATTTTAATTAATCTACGGAAATTCGTGGCCGCGGTAGATACAATGATTAGAAATGAGTTTTATAAATCAATTATCGAAAAGACTAGTTATAAAGAAGAATCGTAAAATTGAGGTTAAAAGAATTTTTGATAAATTCCATATCCTAAATCTCAATCAGTGAGATTAGATAATGGAGGGAATATATTTCCACGGTAATCGTAAGTGGACAGGTTCGCGCATTATACTTCACCTATTGACTAGGGGTCATGGGCTTGCTGTTGGACATCGACAAAGATAGATGGTTACTATTAGATTAGAAAGAGTTCTAATTCATAAACGATTAATGAAATGAGTTTAATTAATCGATTGATGAATTTGTAATCTAAAATATCGCAGCAAGTTGCAGCCCATTTCTAATGGATTAGTGAACATAAGGGGTCATACACAAATGCATGGATAAACTCCTAAATGTATATGAACTGATTAAAAGAGATTAAATTAAAGTGTTGATTTAATTTATTGAGATGGAAAATATATTCATTTGATTAAGTTAATTAATTAATTAATGGATTTAATTGAATCAATAAGTTGATTTAATTAAATTAAAGAAATTAATTTAATTGGGCTTGAGAGCCCAATCCATTGATTAATTGGATATTATTTAATCAATAGAATATATTAAATTAATTAATAGGCTCAATTAAATTAAATAATTGAATAAAATTAAAGTGTTAATTTAATTGGGTTTCAAGGACCAAGTCCATTAAAAGATTTGGTGGATTAATAAAATTTAGTAAACTTAATGGATAAATCAATTAATTAAGAATTAATTGATTAAATCAATTAAATAGAGTTTTAGTTGATTTATAATTAACATAAGAATTGAGGTTCTTATCATTATCAAATTAAAAATCAAGTGGGGATCTATTTCAAAAGGTTTGAAATAGATTAGAAAAATTCTTGATATAAATATATATATATATATATATATGTATATTGATATATCCCACCACACATTAAATAAGTATTGAAAAAATAAACACCTTCTAAGCTTGGGCACAAAGAACCCAAGTGCACTTATTGAATATCCCTTTTAGACGAATTGTTCACTAGACAACATTAGGATACACACATTGGGCTCTGAAGCAGCTCTTATGTCTAATAAGCCCCCAAACCGACGCATGACAAATACAACCTCAATTTCTAATTTGAAATTCCCAAATTTTAAAAGTATATAAACTACGACATCTATGTTCTATACATGTACACGTGCTTAACGCTCATATCACAATTAGTTAGAAGCAATCTTTGTTCCTATTTAATAATAAAGCACTAAACTGACCCCCTCGAAGCACTTTGGCTTTGACATGTTCTTATAAGCTCTGTATACATATCCCATTTTAGCTTATGATAGTTCAAGTGTCAGATGATTTTCATCCAAAGCCCGCATATAAGAAATCATGACATTAAAGGGTTACATGAAATCCACCCCTCTATGAAATACAAAATGGACAAAATACCACTATTTTGAGAAATGTTGCAATCAACACCCGTAGACTAAACTGTGTTCTAGACACGCAGCTTTTGCAAATTTTGTGAGATTTTCTGCACTATTGGATCTAAATTTGATAAATCAACAATCTTTACTTAATTTTTCATAATATACATTTCAAATATGTGCTTCATAATTTAAATATATAATACATAAATTATGCACATACGTCTTGATATTTACTAAGATGCATTAGGTAGAAATATTGAATTGGGTAAGATATGAATTCTTAGGATTCCAATCGTAAGAGATCTTATCCCTACTTTCAAAAAACTTTTGTTCAGTAGAGGATCCAGTTGTAGGAGTACAAAAAATGTAGTGCTCCACCCCCCCCCCCCCCCACCCCCAAATACAATATTTGTTCACTTCAAAAACGGTAAAGAATGTAAAATAGCTGTTGATTAGGTTTAATAAAAGTTGGATTGCAATGTTACAAATGTAGCAAAAAAACCATTAAAATTTAGTGATAAGTATAGTAATTATGTTGTTGTCTTTAATAATTAAGTTAGTGATACGTATATAGTGATGATAAAATCATTGAGGGATCACAATATTAATTTTATTGTTATTAAGTTGCTACTATTATATGTCACTAATACTCAAAGTTGCAATATTGCCCTGCCAAAAGAAATAAAAAAAAATATTATTTTTGAAAGATTAAGTTCATGACACCCCAATGACAAAAGAGCAAACAATATAAGCCCAGATAAAAAGTTTGTATATTGATTGTTTTCTATAAAATTTAAGTATCAAAATTTGATTTATTTTTTGGTGCTTTTATATTAAATAAAATTCAATTTTTTACATAAAAGTTTCTTGAAAGTTAAAAAAGGAAAAACCTTTTCATCCAAACAAAATGGGGTGGGTTTTCTATTTTTCTTCCCCCCTCCCCCTACCATAGAGCTCTGTTGTGACATGATAATTAAGAGCAAAGCCTAATTGGTAGCTCAAAGATTAGAATCGTAATAATAATTGCTATAAAAGGTACCTGGTTCACAAACGAAAAATATGAAATAGACAAATGATGTCACAAATAGAAAACATTTGCAAAGGATTTGTAAAAGAACTATATGTAAACAGAACTATAGGAACAATCAATAATGACTTTGTCATGTATAAATTTTGTCATAAAACTATATTCTATGATGAATTTAATTAAATATATTTACCTCAAACTTTTTAAATAATATGGTCATTCAACAGTATGAATATTCCCGTAAATATTTATTTTTTATTTATCTACATGTCGTTCTCTACTCGTAAACCAAGCCACGCATATTGGCCACAAATTACCTACCAAAGGCTATTTGGCTAATGTGAAACTAACAAAGTTAGTTGTCCTACTTGAAAATAAGCATTTATGAAGCTTACAAAAAACTTCCTTGAAACCTAACGAACTAGTCATTATCATTATTTCGTGTAGCTCAAGTTATATCATGATGTGCGTATAAATAAAAATGTTATTTTGCAGAAAATAATTTTAAATAATAAGACTAGTTTCATTTAAATACATATTGACATGTGCTAATTAAGCAAAACATTTTAATGTTTAGAACAATTGTTTTACTGCTTCAGTTACATATGAACTAGTTATGTGAGCCCAACGTAAATGAGATACGAAATATCTTGATCGAAAATTGCATATTATAAATTTATTATATTTTAAAATATTTCAAATAAAATCAAAGAAGATAATAGATTTTTTTCTACAGTAGAAATCAACATTTCATCTAATGCTAGAAAAAATTTTTTTTTTTTCTTTTTTCATTCAATGTTCGAAAAATTATTAAAGATAATTGAGTGATAAGAAAATTGAAAGAACTCAAGGACAATAGCTAGCCACTCACCTACGCATCCATTGTTCTAATAATTAATCATGCATTAAAGACCAACCAAATAGTAGATTTGGGTAAAGATCATAATGAACAATTAGGATACAATAAATATCTACAAATAGGTACGGCACGTGTAGTTTATACTAATTTGTTGTCTATTGTATAGTGATTTCTTTGTAATAATTCAGTATTTGGTGATGAATTGAGTATAATTGCTTGTTCATTAATTGGAGTATTGATGTAGCTGGTTGATGTAATTGAGCGTCTTCCATCAAAAAAAAATTTAGTGATGGAGTATCACAACAATTAAACTTTTTGAAAAAGGAATGAGGTGCTGGTTAGATCATATAAGGACCTGAGATGTTGTGAAAGGTAACTATTGCTATTGTTTGGCATGCCAATAGGAATTTATTTCAATAGAATAGTTTAGCAGAACAAGTAAAATGATGCCCACATCCATTGGTTAGATCATATAAGGACCTGAGATGTTGTGAAAGGTAACTCAAGAGCAATACTTTACCCAGTACACATTTCTTGAATTGTAGTTCAATAACAAGATACGTAAAACAAGTATAATGGCTTCTCTAAAAGGCATAGTCATTTTAATGTTATTGTTGGTCATCAACTCATTCAACAATGGTGAGTCTCATCATCTTGGAGAAACCGGCTCAAGTTTAACAGAACTCACTCGTCATGGAGAGACAGACTCAAGTTTGGTAGAACTCACTCATTTCAGAGAAGAAACGACATCCCCAAAAGCTATTGGTAGTATACTTTGTTGAGCCTCAACTTTTAGTCAACCCAGCATGGAATAATTGGCTATACATGTAATTCATTGAGAGTGTTACACGCATCTGTGCACTATTTAAGGTCTAGTTTTTATTAATAAAGGGCGAACTATGCGAAAAGCAAGTATTTTGTTTTTTCCGTATTTCTGCTATTTCAACATTGTAATAAACTAGTATTGTTACATAAAGAAATGGGTTGGCTTAACTAACATATGCTTATATCTATAAATTATATTATTGGTCTATCATATTTCAGTGTAATTGTCATAGTAGAAAGGCGAGACAAATAACTATTCATTCTTCCTACCTACTAGTTTTCTTATTGCTACTATGAAACTAAAAATTGGGAGGAAAATAAAGCACAAAAAAAAAGAGTTTTTCTATCTACGAAAATGAAGACAAAAACACAGAAAACATTTAGATGTTTGTGGGGAAATACCTAAAATTAGGTCCACCTGATGCCAGCCCTGATAACCTCACATGTTGTGCAAGTCACTTTACCTTTGTAGTACGCTAGGTCCTCCTGGATGTCACTACTTATATGATCATAAATAGTCAGCCTTGATCATATTAAAAATCATGGGCGTAAGTCCACAAATTGTATAAGTTTTTTTTGTGAGACAAAACAAGAGAAAAAAATTATATATTCGATAGACACAATTAATTATTTTTGGAGAATTTTTAGTACTCTGTGTGTAATTATTGACAGAATACTACAGAGATGATAGGCACAATTAATTTCTCACATATCTTTCTATATTTTATGCTTTACAATTCTGCAAATTGGATTCTTACATATCTCCCCCTTTTCTTTCTATTCTTTTTGTAATTTCATTTGTATTCGTCCTTGCTATATATATGTGTGTGTGTGTATCACCTCTCTCTTCTTGGTGGTTTTGTTTCTTGAGCTGCAGCATGAGGTGTACAGCTGCAAATTATCTGCTGAGACAACATTATTGAACACAAATTGCCATTTGTTTGTATGTTTTTTTGTTATCGCGTTGGATCGTTTTAAATGTCTTGGGCAGGTGGTTGTGATCTTGTCGAAGCTCGGATAGGCACGGCAGCGGGCAAACAACCAAAATTGTTGCGGAGCTTTAAAAGGTATTATAACTATTATCACCTATCTTGTTTTGCCTGCATTTATCATCAATTACTATTTTAGCTTCTTTTGTTTTCCCACTGTCTACTTTTCCTTTTCTCAATTCTGGGTCCATTTATAGCTGGAAATTATCAATGCTTTTGTTTATCAAATTTATACATTTGATGATCATCAGCCGACGCCACACTTTTGTTTTATCTCAAATTCTAATTCAACTTTTGTTTTAGATTCAAATGGTTTCCAAGTTGCTTATATAATTGCATCAGCAGTGACCTTAGTTGATCCATATGCAATTAATCCCTTTTTGCTTTGGCATTTTGTGAAGTGGCTTTAATATGAAAATTAATGTTCTTTTAGCCTTTGTGCCTTCTTAAGTAAATTTTTTCCAACACTATCTCCTTTTCCAATATTGAAGCCACTTTTGTTGCAGTTTTTAATCTAATCTTATCTCATGCACTTAAGGCTTAGTGGCATAACAAAACTGAAGTGGTACAACCTTTGTCAAATAATTCCTGTCGTAAAACACATTTCTTTTCTACAAATTATTGAATGACACGTGAACTCATTTCTAACCTATAATAGAATTTTATATGGTGTCGTGCATATAAGGTGAGTCAATCAAGTTCCTTACTGCAGCAAGCTCTTGTTCATGTTTTGGGATAAAAGTTGTATCCACCTTTCCATTTTTGACGTCCTATTGCGCTATAAGGACACAAACAATGAGGCAAATCATGACCTTAGCAATTAAAATATATATATATATATATATAATACTTATTTTTTTCACTAATTATCATAATCTGCCATTGCATGATTGCTTGTGAGGTCATGTTGAGTCTTGTTATTTAAGTTGCTTGATAGTTTGGCTATCTAGGATGGATTCTTTTGACTACAATGAATGATGGAGAAAAATAACTTGAATATCAAAAGTTATCAAATCTTTCCTTAACAACCAATTATAATTTTAATATTTTGATTTTGTGAAAAGAACACCATGCTAACCATATCTCAAAAGTTGAGTTTTTGTTAAATATTGTGTGTGAGAAAGTAATTTAGGCTTTAATTGATAAGTTATGGCTAGTAAAAGTTTAGTATGTTGCATAAATGCATTGTCTAGGTCTCTAAATAGCTAATGGACATAAGAAATAGTTTTCTTTACCTTTTCAATTTCTCAGGTGTAGTTTTATCATTTTAAAGAACATTATGGACAAGAGTTGGATGACTCTTCCAATATCAAGTAAAGATTATCGGGAAGGGGTCAAGTTTTTCTTGAATTTTGCTTTCGCCAATTTAGATGATGGAATGATTTTGTGTCCTTGTCAAAAATGTAAAAATGGATTAACTAGGACATGTGAGGTTGTACTATTAGAAGCACTAATTTGGTGTACACTTTCCCTATATATATTGATATTGTTCTCTATTTGATCTTTTGGTAAACTATTTTTGCAACGGAAAATGGACGAATTAAAAAGCAATTTACCTCCCGGTGTAAAAGATAGAGGCCCCAATGACATTTACTCTCAAGTGGCTGGACCAGATAAATGGGGAAGTGTCAAAATGTACAGATTTGGCATTCAAGCTTCTGACGTTTATGATAGTATGCCTAATCAACGTGCATGTAATCGAAATGACTCAAGCATATCAACAGATTGAAGAGTTAAGGCAGATAACTAATTAGCAAAAAAAGCAAATAGATGAGCAACCTAGACAAATTTAAGAGCTTCTGAAGCTAAACAAGCAAACAATTGAAAATATGGAATCAATTCCACTGGTTACAATAATCCCCTCGTCGTCCTCCCAAGTCCCATCACGTTTGTCCTCCCAAGTCCCAGCACGTCGTCAAAATTCAGCCTCAAGTACTGAAGCACCATCATTACGGGTACGCATACTAAAAACTGCTCCTTTTTTAACATTTCTAGTATTGCTTTACAATGATGATAACATGAGAATGGTGAATTGATATAGATTTTGGAGCAAAACCTTTGTCAAAGTATTTTAAAATTATCTTAGTTAATACATATTGTAAAATTTTAACCGAGGTTGGTACACGAGTGTGTCTTAAAAGTGTGATTGATTCATCAAAATTGTTGCAATTGGTCGTGTTGACAACTTGGATCCATTGGAACGAATTGGGGAAGCAGAACTTGGGAAAAATATGTATGGTGTACATATGAATATTGGAGTTCAAATGGACGAAGAGCTAATTCGACCACTTTATGAATTCACAACTATTGGGGAGGCTATTGGGAAAACTATTGCTTGATCACGTAACTTGGTAATTTTTTGTTATATCTTTATGATAAAATTTGTTTTAATCATGTCTCAAGAGTTTAATCATGAATTTTGGAATTGTAACAGGTTATTGTGGATGAAGATTGATGGGAAAATATTGATTTGGTGATCACATTTGAAGCATCAAGAAGTTAGCTCTTTTTTGTTGTTGGGGGGGATTTTTGACAATGAAATACATTGGATTGTGGTGAAATAAATTTTGGCTAGTACGTTTTGTTGAAAGTTAGGACTTTCATTTTTCAAGATATAATTGTTGGAATGGTATTTGATATTGTGAAATGATATTTTTTTTGTTAAATGAGATCAAATTTTTTGTTTCAAGTATACATATCAATTTGTGCCATGGGATATCAAATTTGGGATAATGAGTTCACTTCTAAATGTACGTATCTTACAGTAAATGTCATTGTAAAATAGGTAATATTATGTTGTGTATAGGATAACCCTTTCAACTGTCTATATATACAGAGACCCTTTTAAGTGTTAATAATAACTCATTCAAAGAAACTTGGAAATATCTCAAAATTATGTGTATAGAGACAGTTGTAACGGTCACTATTGTTTTCTAAAGGGACATATTTTAGTGTCTTTATATCAATTAGTTGGGACATTCTAAAAGGTCATCATATATCTTTATAGGGATGCTTTTTGACGTGTTGCGGTCCTGCTTATGGTGACCATTAGAAGTGTCTTAACAACACGGATGTGGAGACACATAAAACGGTCTTTATATAATTTTAAGGAGATGCTTTATGTTGTCCCAATATGACAACTTTTGAGACATTTCTCCATATCCTTATATACGATTTTTTGGAGACATTTCCAGGAGTGATTATAAGATATTAGGACCGCCACATATGAGACACTTTTACAAAGTGTCTCAACCAAAAACGTGTCGCCATATGCTCTCTGTGGGGACATTTTTTGACATCTCAGAAGACAATTTTTCTAGTAGTGTGCTATTCGCCAAATAAAACTATAAAACTATATGAACACCTCAAAAAATATAACAAATGAATACTAAAAGTATTATTGTGATATATGCCATCAGACTTAGTATTTACTTATACAAACATAAAATATACAATGCATAAAATGATCATCAAGGATGGTGGGGGTTAACAATAATTTCCCATATGTGGGGGTGTTTCTTGTAAATTCACCATACCTCGGGGTGGTGACTGTAATTTGTCCTAATTTGACTAAGGACAAAAATGACCTTTTTTTCCATTCTGTTACACTTAACATTGACCCCTCCCCCCCCCCCCTCAAATTAGGGGGATAATGATAATTTTCGAAATATCGAAATATCTTTTATAATTTCACTGTACCTCATGGGTGGTAAGAGTGTGTGTGTGTGTGTGTGTGTATGTGTCCATTTTCTTTTAGTTTTTTTAGAAGATCTAATAGAATATTTAGTAGGCCAGTATATTATGATAGGGTTAGAATTCCTATATCAATTAGGATTCTAATATTACTTTGTTACCTTATTTCTAGTTTGCTTAGAACTCTTGTATTCTTCTATTTCCACCTTATTTCTAGTTTGCTTAAAATTCTTGTATTCTTCTATTTCCATCTCTATATAAAGGAGATAGGAAACTATGAATAATATACAAATATATTTTTCTATTCCAACAAGTTTTAACATATCTAGTGACTCACGAAAGTAGAGTAATTAAATGAGTTCCATGCTAATGTAACATTAAAAATTAAACCAGGTCATCTTCCTGGAAAATTAGTTAAAAGTAACGTGCCAAAGTTGAAGCACAGAGCTACCTAATCGCGGTACTCTTTGATACGTGGTATGCAAAGGTTGGCTTAACTGGTTCGCACTTTTGGTACGTGGTACGCTTAAATGGGTTCGGTGGTACGTTAGTATAAATTTTTAATAAATAATTTTTAATATTAAAATCAGATTAAATGAATCATACAAATCTTAAAGTAAAAAAACCAAAAACGTATAGCATAAGATACATCCTCATACAATATTTTATCGATGTAGAAATTTGTACTTAATAGTGACATTTAGGGTTAACTAATAGCAAAATTATGATTTGTCCCACTTTTTATGCAAATATTATAATGACTGCGCCTATCAAGTTTGAAAATAACAAATTGATCTTTGTGGTAGGTTTTTGGTGTCCTTTAACGACGTCATCGTGAAACAATTATGAATTTTCCATAGTACCCTTTGTTAGGATTTTCATTAATTTTTTCCCCTTGAGAATGCCCCTCGTGAATTCATTTTGTGAGAAGGTGAATTTTGTTATTTCATTCTAAAAAATATTAATCAGTAATAAAATAAATCAATAAGTAATATTCATTTTTATTATTTGTAACTGACACGGGATATAATTAATATTTTTAACTAATACATTTATATCCTATTATATCTATTATTTTTAAATTTTTAAATAAGATACAAAAGAATAAAATTGCCTATTCTTAAATTAAATTTGTAGGTTTTAATCAAGGAAATAAAATTTATAACTGAAAATAACTAATTAAACACAATTGCCTATTCTTAAATCAAGTAACTAATATTGTCAATTAAAAAACAATATTAGAAAAATAAACCTTAATTTTTAAATAAATAAAAAAAATATTTTTAATTAGAATGTTGTACAAAATTATAATTTTTCTATTATTTTATTCTTTTCATTTTTCCTTTAGTTTTCATATACACTATATTCTGCCTATTTTTTCCTTGTTTCTTCACTTTTCCTCTTGACTTGTTTTGTTAACCTGATCACCACCACCCCTCTCTCTCTCTCTCAATATCATTGGTTGCTTGCCAAAATCAGCCATAAATGGCCGAATTTTTCCTTCTCCACTTGATTTTCTTCTTTTTTTTATCCTCAATTCTCTCTCTCTCTCTCTCTCTCACCCAATTGTTGGCTGAGATCGCCACAATCAGCTATGAATTTTAACAATCAGCCCCTTCACATAGGATTATTAACAAAAAATGTTGATGTTAGCACAAATTTTTAGGCAAACTTCTTATTTTGTCCCCGGCCAGCGCTTGTTAATTTTGCCAACTAAAACACACTTGGTAATGTATGGAATTTTGATATGGTGTCTGTGTAAGTTTTATAAAATTATAGGAGGTTGAATATGATGAAACACTACTACTACTATATCATGGTTTTTGCAATGAATAAAGTATCTAGCAGGAGCACAAAATAATTGCTAGAAGTTATTACTCACTCTCTATATATATTGTTGGAAATGGCATGTTTGTATGTTAATATTTATGGTTGTTTTTATTCAAGAATGGAAGTATGCCATTTATGGTTGAATCCATAGAATAAAGCCCATATATATTATGGAATAAGCAAAGCATAAAGATAAATATTTGTGGGTTATGTTATATCCCACATTGGATGTTCAACTAAGACAATTCATGTATTTATGCGGTTAAGTGTTGATTACTTGTCAAAATATCAACTAAGTTCCGCATAGGGCAAATTGTCTTAGTCTTATCTTTTTGCTGGAACTTTATCTGGAACATACTCTGGAACTTGGTTTGAATTCAAATTCAAATTGAAGTGAGTTATTACAGGACATTTATATGCCATTTACTGCTGGTGTTAATCATAGAAACGGCTATTTTGACTAGTACGTTTTTGGTTGTTGCCTGGAACATTACTAATCATTGCTGGAAGTTATACTAGCAGTTTCAGGTGTAACTGGTATTAAGTTACAGAAACCGCTGGAATGGTTCTAGTTGTTATAGCTGGTTTTGATTTACCAAGTTAATGCATTAAAGGCACCTTTTATGCATTAGATTCTATGCTCCCTATAAATAGTACAAGACTTGGAAAAGATGAGGGGAAGAGATATAGAAGAGGGATATAAGTAACTCTGATATGAGATGAAAATCTCTATGAGATCTTCGTGAGAATTCTATTCTCTGAATATGCGCCTAAGATCTTTGTGAGTGAACATAGCCTGTACTTTTCCTCTTTATGTCTATGTCTTGATTTGAGTCTGGTAATTCATACCTTCACTTGAATACGAGTGACATAGATCGAAACACTTGTATACACTTATAAAGAGATGATTAGTTTTCGAAGTGAGATTCTTGTGTAGTTGTGCAGCTTGTAGTAGAATTTCTGGACTGTCTTATCCTGGAAGGAATTTCGCTGTCCCAACGCACCGGTTGTGGGGCGAATATTTCTTTAAAGCAAGTCGGCAAATGCCGATGATTCAGTCATTGAAACAAGTTACTAGAATGACATTTGTCAATGTTTGGAATGACATTTTCCAGTGGCAGTTGTCGAAAAAAGATAAGTTTTCAAACTGATTTTTTATTTATCTTATCTGGTATTAGTGATATTTGTACATAACTAATGTGACCTACACATATGTTGTATGATAGGAATCATACTTGCTTCTAGTGTCAAATCCAACTGGTGAAACATGACATGGTACTGATCTGGAACCGTATATGGACTTATAGATCGGGTATGTATTGACTCTATTTGTCAATTGTCTAGTTGGTATCAAGACTGAAGCCATGTTTGGTATTGTACATTATATATAGTGCCCTGTGATTACCCTAGTGATCTGAAATTTTATCCAACATATATGAACATAGCCTGTACTTTTCCTCTTTATGTCTATGTCTTGATTTGAGTCTGGTAATTCATACCTTCACTTGAATACGAGTGACATAGATCGAAACACTTGTATACACTTATAAAGAGATGATTAGTTTTCGAAGTGAGATTCTTGTGTAGTTGTGCAGCTTGTAGTAGAATTTCTGGACTGTCTTATCCTGGAAGGAATTTCGCTGTCCCAACGCACCGGTTGTGGGGCGAATATTTCTTTAAAGCAAGTCGGCAAATGCCGATGATTCAGTCATTGAAACAAGTTACTAGAATGACATTTGTCAATGTTTGGAATGACATTTTCCAGTGGCAGTTGTCGAAAAAAGATAAGTTTTCAAACTGATTTTTTATTTATCTTATCTGGTATTAGTGATATTTGTACATAACTAATGTGACCTACACATATGTTGTATGATAGGAATCATACTTGCTTCTAGTGTCAAATCCAACTGGTGAAACATGACATGGTACTGATCTGGAACCGTATATGGACTTATAGATCGGGTATGTATTGACTCTATTTGTCAATTGTCTAGTTGGTATCAAGACTGAAGCCATGTTTGGTATTGTACATTATATATAGTGCCCTGTGATTACCCTAGTGATCTGAAATTTTATCCAACATATATGATACACTAAAAGTAGAAACAATTCGAGTATCTATATATATGAAATATGGTTTCTTCTACTGCTTCTTCTAGTGGTTTTGACTCGAGTATAGAATCGAATGATGTTCAAAAAGAAATTGTGGAAAGAAAACAGGTGAAGGTGCCAATGGAATATGGCTAGTTTACAAGTTATTAGTACTAAATCTAGTGATACTAGCAAGTTATATGATGTTTTACAACTTATTTTATTATGTGCAAAGTAATATTTTATCTAATTAAGATTGTATTGAAAACGTGATATTGTGTTGCAGTATCACCGAAGTATTGATTATCTGAGACCTTGTGTTTATAACAATATGACCTTTGTGTTGTTATGTTTGCCACTAACAATGGGCAACTTTGTGAAGGTAATTAATGTACCCTCTATCAAGCATAAATATAACGACACATTTGACTATTGAAACAAAACAATGACACTCTTTTAACTCATAAAATCACTACTAAAAAAATGATTTAATTTGACACACATAATGTAGCATTTTTAAAAAATATGTTAATTGTGTACCTATCATGGCACTTCATAAAAGTGTCTTAATAAACTATATTAAATTTGAACTAAAATATATCTTTTGTAACCTTAAAAAATGTCAAAATAAACTATTGTGACACTCAAGATACTTTATAGTGTCACGATCGATATATTATAGTTCAAATTTAGAATAACTTATTGAGATATTTTTTTTAAAGGTATCACAGTAAAAATACAAATGTAGCGCTACCACATTCTCTTCTTAATAGTGAATGTTAACCAAACACTCCTTGTAACTAAAGAAATATTACTTAAACATCTCTTTCAACTAATCAAATATTATATAATATCTCTGAACATTGAAGTACAAGGTTGTCTCTTAATATTTTGATATTTTTAGTATGTTTTGTTAATTTTTGTAGGGGTAATTGGGTAATTTAATTTATGCTGGGTTTGTAATTATACAAATTTAAAGGAGATGCCGTCGTAATAATGAAAGATTGAGGAAAGAGGTTTTTCTTTCTTTTAATTTTAATGATTGAGTAGAGAGTTTATAATATGTAGGTAGGCTTTTCGATAGATAGGGTAAAATTCTACCTCGATCCTAATCTAAAAAATATCTAATAAAAGACACCTTATATCCTATCTTACTCCATTTAAATATAGACCCTTTGGATATGTACGTATATTGGGTCTATTCTATTTTTATGATTTGGATCCAAACCTTACCCAATTATTTTTTTCTTTTTTTTTGTCATTGTGTCCTTTTTTTTTAGTTCACACACTACACCCACACAAAGCACACACAATTTTAACACACACACACACTAACACACATAGTTTTCACACACTGCACACATGCGTACACATACATTTTTCACACACACACACTGCACACACAGTTTTTACATACTGCACGAAAGATAATCTAACTTAAGTAACAGTATGCTTTTGCAATTGCCAATATAAATCAATTTTATGGATGTGGCTAATAAGATGCCATTCATTCAGATACTATTAGTTAAATAGTACATGATGATATCTAATCAAGTGGTCTTATTGATGCAACACCCTATATAATGCATTGCTTAATTGGATGAATAACATGTTTATGTTTAAATCGAGTTTTTTCTTTTATTTATTTTTTTCCAATCAAATAAAATTATAATAGCACTGTTGAAAATATATCATTAGTTCAATCATCCTACACAATTTGTCGTATGTAACACAAAATACATCTTAAGCAAGTTATATAATTTGTTGTCAAGTATGATATACATATATATATATAGTTGTGTTATCATTTTATTTTATTGTATCATATGTAACATGAAATGCACCCTAATCAATAATCATTTCTAAAATTTTTATACTTGACAAGCAAGCCTCACAAATCCATAGGAGAATTACCCAAATCTGTGGCGTGATTTTTTGATATAAGTTTAACATTAATATTTTTGTTCAATTGTTGGCAATTAAAAGTAATTAAATGAGAGGCTTTGTGCAATTGATCATTGACTTGAACTCTGGTTAGGGACAAAGTCACGAATTTGATTGACAATGGGGCGAAATTTTTTCGAGATCATTAGTTATTAAAATGTATAACTATAAGGGTTATATATAATATTAACATATAAAATAACAAAAGTTATGATATTTATGGGTATCGACCAATTAGAAGTGCTACAATAAAAAAAAAAGTGTTACAATCAAAACAATATATAAAAAATGATATTGAAAAAATAATAAGCTATTCTCTATTTCAAAAAAAAATAAATAGTGGATAATAAATTGCTTCTAAAAAATATTTAACAAAGAATTTTTTAACTATAATAAATAAAATTGACATAAACCCACATAATGATATATAATCAAAACTCAAAAAGTACTAAAATAGATTTCTCTCTCTCTCTCTCTCTCTCTCTCTCTCTTTGCTCTCACAATCAAAAAATATATTCAAAACTCAAAACTATCTTTTTTTTCTCCGCCATCACATTCTCTAAATCACTCTCAATTAGATATGAAGTGTCAAATTCGTAAGATTTATTCAATTTCAATAGGCCAACAAATAATCATCAAGACTCATTAAGTTTGATATTGAAGAACTATCAAGATTCATATAAACAATCATCACTAGAAAACAAGAATTTGGCCATAGATTTTGGCAAAAATCCATTGCCAAAAAAAATGCCCACGGATTTGGCCCCAGAATTTTTCCGTGGCAAATTTTGGCGTTGCTAAAATTGTTCACAGATTTTGGCGACAAATTTCTAGCCACGGATTTTTTCCAATTTGGCCACAAATTTAACCGTGGCCAATCTTTTTTATTTTTTCAAAATTTTTAAGTTAGCAACGAATTTATCCGTGGCTAAAAATAAATATTTTAAAAAAATAAAAAGAAGCTAGCCACGGATTAATCCATGGCCAAAAATAAATATTTAAAAAATAATAATAACCTAGCCATGGATTAATCCGTAGCCAAAAATAATTTTTTAAAAAAAATTAATAATTCTAGCCGTGGATAAATCCGTGGCCAAAAATAAATAATTTAAAAAAAATGGATTAATAGAGCCACGGGTTTATCCGTGGCCAAAATTATTTTTTTTTAAAAATAATAAATATAGCCACGGATAAATCCGTGGCCAAAAATAATTTTTTTTAAAAGAAAATTAAATTAGCGATGAAAAAATCTATCGCTAATGTAATAGTTTTTTTCATAATTAATTTTATTTTAATACACCCCAAACTTACAATTTTTTTTTCAAAAATCAATATACCAACAAATTACATATCAATGTAATACTAATAATCCATATGTAGGAACATCATCGTCTCCATCATCCTCATCATAATTATCATCGTTATCGTCGCTTTCTTTTTCATCACTAGGAACAGGAGCAGACGAAGTAGAGCTCTTCTTACGCCGCGGAGCTAATCGACGCGTGAGTTTTTTTGGGCTGGCCGCCATTAGTTACACGGTCTTTTGAAGGCCGGAGATCTCTTGATTATCCTTTCTTCCATCTCAGCCATCTTCTGACTGTGTTTCTCCTCTAAATCGCTCATCTTTTGTGTGAGCTCTTCTGTCTTGGGGTCAACCCAAGTATTCAAGTCAGTCCATAAGCCGAAAGACTCAACTGTCATAGTAGAGGGTCCACCGGCAATCCCATACCACCGACCTTTCTTTGGACTGGCGACTGTCTGCTTTCAAATCTAAAATGTACATATTTGTTAATAAAGTATATATATAATTTTTAATAAGTATATATATCTAACAAATACTTTTTTGAATGTTACCTCCAACTTGTCGGGCTGCTGAATAGGTCCTCCCTGTGCATTCTCGACGACTCGAGAATAAGTTTCGCCACAATTAGCTCTGAAGCTCTTCTGCAAAAAAAAAAACATACATATTTGTTATAAAAGTGTTTTTGGTAATAATATGTGACGATAAATAAAAATAGAAAACTACCAAAGTAGTCTTTGCTCGCTCATCGACATAATGCTCGGTTCCATCCTCGTCTCTTGAATAGTGGAGAGCCTCAAATGTTTCTTCTACCGAAGGCCGATGTCCATATTTTTCCGTCTGCAATAAAAATGAAGTAAAATACAAGGACAGTAATGAGATAAAATTAACACTAATTCAATTAATTAAATAAAATACAAGGAAAAAGTAATTACTTACCAAATGACCTTGCCACCTTAGATGAGATTTGGATCCTCCCTTATGGCCAGGGAATCCCTTTCCGTCACATGTCTATGCCTAGTATATCCTATTCTGATGGTTTATCCTCTGGAACTCTGGGGTGCCCTATATGACCCGTAAAGCATCCCAATATTCCTCACCTATTCAATTGAGCCTACGGTTGTCCCTACAAGTTTTAGCCAATATATTTTTCAAGATCTCCGAACCTTTATGCCCGAAGTTCTTTCAAACTCGGCTCGAATGATCAGGCCGCCACAAGACTTTTCTCTAAAAAAACTCAAGAAAAAAAAATCATATACGAACAAATTGTAGTAATAGTCAAATTTCAATTAAACTAAGTAAATACACATACCTTAAACTGGGCAAACCACATCTCACGAGTTTCTAGCGGGACCCTTTTCCAAGTAGGCCATGGTCGCTTGAAAGCATTCTCAATTATCTGATCGATCTCTTCGATACATTTCTCCTCGAAGTCAAACCTATTGTACAAGTGGAAAAACAAAAGTATACATTGCAATGTACATAAAATATATAGAATATATATCTATTTATTGATAAGATAGCAACGTTATATAAATCAATTCACTTACTCTTTTCCTCGTGGCATTATTAGAATCTGATGTCCACCGGTATCACTGTTTTGAGACATATCGGTGGATCGGCTTCATTCATCGGCGTCGATGGGGCGGACCCTAAGGCAGGGGATGGAGAATCTGATCTCGAACTACCTAAATTGATATTCAGATTGGTCAGTGGAGGCATATGCCGATTAGATGCTGAGTCCGATACTTTGTTCTTGCCTTTTTTCGATCTCTCGGCCATGTGTTTCAGAATTCTCAACAAATAATCGAGAAACTTAATAAAATGATAACAACCTGCACAACAATTGATCACACATCAAATATGAATAAATACAAAATAACAATCCACAAGCATCAACTATATAATAACAATTCACAAAAATTCATGACAATAAATCGAAAACAACAACTACATCAACAATTAAAATATGAATATTATTCATCATCTTCATTCTCATTAACTTCATCTTCATCATCATCGTCATATTCAATCGCATCATCTCCTTCGTAATCAAGTTCATCATCAAATTCATCCTTCTTGTCATCGTCACCCTCGTTCGCTTCATCTCATATCTCATCATCTTCAAGTTCATTATGAAATGCATTATTGTCAAAAATCGCCTGTTTCAGTCAACCATCAGCGTCTACCAAAAGCCCTTTAGATTCATTATCGATGACAAAATTCGCAACGGGTGAAGAATCTTGCAACAAATCATCAGTAACAATTTGTTGATTGGCTACTCTACTTTGTGGTCGGGTTGTAATTACAAAACGCCAATTCAATATACCTAAGATGCATGTTGTGCAATAACGAACAGATCATCTTTTGGGTATCTCTCATTAAATTTGATCTCTACAATGCCACATTGCGGGTGTATCTTCATACTCCTCTTAGAAACGGAGTCAAACCAATGACATTTGAATAACAGAACCTTCTTTTCAGGTATACCGAGATATTCTAACTGAATCACTTCTTTAAGTATGTCATAGAAATCTATAGCCCTATCGCCCCGAACACAAACATCAGCATTGTAAGTGTTCATACGTTGTGTGTTCTCATCTATATGAAAGGCATATCCATTCATAATGTACCTTTGTCATGTAACCTTACGATTTGTTCCCCATGGCAAATCACGTAAATTTTGATTAGCGATATTATTTTTGGGATCATGAACCTATACAAATAATTACACTGCAATAATATTTATAACAAATGTTTATATATTTTTTTTATTTTAATTAATACAATAATTATATATTGTTGAAACCATTCTACAAAATTCGCCTAGACCGACTCCTCAACTTCTTAGTCGGTTAAATTTGGCCAATGGTACCAAACTGACAACCTATACATTCTATATTGAAATAGATATTTCAGGAGTTAGAATTTAATAAAAATATTAACAAGTTAATATTAGTCTTTAAATACCTACTCGATGATAGGCACGACCTCAGTCGCAATTAATAAGAACGTGTAATGCGGACTTTCTTAACTCATCATCACTCAAAAATCGCTCCTCACATTTACCACCGGGCTTACCAGCTTGATTGTAGACAGACAATGTGTAGGGTATCTCTTCAACACTTCCATCATTCTCATCACGCTTAACTCTTGTACTCTTCGACTGAATGTGGCTTTCAAAATAATATGATGTAAAGTGTGATGATTGTTGATTTAAGTACGCCTCACATATTGAGCCCTCGACCCTTGCTTGATTCCTCACCATACCTTTCAAGTCATGTAGGAACCTATAATTATATTTTGTACGACAAAGTTACTGATTCGTTTCAGATCTCAAAAAAGAAAAATAGAGGTTGGCAAATCTTTAAAAAAATATTTACCTCTCGAATGGGTACATCCACCTATATTGAACAAGTCCACACATCGCCACTTTAAAAGGCAGTATCACCAAGTGTTCCATGGAATAAAAAAATGCTGGAGGAAAAATGCGTTCCAATTTGCATAAAATCGATGGGATATTCCTATTCAATTGCAACAAACTTTCATTGCGAAGCTCTGTGCAACACAAATCTCTGAAGAACTGACTTATTTCAGTTAGAGGCTTCCAAATATTTTGTAGGAGTGCGCTAAATGCTATTGGGAGTAAACGTTGCATGAACACACGACAATCATGACTCTTTATACCGTACAACTTGAGTCTCGATTGATCAACACAAGCTCCCAAATTCGATGCATAACCATCAGGCATCTTTAAAGCTTGAACAAATGTGCATAAATCGCGTTTTTGTTTAGTTGTCAAAATGTAACTATCTTTTGGTTTTAGCACCTTACCATTGGCCATTATTTGTAAATGCAACTCAGGCCGCTTGCAATACTTAACTAAATCCAATCTTGCCTTCTCATTATCCTTTGTCTTATCTTTAATATCCATAACAGTGTTGAGTATGTTGTCTAAAAAGATTTTTTCAATGTGAATGATACCCAAATTATGACGAACCACATTGTCTTTCCAATACGACAACTTCCAAAAAATGCTTTATTTGGTCGAATTATAATGTACGTCATATCCTTGCAATTTTGGATGCTTGACTGGCATATTGGTAACTTTCGGTATTCCACGCACTTCTTCCCATGTCTGATCACCTGTCATTACTGACGGAGGGTTTGATCGTTCATGGCGTCCTTTGAAAAATGCATTTTTGTTTTGTCTAAATAGGTGATTCTCAGACAAAAACTAACGATGACAATGGAACCAATAAATCTTCCCACCATTTTTCAGTATGAATGCGTTTGTTTGCCGCATATATATAGGACAAGCCAATCGACCCAATGTTATCCATCCCGACAACATCCCATATACGGGAAAGTCATTGATAGTCCACATCAAAGCGGCCTATAAATAAAATTTCTGCCTTTTGAAAATGTCACACGTTTCAACTCCTTCTAACTACAGAATTTTCAGCTCGTCAATTAAAGGCTGCAAGTACACATCAATCCTTTCCTTTAGGTTTCGTGGCCCTGGAATCAAGCATGTCAAAAACATATACGGTCACAATTCTAGCGGCAAGTTGTATGTTGTAACAATCACGGGCCAACAGGAGTATTGCTTCAACGAAGTATGATTAAATGGACTAAATCCATCGGCACATAATCCAAGCCTAATGTTTCATGGCTCAGCAGCAAATATAGAATCCTTTTCATTAAAAAGTTTCCATACCGTATGATTAGAGTAATACATCTTGAAAACTAATTAATTTGCCTGAAAACCCATTTTTTTTTTATAATTCCTACATAAATTAATTGACCTTACCATACATTGACATCGAACTACGAAGTCATGCATCTATATCACTAAAAGAGAAAAACGTATTCTCGTTAAGCAAACTATAATTTTTAACGCATAAGATGGGAAAATATAATAATCCTGATGAAAATAATAAGATTTTGAAATGGCTCAAACCCTTTTTGTGCCCCATAATATCGGATCAGATGATTTAAGTGAACCATTTAAAATTAAAAAAAAAATTGACTTAGCCACGAATATTTCCGTGGCCAAGCCAGTCGAATTAAAATTTATTAAATTTCCAAGTTTTTTTTAAGACCAATTTTTTTTAAAAAAAATTAAATTATTTTGTGGCCACAGGGATAAAATATTTATGTTGACTTTTTTCGAATCGAGCGTTTTCATTAATTAGGTTACACGGAACCGTACGGTTAGAGTAATACATTTTGAAAACTAATCAATTTGCTTGAAAGTCCATCATTTTGATAATTCCTATATAACTTAGTTGACCGTAGCATACATTGAAAACGTATAGTTCACTGGACTATGAAGTCATTCATATATATCAGTGAAAAAGAAAAATGTATTCTCGTTAAGCAAACTGTAATTTTTAACGCATAAGATAGGAAAATATAATAATCGTGATGAAAATAATATGATTTTAAAATGGCTCAAATCTTTTTGTGTCCCATAATGTCGGATCAGGCGATTTAAGTGAGCCATTTAAAATTAAAGAAATAAATAAATTTTTGACTTAGCCACGGAAAAATTCGTGGCCAAAATATATATTTTGTTAAAGAAAATTAAATATTTCCTAGCCACGGTTTTATCCGTGGCCAAGATGGAAAAAAATAACAAATTTAGCCACGGATAAATCCATGGCCAATATATACATTTTTCAAAAAAAAAATTAAATATTTTCTAGCCATGGTTTTATCCGTGACCAAAATGGAAAAAAAAATCCAAATTTAGCCACAAATAAAACTGTGGCCAATACATAAATTTTTTTTAAAAAACAAAATTTAATATTTCCTGGCCACGGTTTTATTCGTGGCCAAGATGCATAATTTTTTTTAAAAAAATTTAGCCACGGTTAAAACCATGGCCATTATATACATTTTTTTTTTAAAAAAATTAAATCTATACTAGCCACGATTTTATCCGTGGCCAAGATGGTAAAAAAAATATATTTTTTTTAATTTAGAATCGGATAAAACTGTGGCCAATATATACATTTTTTTTAAAAAAAATTTTAAATATTTACTAGCCACGGTTTTATCCATGGCCAAGATGATAAATTTTTTTTTTTAAAATTTAGCATACAGTTAAAATAAAAAAAATTATATTTTTATGGCCACGGATTTATCCGTGGCTAAAACATTTATGTTTTTTTAAAAAATTTTATATAGCCACGGATTTTTTCATATTTAGCTATGAAAAAATCCGTGGCTAGATGTTTTCGTTTTTTTGCAGAATACGTGGCTAGTTCCATAGCTGTTGGCAACTGATTTTGTCCATGACTAAAAATTCGTAGCTATTTTGCTGTTTTCTAGTGGTGAATCCTAAGATTCAAATCTCTACATAATAATCAATTACAAAAAAAAAGAAATAAATAAATGTATAAATTTTCAAATTAGTATACAATACCTTCTTATACGTTGCTTTTAAAGAAAAAATTGAATACTGCAGGGTTTATGAGAGAAGAAAAATTCTAATAGGATTTTTAGTATTTTAATTGGGATAAAAGAGGGCGATGAGGCCTAGTTCAACTGGTGAAGCTGCGGCCTCAGGACTCTAAAGGTCTTAGGTTTGATTTCCACCAATGAATATGTGTATTTTATTCCTACCGTCATGGTAATTTATTATCCCACTCTAATAGTAGTTTATTGTAATAGTTTATCTATAGTTTGTGAATGATTTAATTGTACTCGAAGAGTTATTGATATAATTCGATGATATGTATTTAAAAAAAAAAAAGGGATAGAAGAGAAAAAGTAAAATCTAATATAATTTTTAATATTTTAATTTGAAGAGAATAAGGAAAAAAAGAGGAAAGAGAAAGAGAGAGAATTTAATTATTATGGTAAATGAGATTAAGTAAAAATAAATCACCAAAAATAAAATAGAGTAGAGAGAATTAAAATTTTTGTTATATAATTTATATAAAAGTCAAATTTTTATTTGAGGAGGGGGTGAAAATTTGAAATTCTAATAAATATATATACTAAAAAATAAATTTTTAAAAAATTGAGGGGGGCAGCCGTCACCACCAGCCCCCCTTGGCTCCGGCACCGACTCTGGTTCATTTTTGATAATTATGTTTTATATACAACTATGTAATGTAATGTATAATTACGTTTCCGTTGTCTAATGTGGCTGTCGGTGATGGCCATAAATAATGATAACAATATCTATGTTAATTTTGTTGAAAGGAAAAATATCTACTTCAATTATCTTTGTGCACATATATTCGGATCACATAGGCCCGATACCAAATTTCGATGGCTCCACAAATACTTAAAACATTGTTAGGCTGCCCCACGGCTAGCCCTAAGATTTCATTTTCAAGTAAAATTACTCATGTATCATTCGGATATTTATTTTTAATTATGTTACAATTGGATTTAGGGTTTTTAAGAGTAAACCAAAACACATTGTACTAAACACTGAAAATGATCAAACTTTCTTCTTAGAACTTAGAATAAGAAAAATTATAGGGGTCTTGAAAAATTAATCCATTTTAAATATTAATTTTGCAATTAAATATTTTGACTAAACAACTCAAAGTTCGAAAATTAATTTTGTCGGAAATTGACATGGAGGATGTACGTGACGTATCTTATGATTGGGTGTCAGCCAAAACTATTCATGATCTCTATTCATGAATATATCAACTTTATATTTACTAGAAAAATATCCTATTTTATTTGTGAGTGCCCCCATATTTATTCGGCACGCCGCACGAGTGATGTTGCACCTACTAGGCTACTACTAAGGGGTCCATCGCAACCAACCATCATGCAATGTATTTAAGAAATGAAAAAGTATAGGAAAGCAAAAGGCATTTGTAGTGCTCTAAATCATTAATATCATGCATTACCATGTGAATGGCTTTAATACCACTCACAAAAATTTAATAATTCAGGCTCCAAATACCAAAAAATAAAAAAGAGAAAAAGATTTTTTATTAGAACTAAACGACATTTTTGCTTTCTTAAAAATAAATTTAAAAAACATTTTAAAAAATTGCTTTCTCTTTCAAGATTTGAAGAGTGTTTGAAATATCTATTTTGTGCTTTTTCTTGTTTATTAACAAATATATATATATATATATATATATATATAATTGAAGCTCAAAGCACCTTCTGCCAATTTCTAGAAGTTTTTGGATTATTTTGTAAATTTTGAGTTTTTATTTGCAAACACTTCTTCTTTTTCACTAACTATAGTTTTTTAAAAATTCTAAAATTAATTACTTTCAACAATCGGAACTTCTTGCAAATATCCTTTAAATACATTAAATTAATTATAGTTTAAAGTGAATGAGCACTTGCCTCAACAGTAAAGTAGAGGACCCTTGATTAAAGAGGTCAAGGATTCGAGCTCATTTCCACAAATATGGATATTAGTTTACTTAATTAATGGTAGTTTGTATTCTATTGAATAGTAGTTCAATTGTACTTAATTATCAATTAAAATGTACTCACCCGCTCATTATCTAAAAAACGTGGTATAGAGACCATATTTGAAACAATAATTGTATAAATTATCAAATATATATATATATATATGCTATTATAAAAAGAAAGCCATTTTGTGTCTAAAATGGCAGTTTTTTTTTGTAATTTTACAAAAGTTGCCCTTCAACTCTATGTGAAATAAATAGAGTTATGTAAAATTGTGGCTAATATTGAAAATTCTCATAAATCAATTTAATTTGGATACCAAATTTTTATGTGTCAATTTTACCCTTTTAATTAGTAAACACATGCAACAAAAAGAAAATAGAGAGGATAATATTGTAATATCACAATCCAATTTGAAAAGTCATTTTCTCAACCCACATACCACTTTCTCGATTATTTTGAATTTTGGAGATTGAAGCCCACATACCATTTTCAATAAAAAGTTCCTTTAAATCAACAATGAAAGTTTTTAGTTCTCTCTCTCTCTCTCTCACACACACACACAAAAAAAAATCTCTAATTACAATTATCCGACATTTTTTTCTTCTTCTTTTTGTGTTTAATTCTTTATCACGTAATTTTATTTTTATCTTATTATTATTTAATAAATTATGCCAAAGAGTTCTTAAAAAAGTATTCCTATAAAAGAAATTTAATAATATAATTATATTTTGAGCCTAAAATAATTTAAGACTAAATTAAGGTATATATTTTTTATATCTAGCACACGCATAGAATATGCAGCACTGCTAGTATTTATATATATATATATGTGTGTGTGTGTGTGTGTGTGTGTGTTGTGTAACACAACTAACCGTATGATACTCGAAGGTCATAAATGCCAATTTACTTGGATGGGCATCCCAACATAGTGTGTGATAAATAAAGTGTAAATGTACATCTACTTTGATGGACCTCTCAATTTGTGCAATATCAATGCTACAAATCAATTCTATATCAAGACAAGCAAACCCCATCAATTAATGAGTGGCCCATTGAAAACTAAGCACTATAATGAGCTTCTTGATCACGTTTTGAAACCTTTCAAAGATGATTACTTATTCGGTAAGAAATCTAAAAATCTTGCTATTTAAGAGATTTTGGATTCAAGTCTTAAAACTAAGCACTAAATTGAGCTTCTTGTTGACGTTTGTAATCCTTTAAAAATTATTACATATTGGGTAAGATCTGAAAATCTTGTTATTTAATTAGATTTCGAAGTTAGGTCTCATTATAGGTGACATTCATTTATTTTAGTAGTGATTTGTTTGCTTTTTAGATGTATGTTTTGATTTGCAAACCTTGAATTTCAAATTATTGATACTTTTCTCCAAGAAGCAACTTTAAGAATCTCATTCACTAGAGGAAAAAATAAAATTAGTGACAAAAAAAATTAATATAATAATGTGGAAGCTATCATTAATTGTATGAATTAAGTGACAATATATTTTTTTTTATTACTAATTAAATTTATTTTATAACAATAATTTTTATTTTATCGCCACATAGCTTAGCCACAATAAGAATTAGTGTTTTAATTATCACTATTTACGATATGTGACGCAACCATGATTTTATGACAAAATTGATTTTTTTTTTTTTTTGTTATCAAATTGTTACCACTTGTTGTTAAGGTGCTACTATGTGGGTGTCATTAATTACCAATATTGACAATATTTTAAACACAATTTTTGTCATTATTGGCAATATAAGAAGCATTCTATGTCAAAATTATATTTTTTGTTGCTAAATTAATGACAACTTTTATATATACTCTATATATTATCGCTATATATATATTTTAGTGGTCAAGAATTAATTAATAACCTTCTAAAATTAAAAGAATTTTGGAAATATTTATAATTTAGTTTAATTCTTTTAAATAGATTTTCCTTTTTAAGGATGGTAATTTGATATTTTTGGGGTTATTTGAATTTTGAAGTATAATTTTCTAGTTTTAGTTCTATAGTTCTAGATTTATAGTTGTAGGTGAAACCATTAAATATATAATTTTACACATAAATTCAGTACAATTTAATTTGTAAAAAACACACACACACACACACAAAGCCTCATAATTGTGGAATTTGGGCCCCTTGTGTCATTTTTTGTTCTAGATGAAAAGTTATGTCGCAAAAGAATATGATTGTCTGCAGGACTAGGCAAATGCAACATATTCCACACGTAAAGTGCTAAAGCTGTTCGATTCTATGTCTATATTAATTGGCTGTCATTAGTACATATTGTAAATTATATTTTTTGTTTCTATAATTTTGTAAATTTTAAATCATGTGATTGGCCTGATACGAGGCTATACTTGATTAATTAACAAACAAATCATATATTTCTTGAATAATTCTTTCAAAAACAAATTGTAAGTATATATGTATACAGAGAAATAATTTTTTTAAATGTAATTTTATTTTTTAATTTTTGCACATTTGAATTTTTCTTTTTACTCTTTTTTTCGTAGTTAAACTTTTTGATTCAAATATAATTTTTTTTTCTCCCTTGTTTCTGTTGTAGCTTTTACAGCTTTTGCAAAAGTGAGGACCAAAAGGAGATACCAATTCACGTATAGAAAATTTACACACAAAAAGGTCACATATTGATCAAACAATCCTTTATCTTTTAGAGGGAAAACAATCAAGTCATATACCGGAATATTAAAAAATTTTAAATTGACCATAGAAATGAAAACATTATTTAACAAATTTGGGGTTAATTACACTATACACCTACGTCAAATTTATTCCCCTAAATTACAAAATATTACTCGTAATGATAACACACAAAAAAAAATCAATCTCTAATATACTATGTAGCACATTTGTAAATATAACAACCAACTATCGATTGATCTAGCGGAATGAGGTGTTAAATCCATTAAACAACATTCAGAGTTCGAATCTTAGTGTTGTAAATAGAACAAATGGATTGGGAGTATTACCCTTATAATGGGCCTCTGCAATACCCGATCTTAATTAGTGGGTCAATGAATCAGAATCGGGTGGTTAAGACAAAAAAAGATACAACAATATGAACTTCATATGACACAAACACTGCAACACAATTTTTTTTTAAATAATGTATAAACTATGTGAAAAAAGACTCCATTTGTCCAAAAAAATGCTAAGTACATTAATAATGTATCCAATATGCTATCAGAAGTGCCAAATCTATTTATTTTATGAACTCACCGAATGATATATCGGATACGTACGAGAGATATATTGGCATCATACATGTGTCGGAAGAATATCGTGTCCAATACGATGTCCGATACCACACAACTCTAATTTTCAAAGTCTCCATACATTATAGCTAGTTTTTGTAACTTAGGGGTCTATTAGTCACATTTTATAATTTAAAAAGATGGAAGCAACATAATTAGAGTATAATTTAGGCGTATTAAGTGCAACTAATCAAATAAATTTATATTCATAGTTTGACAAAATTGGACATCTTAAAATTATAATTATAAAATTTTAAGGCTAAGCTGTCGGTGTTTATTCAGTGTTATTATAATTAATTTGTATTATTGTTATTCTTATAAAATACGTGAATGGCACGTAGAGATGACAAGGTAGTGTAGCACCAATCTATCCAGCTGTAGTATAGGTTGTATCTGTCGGTCTCTATATAAATTCAAGTGGCCAAATCTTCTTGTCCATTTATCAAAGAGCAACTATAAAGAAATTCAAAACAATTTTTAATATAAGTAAAACAATTTCTATTATTTTAAATAATTTTTTTTTTTCTTTTGGATGATTGATACAATTAATTCATATTCCCAGATGGGGTTTCAAACATTATCAAATTTTAGAATGGCTAAATATACCATTTTATCCAAATTTATCCATCTTTAATTTACATAAATAAAAATAAAAACATCGGCATCAAAAAATAACAAATTAATAGAGCAAGAAACAAAGGCAAATTACTGAAAATCTCTATAAGGACACAAAATGGAATTCATTCTAGCAAATAATCAAAAAAATATTTTAAAAGTTAATTAACCAAATTCTGATATTATTATGAAGCACTTAGAGGAAATATAAGTGTCAATTTATTATTCACAAGAAATATATATATATATATATATATATATATAGAAATTGTATACATAACAAGCACCAACACATAAACAGCATAAACATACAGCAATCTGTTTCTCGTAGACCAAACAAGCCTCTCTTCAAAAATAAAAATAATAATAATAATAACATTTCAATTATAATGACAGAACAATTTCAACAGTGAAAACTAAGAAAAATATAAATAGAATATTAATTAGCATTACTGGATTTTTTTTTTTTTCTTCCGATTTCTCTTCAGCGCCGGCAACGAGTGATGGCGCTGCAGCCGCGCTGGTACGGATTGGCTTGGGCGCCGGGCCGGCAGTTGTAGTACGACGCGCCGCGCCGGGAGCAGGGGACACTGTTCCTCTGCAGAGCTCCGTAGCTGATGTAGCGGCGCGTGGCCAAGATGCGCCGGTGGGACTCTGAATCGAGCTCGAATTCCTCGTCGTCGCCGGCGAGGCACTCCCCCACGGTCCCACTGCAGCCGGATCTCACCGCCGGCATCAGCCACCCCACCGCCGCAGCCACCGCGTCGTGGTCCCCACCTGCCGACACATGGGAGAGTAGAACGGATGCGATTAGGCAGAGTGCAAGTAGCGTTTTGCAGACGCCTGCCATTTTCGAGAGCCGGTGTTCGATTCTTCTCTCTCTCTGGGAATTCTTCTAATTGTTGGGAGTTGGATCTCTCTCTCTCGTTTGCTCTTTGGGGTTGGATGAGAGGAACAAGCAGGGATAGCAAGTGGAGAGAGGGGTAGATTGTCGAATTTTATATATATACTGAAAAATAAAAAATAAAAAGGAAGAGAGAGAGAGAGAGAGAGATGAAGGGTTAATTATTGAGGCGAATGCTTTTGTGTATACTACGATAATGCCACTAGAATTTCGAATTTTGGTATTCTGTAATTTGCATTGTACACTTTTGGTATTCGCTTGTTTGTATTGTACATTCTACAATACGAAAAAATAGTTCTATGCTTCTAAACTGAATGTTTAATTGTAAACACTATGCATATCTTAATATAATAGTAGCGAGAAATAATTTATTTTCACATTTATCTGCAAGATTAATTCAAAACCAACAAATAACTACAAGAAAATACCTTCAATAACAAAAATTCTGTGACGGATAGATTTCAATTTTCACTATAGATAGAAATCATTTGTAATGTATTTGTAATAAAATTTTATTAAGACATGACTAAAGCAATAGAATACTGATGGTTTTATGACCAACCAATTTGGTCGTGAATTTACGTCATACGAGAAATTTTGTTATTTTTTTTTAAAATGTTTTAATTTGTTAGTGAATAGAATATATAAAAGTAGGTAAGTGTTAATAGAATGTTAGTAATATCAACACACTCGATACGTCTGTATAGTAAAAAAAACTTATATAATTTAATGATTTAATAAAATTTTGGTAGTATTTATACTATCAAAATATTTTTAATTATTTTTAATAGTTTTATAAAATTCATTATAAGTAAAAAAAAAGAATTTATAGTAAAACAAGAAAAATTACAAAAAAGTAAAAAGAAAATAATATTTAAGAGTATTTAAAGATGAGAGAGAAGAAGAGGGGGGGGGGGGGGGTGAGAAAGGAAAATAAAAGAAAGTGGAAACAGATAGAGAATAGAGAAAGTTAAAAAAAATAAGAAAATAAGAAAAACATAGGGCAAAAATAGTGTAAGACCAAAGACAGTTATAAATAGTACTTTTCCTTTGTATCATAGTGTAGATTATATAAATCAAGAAATAAAAATCTAGAAATTTACAAAAATTACTAAGTCTTGTTAAACAATTTAAGTTGTCAGAATCGTAATTTATGAATTTTATTATTATTATTATTATTATTATTATTATTATTAGAGTAAATCATGTTAAGCATCTTAACTTTTAAGGTATTTTTCACTTTGATACTTAATTTTTATAAATGTGTGATCTAGTATCCAATATTTATCATTTGTGCATTAATTATCTTTTTTCACTACTTTGGTGGAATTTTTGTGGAATATTTAGAAATATTTTGGAGAATATTCCATTGGAATAATGTAAAAAAAAATATCATCAATACACAAATGATAAAATGTTAGGGATTAAAGCACATATTTACAAAAATTGAGTATTAAAATGCAAAATACCCAAAAATTAGAATATTTAACATAACTTTATTATTATTATTATTATTATTATTATTATTAGAGTATTTGACCTTTTCTTATTCTTTTCTTGGTAACAAAAAAAATGAAAATTGATTTATCACAGTAAAGGCATCCACTACCAGTTGTGGGAGAAACATTTGATTTGAAAATTATGGAAAGTGAAAATGACCGTTGAGGGGTCAGTCTGCCCTTGAGTTATGTAAGCTCCTCGTTTTCAAATTAAATAATATTCTCCACTCATCCCAATAAGTCCGTTTTCACCTTGAAATTAAAATAAAAATTAAAAAATAATAATAATAATAAAAGTTTTGTATGGTTTACAATGTTATCTTTACAAAGTTACTTGTCATTAATTGTCTTTGAAACGAGTAAATATTGTTAAGAAAAAAAAATATTTTAGAAAATAAAACTTTATTTGGTTACATCCAAAGGAAAATAACAATAATAAATTCTTTCGTAACAAAAAAATATTATCACTTAATACTTTTTATCAGTGATAATTTTTATACACAACAAAGCACGCTAACATTTTAGTTTCTAGCTACTTTATGTCAAATTGCAATTAGCTGTAGTTTTAATATATATATATGTGTGTGTGTGTGTGTGTTATTGAATTTTTTGGAGCAAGAGGGCAAGAATAATTTTCATCAGGCCTATTTTATGGCAATGGAAATATCATTTCTAAGCCTCTTATAATAGGCAAATTTTTTTTTATATAATCGAACAAAGAAGGCATATATGCCACTGGGGCTGGTGGTATATCGATTGAAATTTACATGGTATTTCGAGTAAATTGTATATATATAAAAAAAACGAAGAAGAAGAATAAAATTATATAGGTGCAAGAGTAAACTTTTATTAAAAACACACAAAAGCAAAACCAAAAAAAAAAACAAAAAAAAAGAGAAGAAAATGTTATTAAGTCAACCCTAATATGTGAAACAAAAAATTCTATCTTAAAGTCACCTGAATCACCGTCATGAATTTTGCCGTTGATCATTCCTGCATACACTAGATTTCGGTACAAATTTCACTACTTTTTTTTGGTCTAATATAATATAACCCTTAAAGATAAATGCAGAACAATTTTAACTTATGTGAGTTCATTCAAATAATTGAATATTATAATTCAATGAGTTATTTTTTAATTTAAGCATTATAAGGGATAATTACTCCCACCACCCCTGAGTTTAGGCGCAATTACAAATAACACCCCGTTGTATCAGAAATTACTGATACCCCCCTGAGTTTTATTGCCGTCTTACAATTTTCCCCTTCCGTTAAGTTGACTAACAGTCAACGTTTGCATACCTACGTGATCTCCCGAAATTACCCTTTTAGAGGTGAGAATATTATTTGAACAAATATGAATTGACTCATTTACCCTTGAGGGTGTTTGTGGTAAATAATATCATTATTTGAGGTATTTTATTGTAATTGAGTACATTTTTAAGGGGGTTTAATGTAATATTTTTGTTAAATATATATACATACATACACACACACAAATATATATATATATATATAGATATACATACAAATATCCGCCGCCGCCACTGGCCACCATCCGCCACCGCAAAAGAGAGAGAGACCCAGAGATCTAGAGGGAGAGGGAGAGATACAGAGGAGGGAGGGGAAGAGAGAAGGAGGAGGGAGGGAGAGAGAGGAGGACTGCTGCCGTCGCCGCCCACCGTCCTTCACCATCGCCGCCATCCTCCGTCATCCGCCGCAACAGAGAGAGGGCGAGAGATCTATAGAGATCGAGAGAGAGAGAGAGATCATCCTCCGTCTGCGCCGCCGCGCCCTCCTTCCTTCGCCGCTGCCGCGCTGCCCTCCGTTCTTCCCCGTAGTCACCGCACCGCCCTCCGTTCTTCGCCGCCGCCGCCGCAAGAGAGATAGTTTGAGAGGGGCGAGAGAGAAAGGTATAGAGGAGGGAGGAAGAGAGAGAGAGATGGAGATGGAGATGGAGAGGGAGGGGGAGGGAGGGGGAGGCGTGGGTAGGGTGGGAGGTGGTGACGGTGTTTTTTTTGGGGGGAGGGGGGTTGGGGTGGGGTGGGGGTTAAGTTAGGGTTTTGTTCGAAAAAAATGGTAATTTTTTTTCAATGAAGGGTATTTTGGCCAATTCAATTTTATACCTATTTTTTTATTTTTTCAATAAAAAATATTTCAAATATTGAAGGGACAAAATTGACATTTTACTATTTCCGTCTATCTTACTAAAAAGTCCACAAAACTCAGGGGGGTATCGGTAATTTCTGATACAAGGGGGTGTTATTTGTTATTACGCCTAAACTCAGGGATGGTGGGAGTAATTATCCCATTGTATAATTATATTAAGACGTTTGTCAATAACCGAAGCGACAATTTTTTTTCAACCAACTCTAAATATTAATTACATCAAATAAAGAAATGGCAACGCTTATATAATTATCCACACATCAATAGTCAATTGATGGGATTTTAATCATCTAACAAATTTTGAGATTTCTATCTTGATCTTTTAGAGGTGATCTCACATCTCATAGATAGTCAATGTTGTCATTTTTGGCTAATCAACTTGTTATAAGTTTCAATTTTTGATTCAAGGAAACAAGCTTGTTTGATGTATATGAAGCAACGTATCTCTTATGCTATGCACGAAAATTCTTTAAAGATATTAATTAAGATATGCTTTCCAATGCACACATAAATTTTTTTGTTTAAAAAGAATTTTTTTTTAGAAAAACATTACGCTTCCCTAGTAATGTAGTTAAAACATAAATAAAAAAAGTTTAAGTAGAAAGATCTTAACAAATAGTGTGGATTGAGAACAAAAATAAAAAATCGAGATGACAACGGGGCGGGTCTAAGTGGATTTGCCGATACTCAAGAGTCAAGACCCGTCTGTCAAGTTTTTGTAGGCCGTGAACTCGCCCTGAGTCGGAACCCAACGGGCTTGGATTATCCTTTTATCTTTTTGGGATTTGTTTTATCATATATCATACTATTTATATTTTGACACAATGGTCGAAATGACCACTTCTTTTTCCAACCTGCTTCGTGCTTTAAAAATTTATTATCAATTATAATATTAACTGATGTGTGTATGTCTAGATATATAAATATTTATGTATATCGAAATCGCATTTGTATTCTAAAATTCTAATTCACACCGGTTTGGGTACATTGAAATTAATTATATGATGTACGTATTATATTTAATGTGTAATTAATATATATTAGGAAATTTTGATAAATTATATGATAAATATAATAATACGTATTAATTCATTGGTTGGATGTGGTGAAGCTGAATTCAAACAATAATTTTCTAATAAATATGTATTTTTTCCAATACATGTTTGGTGATGGTATGCGCGTCATATCTTTTCACTGGAGTGAGAGTTCTCTTCATTATTTTGGGTGGGTAATAAATTGGGGTCATTTAATGACACCAACAAAATTTTATGAAAAGGCTAAGCAACTGATGCAGACAAGTGGCCACATATTTACCACTTTAGTACTTTATTATGGGATCACGGGCTTAACCCGCAAGTCAGCTCCATGTGCTTTAATATTTTAAAATATCTAATGATTCAATTATTAATTAAAAATTTATTTTTGTCCCCATAAATTTTATCTGCGTAATGTTTGTTTCGGAAAGATTGCATATTATGGTAGTTGTTCTTGATTTTATACTTAATTGATTATTTCCTCGCGCAACTAACAAGTACCTTTCAAATATTAGTCAAATACTTTCCTTTCATAATCATATATTTGTATTTTAGGAATGGTTAACCCGGTATTATTTTTGGTAGGTCTGATTCCACACATGATTTAGTACCAATAACTACTTCCTTTCTTGTACTCATACTAGTCATTATCCATGTGCTATATGATTGTGGTAGCGATCTTCAACAATCACACATGGATTAAATATCAAAATGTGGTTTGATTAATAATATAATGAACAATCATTACTTCATGAACTAACTTTTAGGTTGAGTTAAGCCTCTTCTTGATCATTTGAAATTCAGAAGTTCAAAATAGAATTCTATAGAAATGTTTCATAAAGAAAGGCAAAAAGGTTCTACAAATCTTCAAAAATATTCTATAGAATTCTATACAAATCTAGGAGGATCTAAAACGACCCAAACAATTTTAAAAGAACTTGAAGGATTTTGAAAGTTTCTAAAAGACACCAAAAGAATTTAGAAGATTCTAAAAGACCTTTAAAGAACCTACAAGATTCTATAAGACCCTAGGTACTTTCGAAAAGTATAGAATTGTAACACATATGTTCATGTCTACTGGATTAAAAGATAGGAAAAATAGTACAAACTAAATTTTAAAAATTAAATAAAAGAATGGGGGTTACTTTAGAAATTCAAATAGTTTTAAATCGAATTCCATGGTTTAATCTCCTTGGGATTGAATTTGATCTTCAACAACGCGATTAGTAGACCTTGCAACTTGATTATGAATCAAATACCAAGAATTTTGATGAAAGCCATGAAAGAATGCCATGGATTTGATTTGATGTATATTTGAAAATAACTCCGATTTGCTTGCTTAGCATCTTGATTGCAGATCAAACACCTTGAATTTGGACAATATTGTGAAAAACACTTAGAATATCGCCTTTATCAATGTGTATTTGACTTGGGAAACACATTAATTTGCTGGTTTAGCACTTGGATTACAGATCAAACATCTGAATTTGATGATTTTCATGAAGAACATTGGGAACTTCGCCTTAATCATCTTCTTGAGAGAATTTCAGGATCTTCTCAAACTTCTTTTACTTTGTGAAGACTCTTGTGCTTCCCTTGTTATTTCTTTGGTTTGTAGAGAGGTCTCCTATTTGGCCCGTTGTTTGCTTCCCCAATTGTATGCTCGGGATTTTGCAACGTGGCTTCTATCTATTTGACAACGTATTATAGGAATGGTGTCGTTTCCTTCTCTCTCAATTGCAACAGTCTTCTTGATATGATGGCTACTCCTCTTTTTAAAGTCCTCAATCCAACGATCCTCATTAATCTTGGATTTTGCTTGTAATATCCTCACAAAAAGCAAGAATTATAATAGTAAACACAAAGAAATACAATTAATAATATAGGAAAGCCAAGATCAAGACTTTAAACTAAGGATTCTATTTTTTTTGTACCTTAATATGAAAAAGATTGTCATTTTATGGGTCTTGCACGTAAACTTTGTCGATTTGAGTTAGACTCAAATAGAAAAATCAAGCAATTCAAGTAAATGAAAGTCCCAATTGCACAATCACCATCGAAGTTTGTTGTCCTTAATTTTTTACGATGATTTAGAAGATCTCTTTATTTAACACGTGATTTGTCGATTTGCTCTGACGCCTACTTTCCTTCTAAGATCTCCAACGGCTACTTACCTTAAATGAAGGATTGAGTTCTTGCCAAATTGAAAGACAATCCTTGTGCTATAAATATGGGCACTAATGAAGAGGAAGACAATGTTCTTGAGTGAAAAGCAAAAGCTATTGAGAGTTCACATTCATAATATTGTTAAGTGAGAATTGAGATATTATCTATTTTAGGGTGTACGCTGTTTACCTAGTGTTGGTAGGACCAGTGGTCTAATAGTGTGTTGCTTACCAAGTGTTTGGTAGTACCACTGGTCCAACGTCAGTTCCAAAATATCTCTTCTCACTTTCTTTCTATATCGTTTTGCTGGGAAGTTATATCTTCCATCAAGTCTGTATTGTTCCACTACTATCGGCTTGTGCCGCGTTATTCCGATTCTAACTTTAATAAAATATTTCGCAGGTTCAAAATCCTAAGTTGAAAAACACTCAGGTAGTGGATTAAACCTCGATCCAAACCACTATAAGTTAATTGCTCATTTAGCTTAATTTTCTGTTAGGGTTATTATACGGGTAGTCCCAGTCCCCTTATTTATCTCATTAAAAATTCAGTTTAAATTTTCTAATTCGCTCCCTCTTAGATTCTGAGAATTACTTGTATACAATGGTGGATCATGCACCAAAATAGCATATAAGATCCCCTTTCTATATCGATTAATAGAGTTATGGCAATTTGTACTTTTGACTTGGTATGATAAACTGTGATTTTAATGGAGATTTTTCAATACTTTGTTAACACTATATCCCAATTCAATGCTTGTGTGAATGAGAAGGTGCTCAAGAAAGGTTAAATTTGACATTTGATATTCATATTTTTCCAGAAAAATTGATTACCTTCATAATTGATTTGATAATTAGTCGAAAATGGGCATGTGAAATTGATGATAAATAATTGATTTGGAAATGTTTAGTAGTGTTAGTTTAAATGTTGTGTTGTGTGCACTACACTATTTACGTTGGAGTGGTGTTTGTGTGCAGTATCCTATTTTTATGTTGCTCAAGAAAGAAAAAAATTGACATTTTGCAATTAATTTTCCCTTAAAATTGATAAACTCATAATTTCGTTTATAATTAGTAGAAACCGTGCATGTAAAGGTTTGAAATTTTGTTCAAATTTCAACAGAAGTATTCATAATTTTGTAAATATCCCAACTTCTGCCGATGAAAAAGTCTTCAATAAATATCCCAAATATTCATGTTTTTTCAAGCTTTTGGGTACTAGAAGACTTGGGGTTTAATAATCATTTAAATTTATACAATTTTATTAATGTCTAAATGCTATTTTTTTTAAGTTCTAAGAAGGGTTAAATTCACTTTGCACTCATGTGGTATTGATTTTGTATCAAAGACCCACTTTGCACTCATGTGCTATTGCTTTTTTTAATAAAAGGACTGTGTTAATAAATTATTTTTTATAAAGAGTTATACTTAAAAAAACCAACTAGTGCCACTTTTATATGTCTTCATGCTTCAAATTAAGAATGGATATTCCAGTTGATGTGAAGTATAAAATTGTAATGTTGACGCACTTAAATAGAAATATGCATAATTAGATGAGCATATGAAGAACATAATCCGAATGTTATAGCCTTATAGGACACATCAATTTTTGCAGAATTTTGCATAATCCCCAAGTCAATGGATCAAACTGGGCAAAATTCCCAACTCAATTAATGAGATGGGCCATAATCCCCAACTAAACTAAAGAAAGTGGAATCATCACATTGAACTATATAATCTGAAAGTTGCAGAACACATATTAGTTTTGCAAAATTGGCATAAACATATGAAGAACATAATCTGAACACTACAAAATACATATCAATGTTGCAGAATTTAATTAGCATAATCTCCTACTCAATTGACAAAATTGGCCGTAATCTCCAACCTAATTAATGAAATTGATCATATTCCCAAATTAATTTATGAAATTGGGTATAATCTTCAACTCAATTGATAAAATTGTGCATAATCTCAAACTCAATTAAGCATAAATCCTAAGTTAGTTGATCAAATTAGGCATAATTCTCAACTCAAATGATCAAATTGACCATAATTCCAAAATCAATTGATTAAATTGTACGTAATTCATAACTCGATTGATGAAATCAGGCATAATCCTCGACTCAATTGATCAAATTAACCATAATTTTTAGTTCGATTGATGAAATTGAGCATAATTTCCAACTCAATTGAGTATAATCACCAAGTTATTAGGTGAAATTGACCAAAATCCCAACTTAATTGATCAAATTGATCATAATTGTTAATTCAATTGATGAAATCAGACATAATTCCCAACTCAATTGAGCATAATCCATAATAAATTGGTGAAATTAGTCATAATCACCAAGTCAATTGATCAAATTGACCACAATTTCCGACCCAATTGATGAAATTGGTCATAGCCCCTAACTTAATTGACAAATTGCTCTTAATCCCACAGTTTTATTGATGAAATTAGTCATAATGTTCAACTCAATTGATGAAATTGACTATAATCCACAACTCAATTAATGAAATTGAGCATAATTTCCAAGTCAATTTCACCAATTATGTTATAGTCAATTTGATTAATTAACTTGGGTATAACGCTAAATTTGATCAATAAATTTGGGGATAATGCCCAATTTCATCTATTAACTTGGAATTGTAGTCAAGTTGATCAATTAACTTGTTGATAATACCTAATTTGATCAATTAACTCGAAGATAATGGTCAATTTCATCAAATGTCTTGTGAATGTAATCAATTTGATCAATTGACTGGAGGATAATGCTCAATTTCATCAATTAATTTTGCGATACTGGTCAATTTAATCAATTAACTTGGGGATTGTAATCAATTTGATCAATTCACTTGAGAATTGTAGTCAATTTGATGAATTAACTTGGGGATAATGCCCAATTTTATTAATTAACTTGAGGATAATGCTCAATTCCGTCGATTAACTTGGAGATACTGCTCAATTTCATCAATTAAGTAATTTGGGAATTGTACTCAATTTCATCAATTCTGCAAAGATTGAGTCTTCTTCTGTAATATTGACATAATATACTTCATACACTAGTAGTTATTTTGCAAATTACTAATCTGCATTGTAAGTCATATTTTCAATGATATGCTCCTCATATATAATCAATTTTTGCAAGCATAGAATAGTGTTCTACAACTTCAACGAATATACTTTTTAACAATCAAACATATTCTACATCATGTCTCAAATATTCGTACAACTCGTGGAGAATACAACACAAATAAAATTTTCCAATATTGACATAATATACTTTATACACTCATAAGTATTTTGCAAACTATAGAGAATTGTACATCACATTTTCAAGGACATGCTCCTCATATACAATCAGATTTTGCAAGTATGGAACAATGTTCTGCAATTTTAAACAAATATACTTCAAACAATTAAACATATTCCGCAACATGTCTCAAATATTTGTACAACTCAAGGATAATGCAACACAAATAAAATTGTCCAACATGGGTCCACAACAATCAACAACAAAAAAGATAACATCAAACAATGAATAAAACATTCTTATGTAGAATTGACTTGATACTTTCTACTTGCTCTTGCAGAGCTCATTGAACAAAGAATTTGCTATTACCAAGGCTCCGACTAAATGATGAACTACCTCGTAGGGGCATTGCGTCCACAATGTTATTTGTATGCTCCTCATACTCTTGCCTTGATGTGGTATACGTTGCCTTTTTAAAAATGGAGCACCAATGTTTCTTATTTTGCTATAGATAACTCATTCTCGTTGCATTAACATAATAACAAAAAAATACACACTAATGCAGAACTTATTCACAGATTGGCATACCAATCCATATCAATGCAGAATATATAAAAGAAGAAGAATTTAATTACACATTCGTATAATTGAATGACATGACTCAACAATATCATCCTCCGCCATACTCTTTGCTTCCACAAACGACCATCAAGTGTCAAATCTATGCAAAGACAAAACATTTAAACAACTACCTCAAATAAGGTTACAGAATCAGATTCATTTTCTAAAGAATTTAAATGGAAATTGGAAGTGCATTATACCAAAGTTGCAGAACAAATGAAAAAAAAACACCAAATACAACAATTGAATGTTGAATCATACCCAACACAAAATCAAACAAATAATAATTGTAAAAATAAAGAGTGATTAAAGATGTACATACACAGAAACCGACAAAACCCAACTGGATACCACAAAAAATAGAAATAAAATCACCCACGATCACCAACAAGAAAACACATACCCAAACCACTAGGGCTGGCAATGGGTCCGGGTTAGACTTAGACCAAGAGGGGCGGGTTTTAAGACTCCAAACTGGGTCCGAGGCGGGTCCCATTTCTTCATTTTAAAACCTAGACCCGCCGCGGTTAGTAATTTATATATATATATATATATATATATTTATTAATTTATGGAAATTTATATAATATACATCTATATTTCATATATAAAAGTATATATTACATAAATAGTTACTTAAAAAAATTAATATGATACTCTTGTATATAAAATAATTATATATCATTAATAATTAAGTTATGATTTCAAAATATGTACAAATAAATATGTGATAACGATGTTTAATTTTTTAAATATTAAAATATGTTTATAAAAATTTGTAAATAATTAGTGCTTTAGTAGTACTATTATTTTTTTTCATATTTATTAAGTTGTAATAATATCAATTTTCTTAAAAAAAATATTTTTTTAATTATTTTAAAAACTTGACTAGGTCTACCGGGTCCAACCAGGACCCAGGTCCCAAAAATCCCCGTTGGGGCAGGTGGGGGGTTTGGCCAAACCCGCCCCATACGCGCCCCGTTGCCATCCCTAAAAACCACATTTAATTTGATTAACACAAAAAATCCAACTAAAATTGATCGCATGTACAAAAAATAGAGTACAAACCAGTCAAAACGTATTTTGTATGAGGAACAATTCCCCAAGTCTCGCAGCCTCTTTAATCTAGAATATATGCAGTTGCCCATCTAATTGACAACTCACTAAGATCGAAACCAATGCCTCTTTTTCACTTGGACTCACCATTTTTCTTCACTCGTGGTGTAGAGAGCAATAATTTACTATGGGAATTTAGGGGTTAAGGTTTAATGGTTTTTCTTTCACTCTTTTTTGTTGGAAAAATTGAAATGCGGAGTATTGATGCTTAGATTTCATCACTTGCTAAGATTCTTTTGTGGAAACGACATTCTATCTTTTCACAAAAATTTAACAAAGGGAGAGGATGAAGCTATTTGGTCTCATAACTTGGGCCTTTTTCGATTTTGATTCCATTTGTCTAACTTTTTCCAAATTTGGTCTCACATCTAATGAAAGTTATCAATTTGAGTCCTTTGTTACCTTTTTCGTCCAATTTTTAACGGTAAATGTAAGTTGGGCGTTATCTCTTGCATTTTGAAGGGAAAAAATTACACCAACCCCCCTTCCAGTTCCCTCAAATAACATTTACCCCTCATCCCGGGAAGTTTTCAAGCCCTATACCTACCCCTACATCCATATAATTTCTTACACATAACTCGACAATAATTGGTCTATAATTTTGCAAAATTACACAAAATATTTAGCATTCATTAATCAAAATAAGAGGTCATTACAAATCTTATAACAACTAAACCCAAAAACAAAAAAAAAAGACAAGAAGAAAAAAGACTAACAATAATTGGAGCTAATTTTAGTGACGTACTATCCCTAATCGGAGAAGCGGTTTTAGGTAATGGCTCCAAAATAGCCTAATAGTGGGCTATTTGTGAGGTTAAAAAAAAGGAGATGTTGTTACCCCAAAGGAGTTAACACCACGCCCATTTGATAGGAAAAGGAAAACAAGCAAGCGAGTGCATTTTGAGAGGAGTCTTATCAGAGAAGTTGCTAGGTTTGCACTTATGAGAAAAAGTGACAGAAATTAAAGTAACAAAAACTTAGGAAAAGACACAGTTATGTATAGTGGTTGGGCCGGAGCTTAATCTACTACCTAAGTATATTTCACCCTAGGCTTTAAAACCTGTAAAAGTATATTTTATTAGTATATTGTTTTGAACAAACTGAAGAACAGAAATGGAACGATACAGAGTGGCAAAACTACTCGCACAGCTAACGTGTAACTGGTAGATGCCTGGTACCAACACAGAGATGTCTGGTCCTTAGCACTCTAACTTGTACACGTATTTAGCCTATCAATACACAGTAACACTTATTCAAAATCAAGAAGAGGCAAGTAGAGTGAATAAGATGATCCTCTGATACTATACAGACGATATTTATACTTGTAGTAGCATGCCTGTAAATAAGGCAGGATATTCTTCCTTCTTTGAATCCGGTGAGTGAGGGCCAGTGAGTTGATCTTTGACAAGGAAGGAGATTAATTGGTCAAAGCCTCATAATCTAGCCTAATTAATTCTTCCCATAGTTAATTCCTCATTTAGGGATCTTAAGAGATATTGCATCCAATCTTCCTTAGTCAGCAGATCACGAAGGATACAGGTATCAATTCTTTCTAGTTCAGCCGTGTTTCCTTCCATTAGAAATTCACAAGAGATACTAGTATCAAGACTTGCCAAAGCAGCCGAGTTTAAATCTTCATCAAAAGAATTGTTGTCAAGTTATGTGTGAAATAATTTTATGGATATACGGGGTAAGTATAAGGTTTAAAAACTTTAGGGTTGATCATTATTGTTTGTAGGCAACTTGCAAGGGGTAGGTGTAATTTTCCCCCTCAAATGCTGAAGTTAACGGCTCATGTGACTTTTTCCATTAAAAATTTGATAGAAAAAATAACGGATAACTCAAATTGATAACTTTTGTAAGATGTGGAACCAAATATGAGAAAAATTAAATGAATGTGACTAAAATCGAAAAAGACCCAAATTATGGGATGAATATTATTTTTATTAACACACTAGGGAGATTTCAACCAATTTAGGAGATTGGTGGGAGATCTTTAAATTGCCTTAATTTTAAAACACTCTCTGTTTGCAATACATAACTATTAGAAATATTAGTTGGATGAATTTTAAGTTTGTATGATATTGAATATGATGTCTTTCATATGTCAAAAAAAAAAAAAAAAAAAAAAATGAAGTCTTTCCGTTAATTTAAATCTTCCATTAAATCCATCCCGTTTAAATGTCAAACCATCAAGTATTTCTTCAGAAGGGGGAAACGGGGTGAGGGGCCCGGTTCTGTGTTAGCGCGTCCATTGCGGGGCTTACACCTTTACCACCAACAGCTGTATCTTCCCGTGATCGTGACTTGTCAAATATTATTGTTTATCACCTTATTATTATTCATTACAAACTTTTTATTTATTTCTAGGTAATCGTCTTTTTCAACAGTTTATCCATCAACAAAGAAAAACGGAAGAAAACAATATAAATTGTCTTTGTCGTGCACCCTTTTAGACAAAACGAAAACTTGCATCACAAATATACATAAAAGTTTTCCCATCAATATCATTTGACTCATCATCTTCATCGATTTTAGTGGAGATAAAATGTGTCCGCAATATATGTTTTGGCTTTGTAATGTTTTCACTTTTCATAGCTCTAAAAATAAAATAATATGATAATATTTTTAATTTTTCTATCGTTTTTATTGTCCAAAAAGACATGTCAAGCTTCGGATCTTCTCCCAACCAACTTTAAAAAGACTGTAATCATTACTGTAAGGGTGTTTGCAATGCTCACTAAAAGTGTTTCTTTTCAGTTTGTGTGTGTGTGTGTGTGTGTGTGTGTGAGAGAGAGAGAGAGAGAGAGAGAGAGAGAGAGAGAGAGAAGATAATGAGAGAAAAAAATAAATAAAAGAAAATAAATAGATTTTAATTTCCACAAGTATATTTTGATGGGAAAAATAGATGAAAAGAAAATAAGAAATAATTATTTTCTCTTATTTGTTTAAATGAAAAAAAAAGATGAAAAAAAAAATGATATTTGTGCCAAAAGACAATTATACATATAATTACGTTGTAAAGAAATTAATGAAAATAAAATAAATAAAAATATGAAATATATATTTAACATAATATAAAAAATAAACACGTCGCACTTTCTATCCACCATATAATTTTTATAAATAAGTAAATAATAGTTGTTACTATTAATAAATAAATAAAGGCGTCATATTTGCAATTTACAATAAATAAATAAATCAAAGTTGTTACTAGAAATAGTAGAGAAGACTAGGAAAAATAATTACACATGAGTAAAACACAACGATCAATTTTGGAAAACTTTACTTGATGGTGATAGCCACAATCTTTTTCTTCCATTTCCCATCCACTTTTGGTTTTAAAAAAAAATAATGGATCTCATGCCTACTTTTTCACTTTTAATTTCTTTCCTACAAAGAAAAAGATTTTTTTTTTATTCCAATTTCATTCCCTTAATTCCCTTTCCACATAGGGTGAGTGCTTTGTTTTATTGCTTCTATGAGAAAAATGTTAAAATCAGCTAGAAGTATCTTTCAAATTGTTTTTTTCATATTCGAGTTATTGTTTTAAAAATCAACCACCACGTTTTACCACTGTTCTTGAAACCGAACCGATCGGTCCGACCGATTTAATCGGTGATCGGTGTCTAATCTGATCCGAATCAACCCAAAAATCCGATAAGCAATTGGCCTGATGTACCAGCGTGAACCAGTCAATAATCAGGACAACCGATCTCGATTGGACAAGACCGTTATATATTTTGTTACTTCTTTTATCAATTGTGTGCTTTCTTCAACACTGATCCATAAGGATAGACTTCGGATTTGATTCTATTTTCTAATCTAAGATCCTATCCTATGGTAAAGATCGGAGAAAAAATGAAGTTTCTTTTGCTCTGCTTCTCATGTTTCTCCCCTCTTTCTCTGTTCCTGTTTGCGTGTGTGTATTTGTCTTTCTCAGTGCTAAAAAATCATGAACTTTCCAATAAATGACCCTTTCCTAAGTGTAATCCCCATCGAATTATCGACTTCCTATTCGATATTATTAGTAATATTGGCAAACTTGATATTCGTGCATAATAAAAGATAATATAATTTAATGACATACTAAATTTTTAGTACTCCTAAAATATTTTTAATTATTTTTAATAGATTTATAAAATTAGTGACAAGTAAAAGTAAAAATAAAAATAATTTAAAATAAAACTAAGAAAATAATTACAAATAAAGTTAAAAAATGATATTGAAGAGTATTGAGGGATGAAAGGGGAGAGAGAGAGGAGAGAGAGGCAAAAGAAAAAGAATGAGAAAAATAAAAAAAGAACGTAAAAGAAGAGAGGTGCGAGAGTAAATTAAGAAAAAAGAAAAAAAAAATTGACAGAACAAAAGTAGTTATTATATGGACGCTTCCTTTATATAATAATATAAATATTTGTTTATGTGTATATAGTATATATCTATATATATATATAGACATATATTTATATTGATATGATTTTTCTAATGTATTATGCATATATAATAAGCAGTCTTCAAATTAAAGCCTGTAATAGTTGTCTTTATTTTTTACAAAGATTTCTGGAGTATGAAAAAATAAAGTCATAAGGTGTTTGTTATAGTATATGACAAAACATATTTGGTTTTTACATTTAAATAATGGTGAAATAGTATTATTTTAAAGGACACTAGAAAAAAAATATGAACCCGTGGTTAAATCGATTGAATTGGTCAATAATTCACTTTTTTTTTATTTTCCTATATTATTAAACTTTTTTGGTTAATGTTTATAATATTATATGTAATTATATATAATTATTACATCATGTGATGTCATACTCAGTTGAACCTGTGGTTAACTCGATTGAATTGGTCGAACTAGTATCCAATAAAGCTTTCGATTCTATTTTCGGTCTGATTTTGAAAACATTGCCTTTTGCTATTCTTTTCAAACATTATCCATTTTTTCTAATTAAATTTTTTCACATTTTTTTACAATATTTATTTTTCAAAAAGTGAAAGTGCTTGCAAATACCCTATATATATTCTGATTACTATATACACATTGTTAAAATTAGTAAAAATATATGTATTTGCTTTTTTAATTAGTCACTATCTTAATGAAAACACGAAGTATTTTACCATTAGGTCAATATAATAAGAGTTTAGATAATAATGTAATTGTTTTATCTGGGATTAACTACAACAAATCTTAGTTTGGGCAACGACATACTTCGTTGCAAGAAGTATAAAATTTTGTTGCTAATTTTATAGGCAACAAAAAACAGTCGTTGCGAGCTTCGTAGGCAAATGCGCGTTGCTAAAAGTTCATGGCAACGATTTATCGAAATTGTTGTCTATTAGTGCACTATAGGCAACATTAGTTATTTCGTTGCTAAAACTTTAGAGAATTAACAACGATTAACTTTGTAGCAGAAACGGTAGGTTTTTTGTTGAGAAACATTACATTTTGTTGCTAATCATTTTCATGGTTGGATGGAGTTTAATTGAATTAGCAATGATATAATTCGTTGAAAAAATGCATGAATTTTAACTACAAAATATTTTGTGCCTAAAGATATTTTTTCACAACAAACGTTTTTGTCCCCTAATTCATTTAAAATCTTTTTTGCATCACAATATGATTTTGGAAGCGTTTCTCCATGAGGTAAAGCTTTCTTGAGTAGGCTTAGCAACATATTAAATGATTTATTGCTCCACTTGTTATACACCTTCAAATGGAGCAAATGTACAATAAATGATAGAGTTGAGAATTCCGAACAACCTAGATATAGTTCTTGTTCAGCCTTTTTTAGTAGTTCAATAAAGGTCATTGGTTTATCTTGATGTTGATTTTCACTAATATGAGCATTACCACCGACATTCTTATACACATTTCCAAGATCAGCTAACAAGTCAGTCACTCCATTTCTGCGGTCCTCATCATCTTCCACCTCACCACTATCACAATCACCACTATGAACTCGATAAGTAGACCGTTCACCATGATAAATCCACCTAACGTACTCCATGTCTATTCCCCGAATAAGCAGATGGTCAAGCACAACTTGCTGGCTGTTAAAGTATGAGTTCAAACAATGTGTACAAGGACACCTAATCTCACATTCTTTACCTAAATGTTCCTCCACGAACTTCATGAATTCGTTAACTCCTTGCACATACTGACTAGAGAAACGTTTTGCATTCATCCAACTTCTATTCATTGTAAATAACCAACTGTAACACAAATAATACATATCAAGTATACGAAAATTAATTAAAGCATATGAGGCCAGAGATATTTATTTAGAACAAATATATGAGAAAAAAGGCAAAAAAAAATTATTTTTTATACAGCAAGGCACGTAAAATTTATTACAGAATTTTCACAAGCTCCATATCTATGAATTATTTTGCCTCATATTAAGCTCTTGATTTTTATACCAAGAATAATAATTTGATTCTAAAATGGCTGATAAACAAAAATTTAGCTGAAAATCAAACTTTTATGAAAATAAAAATAAAATGCATTGTACAATTTTTAGATCAGTTTTGGTGCAAATCAAATATTTAATTTCGGCTTGATTCAGTTCAATTAGGCAATTTAATTTTTTAATATTTGAACTTTCTTTTCTTATAAAATTCGGTCAATCAAATGTTAAAACATTAAATTAGAGGTTAATGAATTTGACGGTAAAAATATTAGCATTTGGCTGACGGTCAATCAAATTGGTACACTAAAGTAGGGGATGGCATATTTAGTACAACAATGTCCAAAAATAATAGCAATTTGGATACTATTTAAAAAATCTGGCAGCAAACCATAAGCTTTTTTGTTGCTTATATGCAAAATATATACTATTTTTTTCAGCTTGTGTTACTTGTGTTTTTGCATTGAACTCTTCTTGATAGTTGACATAGATGAATCATGGCAACATTAAGAAGAAAATTTCTTTTTTATTTTATTTTATGTTCACAGTCCAAACAAAATAAAATCACAAGTATAGGCTTGACATTACCTATGTTGTCCTTTGGGGCATTTTATCAAATACATTGTATGCATAGATCGAAGGAAACATATATGAAAAATTGAAGTAAAAAACATACTCTTGTGTTTTCAACTCTTTTTGTTTCTATGCACCACATGAATGTGATTAAACAAACAAACAATATGACTCATCAAGAACCATTCACTCCAAAAAATACAAAGCACTCAATCCAAGTCTTAATTACAAACACACACGTACACACACACACACACAAATTGAATTAAAGTTAATTACAAACTGATTGATACGATGGCTGATGGCTGAATTACACACACAAGTACCCATCGTATTAAACTGAATTAAACTGAATCCAATCAAGAAACAGCCATCGTATTAATCTGCTAGCCTGGAATTAAGACTTGGGAGCAATGCATCAGCCATCGTATTCTCAAATTTGAAACAGCAACAAACAATCAAGAAAGAACATACGCCAGTACCCATCAAAGATTGGATTAAACTGAATTACAAACACACACACACACACACAAATTAAAGAAAGAGCCCAACTTCAAGAACCACTAATTTAGTGCACAACCCATGAAAACACACAAACCGAAGAAAGAAAAAACAATTGTCTACAATTGAAGAGGATGATGATTAAAATTCACCTGGACAATGGACAGAACAAACACTCGGGCCTAGGAAAAGAAGCGAGAGAATCGTTCGACCTGATGCGTTTCCTGAAAGTTACGCTGCTTGCGTTATGTTTTTCGTTGACAACTCTCTATCTCTCGCTCGACCAGGTAATCTGTTTCTTTTTATTTTTCTTTTTTTTTGTCCAATAATAATCTATTGAAAGCCTTTTAAAAACATTATTTTCCTATTTATTTATTAATTGAGTTTAATTTTATGGTAATCATTATAAATTTTAAGGAAAAAAAAAACTAAGAAGTTTGATTGTGTAAATTTTCATAAGCTAAGATCAAAGTTTAATAATCAAAATATACATATATTAATTATTTTAAGATATTTATTAAAATTATGATAATAAATTTATACACATATATAATGAAATTCCTGGGGCTTTTAGATATGAAAAGTTATTTATTATTTTTAATATTTTTATTTGTATAGTTTTAATAATTTACGACATAATATTTTGTGTCTAAAAGTAAGAAAAAAATTTGCAGTAAAACTCCAAGCAATTCGCAACGAAACATTTCGTCAAAATTTTCATATTACATTTTAGCACGAAACATTTTGCCCCCAAAAGTACACAGTAATTTTACAACAATAAATGTCGTTCCTTATTTATATCTATATTTGCAATGACATATTTTGTTGCCGAAGATGATGCAAGTGCCACGACAATTTTCGTTGGGAAATATTTAACATATTGGCACGTCAAAATTTCGTTGCCAATTAGTAGAAAATATTCTCAACAATAATATTTCGTTCCCAATTAGTAGAAAATATGCCCAACAACAAAATTTCGTTGCTAGTTAGTAAATAGTATTCTCAACAATAAAATTTCGTTGCATAATGATATTTATAGACTACGAATAAATTTCATTGTAGAAACTCCGCTTTTAGCTACGTTTTCATGTCATTGCTAAAACGCACATGCTTTTGCTACAAGATATTGTGTTGTGCTTTGTAAAAATCGTGGCCAAATAAATTTTGAATTTAAAGCTCCATGGAAACTACACCTTTCGCAACAAGACAAATTTTTCGTTCTAAAAGAACAAGTATTAAACAACAAATGTAATTTTTTGTTGCCAATACTTAACTAATGGCAACGAAAATATTATTGTGGCAACATAAATCGTTGCAAATTTTATGTTTTGTTGTAGTGACACTACTAGAAAACAGGGATTTAGCCACAGATTTTGATAAAAATTCGTGACCAAAAAATATTGCTATGGATCTGGCCACAGAATTTTTCCATGGCCAATTTTGGCCTGGCTAAAAGTGGCAACGGTTTTTTTTTTTAATTTTGGCCACGGATTTAACCGTGACCAACCTGTTTTACTTTTTTTAAAAAATCTGAATTTAACCACGGATAAATCCGTGGCCAAACTTTTTTATTTTTTAAAATTTTTTTAAGTTACTCATGGATTTATATTAAAAAAAATTAAATATAGCTACAGATTTATCCGTGGCTAAAAATAAGTATTTTTTAAGAAAAATAAATATAGCCACGAATAAATCTGTGGCTCAAAATAAATATAGCCACGAATTTATTCATGACTAAAAATAAATATTTTTTTTAAAAAAATAAATATGGCCATGGATAAATCAGTGGCTAAAAATAAATATTTTTTTAAAAAAATTTAAATATGGCTTTTTCTGTGGCAACAATAAACATTTTTTTTAAAATTAAATTTAGCCATAGAAAAATTCGTCCCTAATTTGATAGTTTTTTTCACACACTAACACACACACAGACGAACACACACTAACAAACACACACAGACGCACACAGACAAACACAGACGAACACACACTAACACACACACAGATGAACACACACACACACAGATGAACATACCCAGCACACACAGACGCACACACATCAGACGCACACACAACAGACGCACACACAGCAGACGCACACACAGCAGACGCACACACAGTAGATGTACACACAACACACACAGCAGACACACACACATAGACGCACACACAGCACACACAGTAGATCTATGTGGTGGTGGAGAAATTTCGAAAATAAAATCTTAAATTTCAAAAATCGAAAGGGGAAATCGGATTTATTTGGTGGTGGAGGAATTAAAAGAAAGAGATTAATAAGTATTTTTAGTGGGTTTTAGGGTTTTTAATAGATTTTCTTTAATTAAATACAAATTGTTTGAAATTTGGTAAAATTGATTGAGGGGTTTGGTTTATTTTGGCAAGATGCATAGATTGATATTTTCGGTTGTAACTCCGGCGATGGTGGCGGCCGCCGGCGGTGGCAGTAGCGATGGCGTGAAAGGGTGGTGGTGGTGGGGAGGGAGGATGATGAAGAAGAAGGGAACAAATTGAAAAATTAATAAATTAGAGGGGTTTATTCATAATATTAGATAAATATATTTAAAATTATGAGAAAAAAGGGGTAAAAAGGTCAATGTACTTGCATTTAAAGGCGGAAAAAGTTTCAAATTCGCAGATCAGGCCCGTGTAATGCACTCTCCGTTAACTCTGGACGGAAGGGGGGTTCATGCAGGTTTTTCGAAAACACAGGGGGGTTTTTTCCATATTTTTAAACCACAAGGGGGTTTTCAGCAAAATTTCGAAACCACAGGGGGGTTATATACAATTTTCCCAAAATTAAAATACCAACAAACATAAATACCAAAAAACTCTATATATCAATGTAATACTAATAATCCATAAGGCATATTCTATTATATATATAATGAATAATTAATATTATTCTACTAATTAAATGCAACAATTCATACAACAATAAATATATAATAGTATCTAAAAGTCAAATGTATGAACATCATCGTCTCTATCATCGTCCTCATCATTATCATCGTCATCGTCGCCTTCATTTTCATCACGAGCAATAGGAGCAGATGAAGTAGAGCCCTTCTTATGTCGCGGAGCTAATCGACGCGTGAGTTTTTTGAGGTTGGCTGCCATTAGGGACACGGTCTTCTGAAGGCCAAAGATCTCTTGACTATGCTGTTCTTCTATCTCAGCCATCTTATGAATGTGCTTCTCCTTTAGATCGCTCATCTTTTGTATCAGCTCCTCTGTTTTTGGGTCAACCCAAGTATTCAAGTTAGTTCATGAGTCGGAAGACTCAATAGTTACGGTAGAGGGTCCACTAGCAACACCATACCACCGACTCTTCTTTGGACTGCCGACTGTCTGCTTCCAAATCTAAAAAGTAAAAAGAAAACAATTTGAGATTTATCTTGTACATATTCTTTTAATAAAGTATATATATTTTTCAATAAGTGTATATATCTAACAAATACTCTTTTTAATGTTACCTCCAACTTATTGGGCTACAGAACAGGTCCTCCCTGTATGTTCTACGTGGCTCAGAAATAAGCTTCGTCATAATTATCTTTGAAGCTCTCTTGCAAAAAAAAAAAAAAAAAAAAACCATACATAATTGTTATAAAACCGTACTTAGCAATAATATGTGAAGATAAATAAATATAGCAAACTACCAAAGTAGTCTTTGCTTGCTCATCCATATAATGCTAGGTTCCATTCTCATCTCTCAAATAATGGAGAGCCTCAATTGTTTTGCAACAGAAGGCCGATGTCCATATTTTTCCGTCTGCAATAAACATGAAGTAAAAAATTTTTAAAAAATATAATTAAGGACAACAATAAGATAAAATCGTAAAACCAACACTACTTCAATTAATTAAATAAAGTACAAGGAAAAAGTAATTACTTACCAAATGATCTTGCCACCTGAGATGAGATCTGGATCCTCCCTTATGGTCAGGGAATCCCTTTCCGTCACAAGTTAATGCTCAATTTGCCCTATTCTGCTGACTTATTCTTTGGAATTTTGGGGTGCCCCATATGACCCGTAAAGCATCCCAAGATTCTTCACCTATCCAATTAAACCTGAGATTATCCTTATGAGCTTTAGCCAGTCTATTTTTCAAAATCTTTGAACCTTTATGCTCGAAATTCTTCCAAATTCAGTTCGAATGATCAGGCCGCCAAAAGAATTTTTTTTCTTAAAAAAATTCAGAAAAATATCATATATAAACAAGTTGTAGTAATAATCAAATCTCAATTAAGCTAAATAAATACTCATACCTTAAACTGGACAAACCATATCTCACGAGTTTCTATCGGGACCTTCTTCCAAGTAGGCCATGGTCTCTTGAAACCATTATTTATTATCCGACCAATCTCATCGATACATGTCTCCTCGGCGTTAAACTTATTGTACCAGTGGGCCACGGAAAAATTATACATTACAATACACAAAATATATAGAATAGATATCTATTTATTGATAAGATAGCAAAATTATATAAATCAATGCACTTACTATTTTCCTCGTGGCATTGTTAAAATTTGACGTCTACCGGTATTACTGTTTTGAGATATGTCGGTGGATGGACCTTCATTCATCGGTGTTGATGGGGCGGACCCCAAGGTAGAGGATGCAGACTCTGATCTCGAACTACCTAAATTGAAGTTTAGATTAGTCGGTGGAGGTATATGATGATTAGACCCTGTGTTCGTTACTTTTTCTTTGCCTTTTTTTGATCTCTCAGCCATTTGTTTCAGAATTCTCAACAGATAATCGAGAAAATTAATAAAATGTTAACAATGCACAACAATTGATCACACATCAATTATAAATAAATACATAATAACAATTCACAAGCATCAACTACATAATAACAATTCATAAGGATTCATGACAATAAATCGCAAACATCAACTTCATCAACAATTAAAATATGAATCCTAATCATCATCTTCATTCTCATCAACTTCATCTTCATCATCATCGTCATATTCAATCGCATCATCTTCTTCGTTGTCGTCACCATCAAGTTCATCATCAAATTCTTCCTCCTCATCATCGTCATATTCGTTCGCATTATCTTCAAGTTCATTATGAAATGCATTATTTTCAAAATTCACCTCTTCTGCACGACCATTAGCATCTACCAAAAGACCCGTAGGTTCATTATCGAACACAGAATTCACAATGGGTGAAGATTCTCGCAACGGATCATCAGTAACAATTTGTTGATTGGTTACTATACTTTGTGGTCTGGTTGTAACTACAAAATGCCAATTCAATTTATCCCTTCTTATGCCCGGATACGATACATAATATACCTAAGATGCATGTTGTGCAATAATGAATAGATTATCTTTCGGGTATCTCTCATTAAATTTGATCCTTACAATACCATATTGTGAGTGTATCTTCAAACCCCTCTTAGAAATGGAATCAAATCAATGACATTTGAACAAGACAACCTTCTTTTCAAGTACAAGGGATATTCTAACTGAATTACTTCTTTAAGTATGCCATAGAAATCTATGGTCCCGTCACCCAGAACACAAACACCAGCATTATAAATGTTCATATATTGTGTGGTCTCATCTACATGAAAGGCATATCCATTCACAATATAGCTTTGCCATGTCTTAACCTTACGATTTGGTCCCTACGCCAAATCATGTAAATTTTGATTAGCAATATTATTTTTGGGATCATGACCCTACACATATAATTACACTATCATAATACTTACAACAAATATTTATATATACATTTTTTAATTTAATTAATAAAGTACTAACATATTGTTCAAACCATTCTACAAAATTCTCCTCAATAGACTCCTTAACTTCTTGGTCGGTTAAATTTGACCAATGGTACTAAACTGACAACCTATACATTCTACATATTGAAATATATACATTTTAGGAGTTAGAATTTAATAAAATTATTAACAAATTTATATTAGTCATTAAATACTTACTCGATGATAGGCACGACCTCGTCGCAATTAATAAGAACGTGTAATGCAGACTTTCTCAACTCATCATCACTCAAAAATCGCTCGTTGCATTTACCACCGGGCTTACCAGCTTGATTGCAGAAAGACAATGTGTAGGATATTTTTTCAGCACTTTCACCATTCTCATTATGCCTAACTCTTATACTCTTTGACTGAATATGGCTTTCAAAATAATACGATGTGAAGTATGATGATTCTTGATTTAAATACACCTCACATATTGAGCCCTCTACCCTTGCTCAATTCTTCACCATATCTTTCAAGTCATGTAAGAACCCATAATCATATTTTGTACGATAAAGTTACTAATTCATTTGGGATCGCAAAAAAAAAAAAAAAATTACAAGTAGGCAAATCTTTAAAAAAATATTTACCTCTCAAATGGATACATCCATCTATATTGAACAAGTCCACACATAGCTACTTCAAAACACAAGTGTATGTGCAAGTGTTCTATGGAATCAAAAAATGTTGGAGGAAAAATGCGTTCCAATTTGCACAAAATCAAAAGGATATTCCTATCCAATTGAGACAAACTTTCCTCGCGAACCTTTCTACAACACAAATCTCTGAAGAGCTGACTTATTTCAGTTATAGGCTTCCAAATATTTTGTGGGAGTGCGCTAAATGCTATTAGAAGTAAATGTTGCATGCACATATGACAATCATGACTCTTTATACCATACAAACTAAGTCTCGATTGATCCATACAAGCTCCCAAGTTCGATGTATAACCATCAGACATCTTCAAAGCTTGAACAAATGTGCATAAATCGCATTTTTGTTCGGTTGTCAAAGTGTAACTAGCTTTTGGTTTTAGCTCCCTATCTCTTTGGCCATCATTTGTAAATGCAACTCAAGCCACGTGCAATACTCAACTAAGTACGTTATTGTCTTCTCATTATCCTTTGTCTTGTCTTCGATATCTATGACAATGTTGAGTATGTTGTCAAAAAAATTCTTTTCGATGTGCTTTACATCCGAATTATGGCGGACCACATTGTCTTTCCAATACGGCAACTCCCAAAAAATGCTTTGTTTCGTCCAATTATAATGTACGTCGTATTCTTGCAATTTTGGATGCTTGACTGGTATATTGGTAACTTTCGGCATTCCACGTACTTCTTCCCACGTTCGATCGCCTGTCATTACTGATGGAGGGTTTGATTGTTCACAGGGTCCTTTGAAAAATGCATCTTTGTTTTGTCTAAATGGATGATTATAAGGCAAAAACTAATGATGACAATCGAACCAAGATATCTTCCCACCATTTTTCAGTCTAAATGCCTTTGTTTGTCGCATACATATAGGACAAGCCAATCGGCCCGATAGCATCTATCTCGACAACATCCCATAAACAGGAAAGCCATTGATTTTTCATATTAAGGTGGCTCGTAAATGAAAAATCTGCCTTTGGGAAATGTTATAGTTTCAACTCCTTCTAACTGCATAATTTTCAGCTCTTCAATTAGAGGCCCCGGAATCAAGCATGTCAATAACATGTACGGTGTAGTCATATACAATTCTGGCGAACAATCACGGGCCAACACGAGTATTGCTTCGATGAAGTATGATTAAATGGATTAAATCCATCGACACATAACCAAGCCTAATGTTTCGTGGTTCGGCAATAAAGTCGGAATGCTTTTCATTAAAAAGTTTCCATGCCAGACCATCAGATGGATGATAAAGAACACCAGGCTCTCCTCTGTGCTCACAATGCCTCTTCATTTGATCAGTTGATTTTGGAAAAGCATACAACCTTTTCAATGTTGGAATAAGAGGCATGTAGTGCATCCTTCTGTAAGGAACACGATTCGTACTATCTCTCCTAGATGGTTTAAATCTTGGATGCCTACAAAACTTACATTCCTCTAAACATGAATCTTTACTGTAATACAAAATACACCCCTCGATGCAACAATCAATCTTCACCGATATTAAACCTAACTTCTTAACTATTTTGTTTTTTTTGCTTCATAATAGTTGTTAGGAACATGATTATCTGACGGATTTGACAACTTCATAAGTTCTGTTATCTGATCAAAACAACCCTGAGATAAATTGTAGTCGTATTTTATTGAAATCATTTGAAGAGTCATTGATAACTCAATCTGACTGTCACAACCTGGCCACAATGGTCGATGCGCAACTTCTAATATGTTATTAAACTTCTGTAATTTTTTTGGAGAGAAATTTTCAATTCAAAATTTAAGTTGCACTTTAATCCCTTAAATTTCATAACGTTTTGCTCTTTAATTCCTTAAATTTCATATTTTTTATACTTTAATCCTTCAAGTTTTATATTTTTCACATTGGTCCTTCAAAATTTATTTTTTCTCATACTCTAAAACCCAAAAAAAGAAAATGAAAAAAGAGGATAATACTCTATGATTGTCCCCACTTGTTTCTGTGGGATTATTTTTAAATTTAGGTGCTTTTAAACTGATTCAAAATTTGGTAAAAGATTTTTCAATTCAAAAAATGTGATAAGTTGTGATTTCATATGTAGTCATAAGGGTTTTTTAGGTAAGTTATGATTTATACTTCTTTGGTTCTTTTATCAAAAAATATTATGTACATGAATTAGCTACACTTACAATATTATTAGTTTCTACAATTTTAAAATCTTAGTTGGGAGCCTAATAATCATTTCCAACAAAAATATAAAATCACAGCATATCCCATATTTTTCATGATTGAAAAATCTTATGTCAGGGCTGAAGTTGTATAAGAACACTTTATCCAAGTATTTCCATATAAGCAACTTAGATGAGCTATGCAGCGTTATCATCAATACATATATATATATATATATATATATGAAAATTGTTATTGGCACTCCAAAATTATTATAAGCACTCCACTCATATTTTTATATTGAAACATTGACCGAAATGCCCATTTATTTGAAAATAGGACTAAATACACTTTAATCCCTTAATTATATCTTATATATCATTTGCATCCATAGACTAAGAAATGCAACACCCAACATCCCCCCCCCCCCCCCAAAAAAAAATCATATATTTCAATAAAAGTACCATTAAATCTATACAAATGTATGAATCTATAAAAATGTATATCTATATCCAACAAAGTATTTATACTAATTCATAATCTAAATTTAATTTTAAATATGTTTTAATTAGAAACCAAGTTATTTACTCTTCAATCAAAAGTAAAATTAGACTCTTTTAAATTTATATGAATAATTATATTTTACTTGAATACTTCAATTTGCATATCTATTTTTTTTTCTAAAACAAATGGGTAGACTTATTTTTCAAAGAAATTATATTTATTTAAATATATCATAATTTGATTTAATATAAAAATATATTTAAATTATAATTAAAAAAAATATTTATCCACTGTTATTCAAAATGTTCAAGCTATACTTAGAATTTATACTTGATGAACTATAATAGTTTTTTGTATTTAATTTTTAGGAGTTATTACAATAACTTATTAATTTATTTTTTATTCAATTTACTTAAGCTATCAATTATTTTTATGACTAATAAAGGATTTGACATTGAATTTAGAATTCTAAGTGCAGAAAAAAAAAATCTTATTAATATGAGTGGTATGAAGACGATTTTGACTAAATTTTTAATTAAGTGATATAAGTGTCGTGTTTGATAGTTTAGGGGAGTGAAATGAGACTTAGAAAATAATTGAGGGAGTAAGGTATATCCAATTACATTTAAAATAAATGGACATTTTGGTCAATTTCTCAATAATAGAAATAAGCACGGAGTGCCAATAACAATTTTGGAGTGCTACTAACAATTCTTTATAGAATTTGGCAAAAGTAGAAAAATCTATTTTTCTGCTCTTTGTAGGAAATGCAAGGTTACTGCAACACTGGTAGTAGTTTAGAATTTTATTCATGTAATTTTTGATGATCTAACGTGAAAAAATAAATTTAAAGGACCAAAGGGCAACAAATATAAAACTACATATATGTTCATTTTACTCAATAGCACAATAAAATTAGTAATTTGAAGGTCGTATGATTATATGTGTATTGATTGACTATCAAACACATTTAAATTACTGGAGAATCAAACTACATATTTAAGGCGATATGATTATATATGTATTAATTGACTAGTTGAATTAATCAAACTACAAATGGCTAGTGATAAATCCAGAGCAAAATCCATAGCACTAGAGCAAATTTACATTTTTTAAAGCAAAGCTTAGCAAATTGCATTAAACAGAAGAGGCTTCAACCTCGATTACATGTTGAACAAAAGAAGGAATAAAACTAGACACTCTATCATCAATCGGCGCATGACGGGCTAGTCGATGAGCAACCGAAGAACAAAACTAAATCTAATAGAGTGAAAATTCGAACAGTTGACTTTAATATCAACAATCAAATTGCCAATCCTAGAAACGTCACGACCAGACTGATTCAATGCGTTAACAATAATCGAGGAGTCCCCCTCTAAAATGACTGAATCCCAGGCCTTGCGCTGCGCCAAAAGAGCTGCTTCATGAGCAGCTACTGCTTCCGCGTGGGCGGCATCCCCTGAGATTGTGTATTTTTTGTGATATCCATGCCAACATTGTGCCACAATAATCACGGGCCACCACGCTAATTCCGATGCTACTGTTGTCGCCAAAAACTGGACCGTGAAAATTAATTTTGATGGTGCGGGAGGAGGGCGTGTCCAAGTTGCCCGAACTATTGGATCTGCTGCTACTGCATGTTCAGTCTGTATTCATGAGAAAGTTGCGAGCTGGTTCCTGGAGACATAGATCACTTCCAATAGGGAAGCACTAGTGTTCTCCATTCCTGACTTATTACGATTAGTCCATAGATGCCATAATATAACAAGAAAAAGCACGAACTCATTCTTATCAACTTTTGGAAATACCTTGCGACCCCAAGTTTTAGCATTATCATTCCAAACATCGATGGAAGACAAAGGAAGAATAGACAATGCCCAGACTTGCCGAGCAAAAGGGCAAGTTAATAAAACATGTTTGGAATCCTCTGCTAGATCTGAACAAAGCGAGCAAACATCGATGATACGCGTCCTTCTTCATTGCAAATTAAAAGTGGTCGACATAGCTTCGTGGCAAACCTTCCAACCGAATAGTTTGATTTTATCTGGGAGTGGCAGCTTTCAAAAAAAAAGCCAAGCTACCCTATCCTCTTGCGAACTTGGATCATTCAGTGATTTTAGTGACGTAGCTAGGTGATAAGCAGACTTCACGGAAAAGAGACCATTGTTGTTGTAGTGCTACACCAAAGTGTCCTCACAAGAATTAGAGCTAAGAGGGATGGCTAGAATTTTGTCTACATCCTATTTTAGGAAATTTTCTCGAATAAGGGAATCGTTCCATATTCCTAAATCTATCAATATTAAGTCCGAGACCAATCCGTTGGGGAGTAAGTCTGGTCTAGGCGAAAAGGGCTTAAAGGATAGAGGACGAGGAATCCACTTGTCCTCCGATATCTTTATATTTTGTCCCAAGCCTACCATCCAATGGCAACTAGTCTTCAGAAGCAATAAAGAGCCAAAAATGCTCCGCCACGTAAAGGAGGGGTTTCTACCAAGTCACACGTCGAACACAGAAAGAGATCCAAAGTATTTAGCTTTCAACACACGACTGATAAGTGCATTCAGATCATTAATTATTCTCCATAGTTGTTTAGCAAGTAAGGCATCATTAAAGTCCCGAAAGAAACGAAAACCCAATCCCCCCCGGCTTTACGAACACAAAGATTGGACCAAGCTACTTAATGAATCTTTCTATCGCTTTTGTTGTGCCACCAGAAATCAGCTAAAATACCTTCGAGCTCACAAAGAAAGTTATCTAGAAGCCTAAAGCAAGACATCCGATATGCCGGGATAGATTGAAGCACTGATTTTATAAGCACCATTCTCCCTGCTTGAGATAAGGACCGCTCATTCTACCGTTGGATGCGTTTCCACTTCCTATCTCGAATGGATGAGAACACCTCTCTTTTACTTTGAACGAAAACTGTAGGCAGCCCCAAGTCCCGATCAAAACTGGTCTCTGCTCTCATATGGAGCATGCCCGCAACAGCATCCTTCAACTCAAGGGGGACATTTCCACTAAACACCACTGATGACTTATCCATATTAATTAGTTGGCCTGAAGCATGCCTATAACAGTCAAGGACTGAAAACACCTTGTAGCCAAGTTAAATTTACGGACCAATTAAATGCCGACATGTGGCAAATAATATATTAAATATCAATATTATATTTTCTATTTTTTATTTATGGAATTTAATTGAATTTAATTCCTAAATAAAAAAGTTAATTAATTGATATTTTAATATATATTTTCTTGGCCAATCAAATGGTGTCAAGTGTCAAATTAGAATATTTTGGCAAATAATATAATATCCCGCAAAAATATATGGTAGATATTATTATTTTGGCAAATAATATAATATCTTGCAAACATATATGTCAGATATTGTTATTTTGGCAAATAATATAATATCTTGCAAACATATATGCTAGATATTATTATTTTGGCAAATAAAATAATATCTTGCGAACATATATGCTAGGTATTATTATTTTGGCAAGTAAAATAATATCTTACAAATATATATAAGCTATAGATTATCATATTTTGGCAATTCAAATTATATCTCCTCATTAAGGAAAATGAATTGCTAGCAAATTTGAGCCGGCCAATCAAATTGCGCCATCTCGTCAGGTAAACATGGTAAAAGACTCCCCCCAATACCTATAAATAGGGGTCTTCTCAACAAACCAAGAACACACAAACAGACACACATCGAAGCATAAGAAGTCTTCAAAGCAAGAGAAGCGAACGAAATCCCGCGATTCTCTCAAGAAGATTCGAAGTGATCAAGTTGAAGTTCCCAGCGTTCTTCACCAAGATCAACCAAATCAAGGCGTTTGATCTGCAGACAAGGTGCTAAGCCAGCAAATCAATGTTCTTTCCAAACATACATCAAGTCAAGTAAACGGTTTTCACGGCGTTCTTCGCGGCGTTCATCGAAAATCTCAGCGTTTGATTCGTAATCAAGCTACAAAGCCTATGAATAATGTTATTGAAGACCAAATCAAGTTCCAAGAAGATCAAACCACCAAATCCGCTCCGAAAGTGATTGAATTTTCAAATTTCAAATTCGTGAAGGAAGAATCAGAGGATCAAGTTTAGAGATTGTACCCACTTTATTTTCAATAATTTCATTAAATTCAATTTGTATGAATTTTCTTGTATTTTAATTCAATAGATTCGAAATTTGCGTTACAAATTCCTGGCATGTCCGGTGGGACCCTCTACTTCGCATCTCTTCCTTTTGTCAAAAACTTCATTTAAGTATTAAATAGCCGCCTACAAATCCACGGAGTCCAAGGTCGCCATTCCCAAAGTTTCAAGTTTTGTAGTTACTACGAGAAGCATGTCCAAGAAGTCTCAAGCATCTTTTGAGAAAACTATCTCGCTCGATAGCATCAAGAAGAGCCTACCACAATGCGTCAACACCAACGAAGATAATGGAGTTGATTTCACGCCATCCACTCCTCGCTCAATATCAAGTTCTTCCAGCACAACCCCTGCCATGGTGACAAATGCAACAACATTGGAGGAACAACTTGCAAGTTTGACAAACGTTATTGAAGGGCTCACCAGGCATGTTCAAGAGCAAGACTCTCAAATCATGAAGCTGATGAACAAGGTCGACCGCGCTGAAGTTTGTCAAGTTATGGGGAGGCAACCTGAAGCTCAAGATAAAGTCGAGACGTTTATGAAGCAACAAGAAAGGGGAAAATCTGTAGTACCAAAGTTGCAAGTCTCATCAGAGGGGTTGATTCCTATTTTCCAGTTGAAGGAGTTTATCATGGGGATGATTAAAGATAAGTTCGATGGAAGCTCCAAGTCAACTATGTCATATGCAAAGCCATACACCCAAAAAATCGACAATTTGAAGATGCCAGCCGGTTATCAACCTCCTAAGTTCCAGCAATTCGACGGCAAAGGCAACCCAAAGAAACACATAGCCCACTTCGTCGAGACATGCAACAATGCCGGAACCTACGAAGATCACTTGGTCAAACAGTTCGTTTGATCATTGAAGGGAAATGCGTTCGACTGGTACACTGACTTAGAGCCAAATTCAATCGATAGCTAGGGGCAACTTGAGCATGAATTCCTCAACCGCTTCTACAACACTCGATGAACAGTCAGCATGATTGAGCTCACCAACTCTTGCCAATGGAAAGATGAACCTGTCATTGACTACATCAATCGGTGGAGGAATTTGAGACTCAATTGCAAAGATAAACTATCTGAAACGTCAGCCATTTAGATGTGTATTCAAGGAATGCACTGGGGACTCCGATATATTCTTCAAGAGATCCAGCCTAGGACATTTGAAGAGCTTGCAACCAGAGCGCATGATATGGAGTTGAGTATGAGCGCAAGCCGAGTTGATGGACCACCTGTCTAAGAACCTCAAAAGCCTAAAGAAAAGCAAGACATAAAGAAAGGAGCAAGTCCTTTTCCAAAACTCAAACCAAAGATTCAATGGCAGTAAGTGCGAAACCCATCAGATTACAAGGGAAGACAAATCAAAAAGGTGAAGAAAAGAAAGACATCGCCCCCGAGAAAGGATGGAGAAGATCAAGCCTGAAAGAAAGGCAGACCAAACAATATCCATTCCTTGACTCTGATGACTTGCTCAAAGCAAACCTCATCAAATTACTCGCAATGAAGACACTCGATGAAGCTGGAAGGACAAATGACCCAAAATATTGCAAATATTACCGCTTGATAGGTCATCCAATCCATGATTGCTTCGTGGTCAAAGATAAGGTGATGCAATTAGCCCAACAAGGGAAGATTTCACTTGAAGAAGACAGTGCAGCTATAAACATGGTGGCAATCCAAGTTGCGATAAATGCACATGAGGAAGATTATGAAGTGTGCCACATGACAAGCAAATAAGAGTACACTGATGCTGTAGCTGATGATTGTATGGCGGCGATGTCCGTCACATGAAGATTTGCTCCTTGGCTCTAAGACTCATGACAGGCCATTGTTTGTGACTGGCTATGTTCGCAAGCAAAAAGTGAACAGGATACTGATCGACGGTGGCTCCGCCGTCAATCTCTTGCCCTTGCACATGATGAACGAGTTGGGGATCTCTATAGATGAACTTTCAAGCAGTCGTCTGATGATCCAAGGTTTCAACCAAGGGGGGCAGAGAGCTCTCGGCATCATAAGGTTAAAATTGCTAATGGGCGATATGCTATCAATTGTATTGTTCCATGTGATCGATGCCAAATCTCATACAACATGTTGCTTGGTTGGCCTTGGCCATATGAAAATAGAGTAGTTCCGTCCACTTGGTTTCAGTGCTTCAAATATTGTCGAGAAGGTGTAGTGAAAAAGGTGCTTGGCAATGGCAAACCTTTCACTGAAGCCGAACCACATCTCGCCGATGCCAAGTATTACCTTAGAGATGCCGACAGTGCAAAGATAAAAAAAAGACTTGACATGTGAAGAGTCCAAGCCACAGGGCGATCACAGTAAAAAAAACAAAAGTGTTGCCCCGATCCCAACAGACCATAATCAAGAAGGCGAGTCATCCGGCACCGGCTTAAAGTTGTTTAAAGAGTTGATATTGCCTCTTATAAAGCTCGAAGTAAAGAAGCCATTTGCTCAGCCGCTCAAAGGATTTGTTCGTCCGATGCAGGAAGCTGAGGTGGAGCATGGGAGTCCAATGGAACTTGAAAATGCAAAAGGCTTTGACCTAAAAGCATACAAACTTTTAGTCAAAGCTGAATATAATCCTAAAGAGAGCGACAAATTAGGAAGACTCCCACCGGCACCAACCAAGGCACGTGGACAGGGTCTCAAGACAACACAAAAGATACTGAAGGAAGGTGGGAATGCCATCGCAAATTCACGACAAGGCCTTGGATTCACCCCACAAGCTCCTATTCGCATTGCCATCAAGAGAGCAGGTAACAACTATGTGATGGAAGGCGAACTTTCATCAAATGATGCGAACAAAGGGGAAATGCCAAGAATCTCGGTCTTTGAAAGACTCAGGCCTCCCAAAAGGATTGCACGCAAAAGAACAAGGAGTCTAAAGTACAATAAGAAGGTCGAGACTCAAGCTGGACAAAGATTATGAAGTCTTATTCCTTCCTGTATGAAGCAACAAACTACTTTGGCCATCGCATGTGGTGTAGTCTTAAAAGCTAAATGGCATACCGTTGTCTTCACAAGCGCCCCAAGTAACGAGGAAGATGATAAAGAAAGTGTAGCTTCTTCTTACCGTGTTTGTGATGTTACAAGCCAACCACCTCATCCGAGTACTAAAGACCACTTGTTCAGGCATATTATCAAACTTATCAGAGGTGGCCATATCAAGGCAGGTGATGCCATAAGGAATGTTGCGAGTAACCCAGGTCGGACGGATGAACGGCCAAATCAGGGGATGCATAATATTTGAAGAGAGTGAAGAAGATGTTGTGACAACATACCATATCACCTCGGCCGAAGAAATCCCAGAAGAGGATGCCGAATTTGCTCCCCTTGAGCTTGAAGAAGGCATTAAAGCAATTGAAAGAGATCAACTTGGGAGATGCTGACAGCCCACGGCCAATCTACATTAGTGTACCATTGACTACTGATGAGGAAAAAGCTTACATCGAGCTTCTAACCGAATTCAAAGATGTGTTCGCATGGTCATACAAAGAGATGTCTGGATTAGATCCAAAGGTAGTAGTTCACCACCTTTCCATTAAGAAGGGAGCTCGGCCGGTGAAGCAACGCCAACGTCGATTTTGCCCATATCTAGTCCCTTTGATTGAAGCTGAATTGAACAAACTCATCGAAGTAGGGTTCATTCGAAAAGTCAAGTACCCCACGTGCATATCAAGCATTGTGCCAATGAGAAAGAAAAACAGCCAAATTCGAGTCTGCGTTGATTTTAGGGACCTAAATGAGGCGTGTCCGAAGGATGATTTCCCACTGCCCATAGCTGAGCTTATGATTGTCGCCACTACAGGTCATGAAGCGTTATCATTCATGGATGGATTATCGGGGTATAATCAGATACGCATGGCACCGAAAAATGAAGAACTGACGGCATTTCGCACCCCTAAAGGTATATATTGCTACAAAGTAATGCCCTTAGGCCTGAAAAATGTTGGCGCCACTTATCAAAGAGTGATACAGAAGATTTTTGATGATATCCTCCACAAAAACATCGAATGCTATATGGACGACTTAGTAGTAAAATCCAGGAAGAGAAAGGATCGCCTTCATGATCTTAGGATGACCTTTGAACATTTAAGGAGGTATCAACTTAGAATGAATCCACTAAAGTGCGCATTTGGAGTTTCATCGGGCAAGTTCCTTGGATTCATCGTCCGCCATCGAGGCATAGAGACTGAACAAGCGAAAATCGATGCAATCTTGAAAATGCCTGAACCTCGGGATATTCATGAGCTAAAAAGTATGCAAGGGAAACTGGTTTATCTCCGAATATTTATCTCGAACTTAGCTAGTCGATGTCAACCATTCAGTCGCTTGATGAAGAAAGGTACTACCTTTGAGTGGAACGATACATGTCGCAATGCTTTCGACAATATAATGTCGTATCTAAGGAAACCTCCTGTGCTAGTTGCACCAGTGCCAGGACGACCTTTAATTCTCTACATGGCTACTCAAGAACGTTCTATTGGAGCCCTGCTTGCACAAGAAAATGACAGTGGAAAAGAAAATGCCTTGTATTACCTGAGCAGAATGATGACGCTAAATGAGTTGAAATATTCGCCAATCGAAAAAATCTACTTAGCGCTTATCTTTGCAATCCAGAAATTGAATCACTACTTCCAAGCTCATACTGTTCGCCTTGTCTCAAGAGCAAATCCACTAAAGTATGTCGTGTTGAGACCGGTCCTTTCTGATAGGCTTGCCAGGTGGTATCTTCAGCTGCAACAGTTTGAGATTGTGTACATGCCTCAGAAGGAGGTGAAATGTCAAGTTCTAGCTGATTTTCTGGCTGACCATCTTATCTCTGCTGAATGCGAATTATCTGACGATCTCCTCGATGAAGACGCCCTTATGATTGAAGTCACTCCTCCATGAAAAATGTACTTTGACGGAGCTTCTCATAGAGAGGGGATAGGATATAGAGTCATATTAATCACTTCCAATGGTGAGGTACTCCCGTATTCTTTTACTCTGACCTCAAAATTGCTCTAACAAAGTCGCCGAATATCAAGCTCTTGTCCTTGGTTTGGAGATAGCGGTAGACATAAAGCAGCTTCACCTCAAAGTATATGGAGATTCTAAGTTGGTAGTCAACCAGCTGAATGGGTCCTATGAAGTGAAAAAGCCAGAGTTAGTCCCATACTTTGATTATGCCAGAAGACATGTTGGTTGGCTTAGCGATGTGACAATCGAGCATGTACCAAGAAACGAGAATAAACAAGCCGATGCATTGGCAAAACTCGCTTCCACCCTAAAGATGAATGAAGAGGAAACTCGGGTGCCGATATGCAGGAATTGGGTAATGCCTCCGATATTTGATGATGAAGACAGTGAAAAAGTAGAGAATCACGTCGTGGAAGTATTTGAGGTCGAAAAGGAAGATTGGCGCCAGCCATTCGTAGATTACTTGAAGTACGAAAAGTTGCCAGATGATCCGCGCAGAAAGGTTGACATCAGACGGTGTGCGGCTCGCTTCATTTATTATAGAGATACACTGTATCGGTGTTCATTCGATGAAGTCTTCCTGAGATGTTTGAGTGAAGAAGAATCCATTCATGCTATGGAGGAAGCTCATTCCTGAGTCTGCGGTGCTCATCAGTCAGGCCCAAAATTGCATTTTCGAATAAAAAAGATGGGCTACTATTGGCCGTTAATGGTAAACGACTGCATGGACTACACGCAAAAATGTCGAGCTTGTCAGTTCCATGCGGACTTTATCCACCAACTGCCTGAGCCGCTGCACCCTACAGTGGCTTCATGGCCTTTTGACGCTTGGGGATTGGATGTGGTAGGTCCCATGACCAAGTCTTCAGTGGAACACTTGTATATCTTGGCGGCCACGGATTACTTTTCCAGGTGGGCTGAGGCAGTGTCCCTCAAAAAAGTAAAGAAAGAAAATGTTGCTGACTTTATCCACATCAACATCATATATCGTTATGGGGTTCCATGATACATAATCACTGATATGGGAAACCTTTCAGCAACAATCTGATCGACAAACTTTGTGAGAAGTTCAACTTTAAGCAAAGAAAGTCTTCCATGTACAATGCTGCCGCCAATGGTCTCGCCGAAGCATTCAACAAGAATTTGTGCAATCTATTGAAGAAAGTGGTCGCAAAGTCAAAGTGAGATTGGCATGAAAGGGTTGGAGAAGCTTTATGGGTGTATCAAACAACTTACAGAACGCCGACACACGCAACTCTTTACTCCTTAGTGTATGTCACTGAAGCAGTTGTCCCCATCGAGTAGCAGATTCCATCACTGAGAATAGCTGTGCAGGAAGCGCTAACTAAAGAAGATAATGCACGCCTACGTCTTGAAGAGTTGGAAGCCCTTGATAAGAAGAGGTTGGAAGTACAACAGAGACTTGAGTGTTATCAAGCTCGTATTTTCAGAGCATTTAATAAGAAAGTGAAGCCACGCTCTTTTCAAGTAGGTGACTTAGTGCTGGCTGTGAGAAGGCCCATCATCACAACTCACCGGACCGGAAACAAGTTCACCTCCAACTGGGATGACCCTTATCTTGTTAAAGAAGCCTACACAAATGGCGCATACAAGTTGGTCGCCGAAGTTGGCTTGAGGATTGGCCCCATAAATGGGAAATTCTTGAAGTGCTACTATACATAAATTATGCAAATTGCTCCTGAGGCACGAGCCTAAACTGCATCAAACTCTTGACCCGCACGAGTATAAACTGTGTACGGTACCTACTAATTGTAATGCATGTGGTTAAACTGCTAACATACTCCACAAAAGGTATTTCATGTGGTTAAATTTAGAAATACTCCACTTTATCCAGGGTAGTTAAGCCATGGATACTCCTGGCCCGCATGAGTATAAACTATGTACGCCCCCCCCCCTCCCCCCAAAAAAACAATTTTTGTTTTTGAACTACGTTATGACTTGATCCCTTCATTGGGTACGTAGGCAACTTAGATAATTTCTAAGTTCTGTGAAGATTGTTTGAAGATATACTTTTCCAAAGGAGACGTTAACTCAAAGTCAGAGCATTTCAAGGATCATGTTTGCAGTAGATTTTATTTTAATGAAAGTTAGCAATTTATTACATAAAGTTTGAAATTTGTAGTAAATTGTATTTTCACATTAGTTTTGATTTATTCTGAGAGACATGATAAGTTTCAAGGTTCATTGTATTGAAAGATAATAAGAGCTACATTCATATCCAAGAGATTGCAAAATAGAAAGTACATGGAAAGATTTCTATTGCGTAATCAAAAATAAAAAAAAGGGGGAAACATGGTTTATGGCAAAAAGAAAAAAGAATGCAAAGCCCTAAGCTAATCTCAAGAAAAAGGACTCAAATTCTTCAACTCTTCCCTAGCAGCCTCGAGTCGTGTTGTCAAAAGCTTTATTTCTTCAATCTCTTTGTCACTTAGCGAAGAAGCACTCTGGAGGGCGGTGATTTCTTTTTCAATCTCGCAAAGTTTAGCTTGAGCACTTTGTAGGAGTTGTCGTTGTCGCTTCAATGATTGAAACAAACTCCTTTTCCGCACATTCAAGTTATTGATCTCTTGTTGAATTTGCTCAAAATCCTCTTTCGTAGACTAAATTAGATTAGCCTCCTTGCTTTCTTTGGTCTTGGCATTTGAAAGACGTTCTCTGGCTTCTTCTAACTGATGGGTAGTAAATTCCTTGGATGCTTTCTCAGAGGATGCAGACCTCGCCTTATCAAAAGTAGCTGCCTTAGCAAATAAAAGTTTGAGTGATCCTTCTACATAGGAAATGTCGAAGTTGCTAAAGCTTTCATCGAGCTGAGCACTATATCGACCTCGTCTTCGATAGGGGAAAGTGAGTTGAGAAAAGTGTATGATTTCTATTCTATGAGATCCCTCTACAATTTCTGAAGAAACTCTTTCTGATGATTATGGATGAACTTCTCGCCTTGAAAAACTGAAGTTTCGAGGCATGGAAGTGTTGGTTTTGCTTCATTCAACTTGGCCACTTCTTTGTGCCCCCTCTTAGCAAGTTGAGGTTCCGCAGTTGATGAGTTAGATCCCATAGTCGACTCTTGGCTTTCTTCAGATCCATCATCATCATCAAGGTCGAGCATCTCATTCTCTCCCTGAAACATTACATGTTTTAAAGTTAGAGAATTCAAAAAGGAGGAAAGAAAAGAAAGCTAAAGGGGAAAAGCGTTAAGAGACAACCTCACCAACAAATTCATCTATAGAGGGCTTGGGATCTCTCGTTGGCCTCTTCCAATGACGATCTGCATTGCTACTTTGACTTTCTTCTACAAGATGAATGGCAACTTTTCTTTTGTTTCCTTCATCTTGTTTCTCGCGTAGGGCTGAGGCTTTGGGTGAACTTAAGTCAGCTAGCTTCGCAACATTCTCCTCGATAAAGGTTCCATGAGCTTTGTCCCACCATTTTTTGTAGTTAAAATTTTTTCGTAATCACAAGAATGGAAGGTAAACATACTTGAGACATTGACTTGGAGTAAGTGCATAAGCGCCAATGTTGAATGCCTTCGTCTAAAGAAGCTTTATGAATATCTTGCTCAAGAACTCTCGGAACTTCTTGGTCAAGCTCATCAACATGCTCATCGTCGATGTATGGGAAGTTACGATGCTTCATGATCATGTTGCAAGTCCAAGAGACAAGACTTGGAGTAACGCAAGACTAAAATTTCCTGTAGGAAAGTTGTCCAAACTTTTATGAGAATTCATAATGATAAAAGAAAAGAAAAAGGGGCAGCCAAAAAAAAAGAGAATAAAAAAAAACCTAGTAGTTAAAGGGGAACAAAAAAAAAACAAGAGAAAAGTTGTTGAAAAACAAATTTACTGGATTCAAGTCTTGAATTTCGATTTTTTGTAAGACGTTGGGGAAGCACAGAGACACCTTGAACAAGCAATTTCCCACCAGGTTGCTGGAAAGATGAGGACAGTAGAGGCAAAGTCAAGCAAAAGAAAAAAGAAAATTGATTTTAGTAGTTTTGCAAACAGTTGGTACGCAAATCGGATGTTCAAATTGCATGCAGAAATTGGCAACAACTCCTGAATAATACGAAACCAGGGATAGCAAATCACAACAAGGAAAACATGGTGAAAAAAAAGGGGCGATTTCTCTTTGACAATTCAACGAGCAGTTGATGTGCAATATAAAGTAATTGAAGTGCTTACAAATTCACGAGTTGAATCCAGCCAAATAATCAAGAAATAACAATATTCAACACAAAGTTAGAGAGCTGAAGAAAGATACTCGCAAAAAGGGGGTTGGTGTTAAGTGTGGCTGAGTATTTCGGAACAATGAAAGCACACCTAAAATTGTTCTATTTATTGACAAGAATCGACGCTTCATGATGGTAATTTCTCACCGGCCAAAGACAGGAGAACAAGCAATTTCAATTAAGGTAATGTTCCTCTAGTTAAGTATGGGAAGAATTTGCTGTAAGAATCAGCAGAGAAAATTGCCTCTGTAGAGACGTGCATGAAAAAGGAAACAAGGTAAAGGAATTTTGGCAAAATAGAAAAGCAGGGCTCCCAGCAAGGAAAAAAAAATCTGCAGTAATTCTTGGTTCAACGCACACTACACCAATTGAGTGGGGCCCACGTGTTTTCTAAGGCTTCGTTTGATTGGATGGAAAATGGGAGGAAGGGGAGGGGAAGGAAGGATATTGGAAGGAAAAAATATATTTTCCCTTCTTTGGTTGTGGGAGGAAAAAGGAAGGAAAGAAATTAAGAATGGAAAAATAAGCATGGGGCCCACTAATTTTTTTTCCACCCAAAATCGGACAGAAAATGAGAGGAAAATAACACAAGAATCTCTATAAAATAATATTTTCAAAATTGCCCATATGTATAACTAGGTATTTAAATAATGTTGCCCCTTCTACTAGCATAAATTCTTGCATTTTTTAAATAGCAAATACAACGTGTGCATTTGTATAATACATTAAAAAAGTATTTCACATATTTATTTATTTATTTTATTTTGATTAAATTTTCTACGAAATATTTATATTTATAATTTAATTATATAAGATTGTGGTTGTCATTTGACACAATGTAAACAAATATTTCTTTATATTAATTTATATATTTTATTTACATTATACTTATTTAGTTTAATTTTATTAATCTATTTTAATACATAAATTCATAAACATAATTATGATTTATAATGATATAAAGGTATAATTATCATTTAGTACATAAATCATTTTATTTCCTTCCACTTTTCAATTCAAACAAACAAGAAAAAATAAATAGATTTTTATTTTCCTTCCATCTATTTTCCTTTCAACCAAACATACCTATGGAAAATTAAAATCCACTCATTTTCTTTTCTTTCATTTTCTTTCCTCCTTATTTTCTTTCCTCTGTCAAACGCACTGTAAAAGAAGGGATTTGGTGAAAATAAGGCAGTAGTTAACTTTGACCATACATGTTTTATAAAAGAAAATAAAGGCGCTACTTTGGAAAATTTGATTGAACACTTTGAGTTGGGTCCGGATCTAAAGGAAAATTGGAAAAGAATATTTACCTTCCTAAAAGAAGTACATCAGCAGCAGCAGGAAGTATCTTCTTTATATAGGAGAAATATTGATTCCTTATGTCATGGGATAAGCAAGATTTTGGGAAGGGAAACCGTGAGTTCTCAATCAAGCAATTGCTCCTAATTTGGACCAAATTTGGGCCTTCAATTGGGCCAATGGTAAAAGTAATTGGGCCCTAATTGTGGGCCAATTATCCGTGAGCCATTGCTACCATCATGTGATGTATGGAGCAATTGTTCGATCCCCAAATGTGAGAATTCAATTGCAATTGACACAATTGAGCAATGAATGGGCAATGCAATGTTGGGCTAAATTGATGGAAATTAATTGGGCCTCATAAATTGAGAAATAAATTTAGGTTGAGGATTGAAAATGAGCCCACTTATATGTTTTTGGGCTGAGAAAGGGTGGGCCTATTACATGGGCCAGATTGAATTAAGCAAAACAATTGCTATTTGTTTGGGCCATAAGTCATGGGCCAAATCATAAAAAAAAAAACTTGAAATCGGTTGGGCTATGCAGTGGTGGTCCAAATTGATTCATGATGTAAAGTTAAGTTCAATTGGGCTTAATTAAGTTGAGGATGAAATGAAAATGAAATGGGTTATGAAAATTCAAAATTAGCCCATGTTATTCAAAATTTATTTGTCTAAACACATCACAAATTTCAAAAAACAAAAAAATAAAAATAAAAATCGAGACTCATTCACTCCAAGCGAGCTCCAATCAAGACATGTGGCAAATAATATATTAAATATCAATACTATATTTTCTATTTTTTATTTATGGAATTTAATTGAATTTAATCCCTAAATAAAAAAGTTAATTAATTGATATTTTAATATATATTTTCTTGGCCAATCAAATGGTACCAAGTGTCAAATTAGAATATATTGGCAAATAATATAATATCCCGCAAACATATATGCTAGATATTATTATTTTGGCAAATAATATATTATCTTATAAACATATATGTCAGATATTGTTATTTTGGCAAATAATATAATATCTTGCAAACATATATGCCAGCTATTATTATTTTGGCAAATAAAATAATATCTTGCGAACATGTATGCTAGGTATTATTATTTTGGCAAGTAAAATAATATCTTGCAAATATATATATAAGCTAGATATTATCATATTTTGGCAATTCAAATTATATCTCCTCATTAAGGAAATGAATTGCTAACAAATTTGAGCCGGCCAATCAAATTGCGCCAATTTATCAGGTAAACATGGTAAAAGACACCCCCCAATACCTATAAATAGGGATCTTCTCAACAAGCCAAGGACACACAAACAGACACACATCGAAGCATAAGAAGTCTTCAAAGCAAGAAAAGCGAAGGAAATCCCACGATTCTCTCAAGCAGATTCGAAGTGATTGAGTTGAAGTTCTCAATGTTCTTCACGAAGATCGACCAAACAAGGCGTTCGATCTGCAGACAAGGTGCTAAGCCAGCAAATCAACATTCTTTCCAAACATACATCAAGTCAAGTCAATGGTTTTCACTGCATTCTTCGTGGTGTTCATCAAAAATCTTGGCATTTGATTCGTAATCAAGCTACAAAGCCTATGAATCACGTTATTGAAGACCAAATCAAGTTCCAAGAAGATCAAACCACCAAATCTTCAGAAGTGTTTGAATTTTCAAATTTCAAATTTGTGAAGGAAGAATCAGAGGATCAAGTTTAGAGATTGTATCCACTTTATTTTCAATAATTTCATTAAATTCAATTTGTACGATTTTTCTTATCTTTTAATTCAATAGACTCGAAATTTGCGTTACACACCTGGCTCATTGCCTCCACCAAGGCGTGATTGAAAATTAAAGTATCATTAGCAAAGAACAGACGGGAAATATTGGGCGCACCTCGACAAACTGCAATACCTTGAAGCTTGTTCCTATCCTCCTTATCATGTAGCAAACAACTAAAAACCTCTGCACACAAAAGAAACAAATAAGGTGACAGGGGATCGCCTTGGCGGAGACCCCAACTAGGACGAAGGAAACCAAACTCACAATCACTCAGAACAAAAGAATAAGTGACGGATGCCACACACAGAAGGATAAGATTGACAAAATGAGTAGCAAATCCAAGACGAAGAAGGGTTCTTTCTGAAAAGTGCCATTTGACCCGGTCATAAGCTTTGCTCATATCAAGTTTAATGGCCATGAATCCCTTTTTACCTTTTTCTTTAGTTTTAGGAAGTGATTAGTCTCATAAGCGATAAGGACGTTATCTGTGATAAGGCGCTCTGGAATGAATGCAGTTTGAGAGGACGATATAATAGAATCAAGAAAAGGTTTTAATTGATTAGCAATAGCCTTAGAAGCAATTTGTGGATGACGTTACACAAGGCTGTTGGTTGGAATTCAGACACATTATCAGGGACTTTACATTTAGAAATGGGCACGACAATAGTGTGATTAAATGCAGGATGGGATATGTGACAGTTTAGGAAATCTAACACACAAGAGACAATATTCAAACCAAGAATAGACCAATAAGTTTGGAAAAAAATAGGGGACATGCCATCAGGTTTAGGAGATTTATAGAGGTACATCTGAAGGAGGGCAGATGTTACCTCCTAGGGAGTAAAAGGGGCTAGGAGCGATTCGTTCATCTCTGAAGTGATCCAGGATCGCACTTTCTCCAATACACTGTCAATATTCGAGTCTGAAGGAGAATCCAACTTGAGCAAAGTATCGAAATAGGACAAGATAAGCTCTTGAATTCCCTATTCATCGTCCACCTAGTTGCCTTCGGCATCTTTTAATTTCGAAATAACATTATTTTTTAATCTTGTCGATGCCAATTTATGGAAGAAAGTTGTGTTTCGATCGCCCTCTTGAAGCCATTGGATCTTGATTCTTTGCTTCCAAGACAACTCATTTCGCAAATAACACTCTTCAAATTTGGCTTTCAGTTGTCTCTTGGCCACCACGTTTTCGTTAGTGATTGGCTTTCTGCCTACTTCCTCAAGTTGCTTTTCTAACTCCAAGATTTTCTTACATGGGTTCCCAAAATTAGAATGACTCCAAGAAGAGAACCTAGCTTTGCAATCTGTAAGTCGTCATTGAACAAAGTCCATCGCATTGAGGCCATGGTGACCCCTCCAGTACTACCCTACAACATCCCTGAAATCCTCGCCCCGAATCCAATTAGTCTCAAATCTGAATGCTTTAGCGCGTTTGATTGCACAATGGACCTCACCATCGAACAGGACCCATATGGGTTTATGATTAGAATATGTAGTATCAAGGTGCGAAACAGAAGCTTGAGGGAACAATTCTGACCAACGTCGCGTGGCAGACGCCCTATCCAACCGTTCCCAAACAGTATGGGGAACCTCTTCTTTATTACCCCACATAAATAGCTCCCCATTATACCTTAGGTCATGAAGATCACAATCCGTCAGTACCTTTCGAAAATCAGAGATAAAAGATCCCACACGGTGATTTCCTCCATTTTTCTCGTCCTGACTAAGAATTTCATTAAAATCGCCTCCACAAAGCCACGACCTAACTGAGAGGGATTCCCGTTTCTTTAAAAGAGCCCAAGAATCTCTTCATTTAGTAGCATCTAGATTGTTGATGATGTGAGGGGGTGAAGTTTGGTTCTAGACGTAATGAGGGATTGGGCTCGGGTTGTGGAGGGTGTCACCCTTCCTATTAGGCTCAAAATTATGCTGGTTTTTTTTTTTTTTTTTGGCTTAGGTGAGGGAGAGGGAGGGGATTGAGTTGGGCTTTCAAATTCGGATTGAGCATGTACCTAGGTTAACTCAGAGGCAGCCTTTCCATGCATAATGGGCTTTAAGGTATGGCTTATAACAAGATGTGGGCTTGGATTGGGGTTGAGATTAGAATTCTCTAGAATGAGGAGTTGTTGTGGACTTGGATTGGGGTTGAGGACTTTGACTTACGATATTGACTTGGGAAGGCATTGTGAAAGGTTGGGGTGATTTGGTAAGCTGGGCACGATTCCTAATATCCCTGTATTACCTTGTGTCTCCAAATTCATGCCCGAAATAAGCCGATTTTTGGTAGATTTCTCGCTACCAAACTTGGTAAGAGATTGGTCTGGAGATTGAGCTGGGAAATTGCTGAAAATATTGCTACCTCAGGCTGGTGGATCCGCCTGCTTGTTAGTCAGTGAATTATGACTTTGAAACATTGGATTCCTCCCTAGCGAACTTCTTTGGATTTCTGTTGTCCCCCGAACTTGATGGTTATCCCTGGGACTTGGGACTACTCTTAACCATGGACCATATGATAAATCATCGCCCAGATCAACAAAGCCCTCTTCCACATTTTTCAGACACAACTCTTTAATATGTCCCAGTTTGCCACAAAGATAACAAAAGCGCCAGAAGATACGGACCATATGGGTGATTGAGCTCAATCACAAAGCGCTCCTCAGATAGATTCGTCACTAAAAACTCCTTCAAAGTGTGGAAAGAAGCCAGAAGAGTCTGCTGAATAGCATCAATATGATAGGATTTATGGGAAAGGATATGACCAATCAAACAAAATCCTCCACCTGCTCCACTACTACCCGATGCTCTAATAGGGATCTCATCTCCATCGTCTTCCACTTCTGTGAGCGATAGAACCTTTTCCATCTTAGCAATTTCTTCCTCCATGTGTGAAGTGCAATCCTGGGAAACTACGAAATGATTCAAGGCTCCCTGCACCCAACAAGAAAATAGAGAAGATTAGCAGAAAGGAGGCACGAACTGCAAGAACAGAAGATACACGAAAGTCCTAGACAAATGCAGAGACAAAGCGGAAAAAAAAAGAAAGAGAGAAAAAACAAAACAAAACTAGAGATAGTTAAGGATGGAGAAGTGTCTTGATTAAGCAAAGCCGATAACCGGAAAGATACATGCACGCTAACCTAATCCTCAAGAAAGAAAACTCTCATGGGAGAGGAAATACGTTCTCATGGAGAGAGGAAAACTAAACAAGGTAGCACTAAAGTAAATTTTAACTAATCACTATTTTGCCTTTCTTTGTCAATCATCAATATTGTATACCTTTTTAAGTTCTTATTGTATTAATGTCATCTACTATCTTAAAAGTGAAAGAATCTAATATTTCTCTTTCATCTTTAATTATTTTTTCTCACTCATCTAATTTATTAATGAATTTCTTCTTCTTCTTGAAATATCTGTAATCTTGCGATATTCAAGGATTTAATTTTATCTATTTTTATATATATCCTTTTAAATTTTTACATTTTGTTATTTTTATTGGTAAGCACTTTGACTGTTTAATATGAGAACTTCTCTAGTTATCTTTATATTACAATAACTGGTTATATTTATTGGATGTCTTTGTTCTTTTCTTTATAATATAATATTTTGGTGATAAGTTTTGGATGTTTTTATAGATCTTTCAATTGCTCAAACAATTTACAAAATTTATAATTTCTCTAATCCTTAATATTAGTGATAAAGTAAATTCTTACGGTATAATATTATAGTTGAATGGATTTTGCTGTGGCACCACTAATTCAATCTTAACTATTTCTTTTCACATTCTTTTAGATATTTGTTAAGATTGTGATTTTATAGGAGATTATTTATATAATCATATAAAAATCAAATTTTATTATTTAATGAAAACAACATTGTTCAATTTAATATCAAGATGTTAAGAGTGATTAGGTTATAGTATATATTTTGTTTCAATATGAAATATCTCATCTAGTTATTTTGTTAATTTTTTTTAATTTTATAAAAAAGAACACAAACAATAAAAGACCTTATTCCAAAGATGAGCCCACAAGTAATAATGTATAGAGAGAGAGAGTCTAGAGGGGAATCTTGTCATTTGCATTAATTATGCTAGTCAGATTAGGAAGTAAATTATAACATGATTTAATTCATTGACCATTGAGGGTAAAAAAGATATTTAAACAAGATTTGCTCTGACATCATGAATTTTGCTCTGTATTTATCATTAGCCAACTACAAATATTTGATTTATACATTTAACGAAAAATCACTTATTTGATTAGCTATTTGGAGAATGAATAACAATTCAATAAAATAAATTCAAACATTTGACTTGTGTATTTAAATTTATTGAGGGTTATTGTTCATTCTACTCGATACGATAATAAAATTAGTAATTTAAAATTGTTGAAATAAAAAAAATATTTAGTCCCCCAATTTAGCAACGGATTTTTTTGTAGTTTTTCCCAGCCATAGATTTAGTCACGAAAAATTCATGGCTGAATTAGCGCCAAGTTTCGTGCTAATTTAATTTTAGCCACCAAATTTAGCCACAGATTTTTAGTAGCTAAATTTGGGCACGAATTAGCCACGAAAAATCCGTGGCTATTTGTTTTGGTCTTTTTTTTTCCCCCTAATTTGTGGCTAATTACATGGCTATTAGCTACAAATTTTTTCCGTGGCTAGCTAAATGCCACTTTTCTTATAGTGTTTGTCCATTTGTTTTATGCTATGATAAAACACCTATTTTACTAATAGAAAATTTGTGATGGAAGTATTCCATCATAAATTTAAGGTATTTATAATGGATTAGTGACATAAATCATTATTAATAGAATTAAAGAAACAATTAATGACAACACATTCACGGAATTGTTATAAACAAAATTTATCACAAAAACTAAAATTATAATGTATTATTTCATCACTAAAGTGTATGCATTTTTATAGTGAATTTTAACACTAAACATGGTGGGTATATTTGTTTGAAAAGAAAAGGCTTCAATTAGTTCTGAAAAAAAAAATTAAATTGTTAAGTCCAAAACCTAGCATCTTAATAATTGGTAAATCTAGTTGTTTCTTTCTTAATTAATTACAAATTATTTTTTTTAATTATATATATTAGTGATAAGTGTACACTTGATGCATGTAAAAAAATATATAATTCAATTATATATTTAAATTTAATATATATATATAATATCCATTTTTTTATAACAATAGTTTTAAAAAATTATAATCAGATTTAATTACATAATTAAAAATAAATAGGAAAGAGAATATAGGATTACGTTGGAAATAAAGAGATAAATTAAAACAAATGTTGAATAGTTGAGGAGAGAGAGAAGAGAAAAGAAATAGGAGAGATTAAACTGTGGAGAAAGAAAAGGAGAAAGAAATCTAAAAGCCAAGCCAAAGATACTAACAGTTATTAGAGGGCGATAGTATAGATAATTAAAAAAAAATTCAATTAAGTTTTTATTAATATATAAGAATTAAAAATAAATAGGAAATAGAATATGGATTACGTTGCATATAAAGAGAGAAATAAAAAAAAGCCCTTCAATAGTTGAGGATAGGGAAGATATAAGAGATTAAATTATGGAGAGCAAAGAGAAAAGATAGATTTAAAAGTCAGACCAAATATACCAACAGTTATTAGAGAGTGCTAGTATTTTATAAAAGAACTAGTGGATTTAGTCACACTCTATGTATGTGCAAATTAAAAATTGAATGTAATCTAATTATGTATGTAAAATTTATATAGCAAATATGAATGTAAAATAAAAGATAGTGAATAAAGAGGAGAGAGAAAAGTAGAAAGCAAATAAATATCACATCAAAGTAAAGTGAGTGAGAAAATAAGAGAGATGAGAGAGAGGGAAAAAAAATAAAATCAAAGACACCAAATGTAATTATTAGGTGGGTCTAATACTTTATAAATAATATAGATGAAAAAATAAACAAATATGAATATAAAAAAAGATAGTGAATAAAGAGGAGAGAGAAAAATAGAAAGCAAATAAATATCGCATCAAAGAAAAGTGAGAAGATAAGAGATGGGAAAGAGGGAAAAAAAAGGCCAGGCCAAAGATATCAAATGAAGTTATTAGGTGTATCTAATATTTTATAAATAGTATAGATGAAAAAAATAAACAAATATGAATGTAAAATAAAAGATAGTTAATAAAGAGGAGAGAGCAAAATAGAAATCAAATAAATATCACATCAACGAAAAGTGAAAAGATAAGAGAGGTGAGAGAGAGGGGGGAAAAAACCAAATCAAAGATACAAAAGTAGTTATTAGGTGCGTTTAATGTTTTACAAATAATATATATATATATATATGTATAATGTAAACGCAAATTTAAACACGTTGACCCTATCAAAATTTTAGAAGAAATTATAAAGACCTTTTTCTTATATAGATATATAAAATGTAAACGCCTCCTATATATATATACATATGTTGAACTCTCTTTTTCTTTTTTCATAATTATACATATGAAGAATATTAAACCAACAGAGATGGCGCCCATTGACAGACTGGCATATTCAAATTTGCATGAGAATCGATATAGTATTAGGACTTAAGTTAGGACTCAACAGATAGAAGCTGGAAACATCCGCGTTTTCGCACTCCAATCTGTACAGTTGTGCCGAAAACAACGTAGAATGTAGAATGCAGAATGTTTGAACAGAACTACGGCACGGTTTTTAAGATTTTCCTGTGCTTGAGGCAAATCAAACCGCTAAAACTTGATCAAATCTGACTACTGAAAGGGATGCATGGAAAATTGGTAATCCTCACGTGTGGAGAACTTCAGTATCACCCATGATCTCTCTCTCTCTCTTTCTTTCTTTTTATTTTCGTTATATAGCGCCGAATGATAAGGAAGGTTTTTTCTTTCAAAAAAAAATTACCTTAAAAAAAATAAAAAATAAAAAATAAGGAAGTTCAAAATTAATAACGATGTAATAATTTTTATAGATATCTAATCTTAGGACTAATCAAATTAGAAAAATTATGATTAATGGATTAAAAACTTATCAAATTATTAAAGAGGCAACAACACTAAGAGAATTAGAAATAAGGGATTAATAAAACTTTCTAATCACTAAATACTTAATTATAGTGCAACAATCAAATTTATGCTCACTTTTGATCAATTAAGAGACTAAAGATACGATTCATTGTATATTTATCGATAATCTTTTATAAATCACTATTTGCATGTAATAACCACTTAGTTATTTTTGATGTCATACCGTCAATGGTGTATTTGGTGTCTTATTGTATTTTTTTTTATCTTTTATTTATTTTCTCCTCTTACATCTCATCTCGGATGTGTTTTACTTTCTTTTTATTTATTCTCTCTCTTCTTTCTCTTCCTACTTTTCATCTCTATTTATTTTCCAATCATACAATCTCATTTTAATTTTATGTTTTTTTAAATTATCATCAATCTAATAAATATACAAAAAATTTGAAAATAATATACATTTATTATAAATAAATATATAATTCTATACGATTAAAATTCTATATATAATTATATTATATCTCACTTTTATTTGCACTGAGTGTGTGTAGCACCCCTCTCACGAGGACCTTTTTATACGATCGGGGTCCACTGACGATCATACCGAGTACCAATCTTGTGATTGATACCCAATAAGAACGTCCTAATCGACACTATTTAGCCGCTTATAGTACAACGAAGGCGAGATAGAAATACAAACACAAGTAATATATTTAGAATTTTATCGGTTCAAAGGGTAATAACGCAAAATAACCAACTTTATGATTACATGTAGCGACTCCAAGATCTATGTTCATGCGAAAAGAACTAAGCACTGGTATCCTGGATTACTCCTATTGCCTTATCTGAGTTTCTCTCATCTTGTCTTTCCTGAATCTAAGACAGTGAACAAAAAGAAAATAATGTGGTAATTCCAAGTGACCTTGTGAGGTGTAATATATAGTGATATAGATGGAAAAGAATTAAGAAAACTATTTAAAATAGTAAATTAGGATGAAGTGCGCTATAGTGTGAAACCTGTGTTTTGTAATACAATTTGGAAGTATAACCAATACCAGTAGTAAGTCATGCATAGTATTCCAACCTTATGACTACCCAAAACAATAAAAATCATAAAACCCTTATGGCCCCCATGTCAATGAGCTACCATGTGCGGTATACTGATCCAACTCTACTATAGCTAACCTTTAACTGTATGCAGTAATTGGATCCTACGGTATGGTATCATGTACAAAGGACTCTACCATCAATCCGTTCCGCTCAATATATCCTTCTTATATGTACCGGGTCTTAACTCTCCCAAGGGCGTCCCTAAGGGTGTCAATCGTGCAATAAATAGTACGGTATGACTCATAATTTTCAATAATACAATAGCTAGTTTTTGGTGTGGTGATAAATAAATCATAACCAATATAAGCAAGCATTTCTTTTAGGATAACAAGATTGATAATTCGGAAAAATCATTTTGTTGTAACATAGAGCGTAAAATATATATGAATCGGATACTATAAATCAGACGGTAGGTCATACAATAGTATTTATATCATATAGTTTAGTGTCCCAAAGAAGAATAGACAAAGCGGTGACTAATTAGACTTTTGAAGTAATATAGTACTTACATGGTTATTATGACCTAGAAGTGATAAGTAATCTAACTTGTACTTAACTACTACTTTAAGAGAATATTATACATAAGTACTTGAGTAAGCAATATTTATGCATGGGTTCACATCTATAACTTTATGTACATGCATGCATATAGTTTAAAAAAACAATCCTAGTTTTTCGAATATGTATGCATATGCATAGGCATATAGACAAGTCTTAAGTTACTATACTTATGCATAAGTAAAACATGTACATGGATGCTTTCATAAACTAACTAAATATAAACACATGAATATCTAGGTGTGAATTAGCTACTTAAAATAAAATGAAATTGTATCTAAAATATGTAGGGAGTCTAGAAGGACCAGAAGACATACCTCCTAATACTGTGTAATTGCTGTAGGATTTTCTTTTGCTTATGTGTGAATGCGTGTGTGCCGTGTTTGTGCAGTCACTACTAGAAAAACTGTATATAGCCACGGATTTGGCCGTGGCTATTTTTTTTTATTATTTTTTTGATTTTTTGCACCACAGATAAATTTTTGTTATAATTTTTTTTGATATTTTAATTATCTAAATATAAATTATCTATATATACTTGGATATATATATATATATATATTGATGCATATATACTTGGACATATATATATATATTGATATATATATATATATATATGATATGTATACTTGACATATATGTATAATACCACACATATATGAAGATATTGGCTAATGATCACGAATTAAAGTTGCTATTATCTAAATATAAATTATATAAATAGATTTTTGTTATAATATTTGTTTTTGATATATTAATTTATTAAATATTTTTCATAAAAAGAAAAGCTGAATATTGAAGGATAAAGTCAAAGGTAAATATCTTTAATTTAAAAAAAATAATTGGTTAATAATTTTTAAAAATTAAAAAAATTAAATTACAAAAATTGATAAAACTAATGAAGTTTATTAGATAATTTAAATTTAAAATACTGCAAAAATATATTTTAAGTATAAAAAAACCATTCAATAACCAAAGAATTCCTTTGGCGCAACGGTTACATACTCCAATTACAAAACCAATGTCCCGTGTTCGACTCTCCTTGAGCACAAAAAAAAATGCTTAGGGCATGCGGGTTTAGGTCCAAGAGCAAGCGTGGGCGGGGGTCTGGGTTGGGGTGCGGGGTAGTGTTGCGGGTTTGGGTAACGATTAGCTTTTTTTTTTTTTTTTTTTTCAAATAGCCACGACTAGGTCGTGGCTATCACTACTAGAAAAACTGCAAATAGCCACGAATTTTAGCCACGGAAAAAATCCGTGGCTAATCCGTGGCTAATAGCCATGGATTTAAATAAAAAAATTAAAAAACAACTTAGCCACGGATTGGCCAGGGCCTGGCCGTGGCTAATTTAGCCACAGCCAATCCGTGGCTATTTTTGGTGGCTAAAATTAGAGGGAAATTTGGCGCCTATTTTTAGCCACGGCCAGACCGTGGCTAATAGCCACGGTTTAGCCACGGCCAGACCGTGGCTAAAAATTCCTGGGCAAATGTTTTTTTTTTTTTTTTTTTTGCACCGGATATGGTTTGAACTCTTGACCTGTTAGTTGAAGTTAGAGCATCAAACCACTATACCACTTTAATTTTTTGTTTAATAATTAAGTTTTGCAATACGTAAGTAATATATGATTATTATGTATATTGATATATATAATAAATGATTGGATATGTTACATACGTATAAGATTAGATATACTCATATATATGTATTTATGTCTAATTAGATGTATATATATTAGCTATATAAGTACATATATAACATATATTAGATATATAATACACTAATATATGTTTATTTCATACAGATGATTGAACATTTATAGTACATATGATTAGATATATATATATATATATATATTTGATCGACATACATATGCACTCTACATTTATAACATATATTAGATATGTTATATATAGATATATAGTTATATCATATAGACTATATATAGAGGATTAGAATGTACATATAATATATTAATATATATAAGATACACATTGACATATATATATATTGATATATGTATATATGATATATATACTTGGACATATATATACACATATATATGTATCAATATATATATATATATATAAATTTATATGTGGTGCAAAAAATCAAAAAAATTAAAAAACAAAATTAGGCCGTGGCTAATTTTTTTTTTTGATTTTTTGCACAACGAATAAATTTTTGTTATTGATATTTTAATTATGTAAATTTAAATTATCTATATATACTTGGACATATATATATATATACTTGGACATTTATATATATATATATTGATACATATATACTTGAACATATTTAAAATAGATACATATATATATAAATATATGATATGTATACTTGACATATATATATATATATATTTATATATAATACCACACATATTCAAAGATATTGGCAAAGGATCACGAATTAAAGTTGCTATTATCTAAATATAAATTGTATAAATAGATTTTTGTTATAATTTTTGTTTTTGATATATTAATTTATTAAATATTTGTCATAAAAAGAAAAACTGAATAATGAACGATAAAGTCGAAGGTAAATATCTTTAATTTAAAAAAAAATAATTGGTTAATAATTTATAAAAATTACTAAAATAAAATAACAAAAATTGATAAAACTAATGAAATTTATTAGATAATTTAAGTTTAAAATATTGTAAAAATATAGTTTAAGTATAATAAAAAGCAATCAATAACCAAAGAATTCCTTTGGCGCAACGGTTTCATGCTCCAACTACAACATTGACGTCCCGTGTTCGAATCTCCTTGAGCGCAAAAAAAAAAATGCTTGGATGACGCGGGTCAAGGTTTGGGCGCGGGCGCGGGTGCGGGTTTGGGTTGGGCCGCGGGTAGGGTTCCGGGTTTGGTTTGATTAGCCTTTTTTTTTTTTCAGTGACCACGGTTTAGCCACGGCCAGGCATGTCTAAAAAAAAGTGGCCAAATTTGGCCACGGTTTGACCGTGGCTATTAGCCACGGCCACGCCGTGGCCAATCCGTGGCTAATCCCCACCGTGGCTAAATGGTCGTGGCTACGATTAGCCACGCCACTTTTAGCCACGGAAAAAATCCATGGCTAATCCGTGGCCAATCCGTGGCTAATCTCCTGGGCCACGGATTTTTTGCCAAATCCGTGGCTAAAATCCGTGGCTAATTGTATTTTTTCTAGTAGTGTATTCCATGGCTAAACTTAGCCACGGATTAGCCTCAGATTTTTGCCAAATCCATGGCTAAAAGTGAATTTCTAGTAGTAGTGATGATGCTCCTGCGGCACCTGCCACCCGGGGCCATAGCACAGATACTGTCCCGCCTGCGTGGTCTTATGCACCAGGGGTGCGTCCACGGGGGGTTTTATAAAACGCGTCCATGCTATGAGAGATCACCTGGCACTTATAAGGTACTCAGGCCCCTCGTCTGCACCCGATGTGGGATAACCATTTTCCAGCCACATCATACCCCCCCCAGACGAGGGGGGTGAGACCCTTCGGGCCCCACGGTGGGCTCCATATGATGATGGTCCTGCGACACCTCCACCCGGGGCCATAGCACAGATACTGTCCCGCCTGTGTGGTCTTATGCAACAGGGTTGCGTCCACGGGGGGTTTTCAAAAGGCCTCTATGCTATGAGAGATCACCTGGCACTTATAAGGTACTCAGGCCCCTCGTCTGCACCCGATGTGGGATAACCATTTTCCAGCCACATCAAGTAGTATGTGTGTTGTGTTTTTCAATTGAAAGGGATGGCCTCCTATTTATAGGTGTTTGCCTAAGGCACACATTATTTCATTGGCAAAATTGTGGTGGCAAAATGTTAGGTTATCTAAGTGTTCAAATTAAGATATGGTAAGGCTTTAGGTGAAAAGAATCCTATCTCTATCATATCTAAATGTGTGTTTTTGACTAAATCATAACCATTGATTTTTACTTAAGGGCTAAGGGCGAGATTATAACCCTTGGATTAAGACAAAGACTTGTAAGTATCTATCAAAGTGTTATGATAATTTAGTTCAAATAAGTGCACAAGTGTGCTTTCTTCTTCAAGTAGTATACACAAGTGTCCTAGGGCTTATGATGATGGAAACAAGTGTCCCAACAAGTGTTTCTCATCCCTTGAAGATTTCCTTATCTTAAAATTAATAGGTGCAAGTGTCTTGCTTTTTGAAAAATAACAAGAACAAATGTCTTGTGAATTTTAATAGATCAAGATTTTAGACCTGATCTTAAATTTTATAAGAACAAGTGTCCTATGACTTGTAGTAATAATGCAAATGACTATCCTCCTACAAATTATAAGAATAACATGTGTGCCCTAGCATATCTTTTCTAATGAAAATAATAGATGCCTAAAGTATTACTTAACATATAATATAAACAAGTATTCTAACACATGTAGTAAGTGAAATTATTTCTTAATTTATCAAAAAAAAAAAGAAATAATTTGTTATATTTATTTATTATTTTCAAAAATTACATACATATATTTTCTGTATATTTCTTGATTTTATATATGTATATTACACATAATTTCAAATTTTATATGTAAAAATATATTTTCAGTTTAACACACATAAACTATAAAATTTCGGTTTTGATGCAAGTATACTATAGAAATCTGATTTTTTTAGTATAAATATAGTTATTAGACCTATTAATTTTATGGATAAATGCATATATTCAGCCTTTACACACATATACTATATAATTTTGGTTCTTATGTTCGTATGTTATAGAAATCGATAAATATAGTTAGTATACCTATTTTGCGTTCACAAAAATCGGGATGTCACAGTGTGCCCAATATACTAATACTATTAATAAAATACCTAGTTGGGTTCATGGTGCCCTTCGTGTCTTTGAAATCTCTCTTTTCTCTCTCTCGTATCCCTTTGCTAAATTTTCTCACATCCCCTCCCCCCCCCCCACTATGCCACATCTTTCTTTACTTTTTTTTTAATTTTTTGTGTTTTTTGTTCTTGTTGTTAAAATTATTTTACTTTTCACATGTCATTAATATTAATGAAAAAAATATAATTAGTTTTTAAAAAATACTAATAAAATAAATGGTGAATTACATCTACCTCCCCTGAGATTTGGCGAAATTACAATTTAATCCACGGTTTTTTGTAAATTAAAATAAATCCCTTGTGGGATATTCCATCTAACAATTTACCCAAGATATTTAGAACCGTTAGGGTTTCGTTAGTTTTTGTATGTAAAGTTTCGATAGTACCCTTGAGGGGGTTTTTGTAATATATATAAAATATTTAAGGTTGTATGTTATGTATTACATCTTTGTGGGGCTAAAAGTAAAAATATTGAAAAAAATTGCTCCCTTTTTAAGAGCTAAAATGATGGGTAGGTGAGAGAAGAGAGAGATCTAGATACATACATATGCAATGTATATACACATACAAGTTGAGAAATCCTATACTTTCAATTCATCATAACTCGCTCCAAATCGCGCAAGATGTATGTCAAAATCGATCACCGCAATGAGAGGAACACATTGGGGGTGGTAGTTTAGGGTTTCTCTAGATGGTGGTGGAGCGACGACGGCGGCAACAATGAGGTGGTGGCAGATTTTCATTTTCCAACAAGTTTTTCGGTAATTTTGAAATGGGTCTTAAACTTTTCGAAATGGGAAACACGTTGGTGAGATCAATTTTGGGCTAGAGGCGGCGGGGGCGGTGGAATTGAGGTGAAGAGTGGGTTTTATACATTTTTTGTCCAACACTTATAATTATTACATACCACAAGGGGTTTATTGTAATATACACAAAAATGTGGGTTATATTGTAATTTCGCCAAACCTCGGGAAGGTAGATGTAATTCGCCATATTTAATATTAGCAAAAAATAAAGGGCAAAACGGACTTTATACATTTTCCGTCCATCACTTGTAATTATTACATACCACAAGGGGTTTATTGTAATTTACAAAAAAACGAGGGCTAAATTGTAATTTTGCCATATCTCAGGGGAGGTAGATGTAATTCACCCTAAAATAAATTAGCAAATATTTCAGTTTTATCCTATTTAAATTTAAATATTTAATTAAATCATATCATTGTTTTATTCTTAGTTTACGCATATAGGGTGTGCTTCCTTTACTTGTGTAAATAAATATGGTCCATAAATGACACACATATAAAGCTTATCCCAAATGTTAATAAACCGTGGGCATTAAAAAATATAAAATCATTTTTTGTAAGTCAACCACCATTAGTACCCTATATAAAAAACGTTAGAAATCCCTAAGCTCCAAATTGTAGAAAACCCTAAATTTCTCCACCCCCATCCCCCACCCCCCACTTTTCTTTCGAACTTAAATGACAATGCTTTAGAGGTTTTGAGACGACGCGGCGATGGGGAAGCTACGTGATCCTTGTGACAACAATTACCCTCCACTTGATTATGGTTAGTGGTCCCTACTAAAGTCTTTCTTTTTTATTCTTGAGCTTTCAAATGTGATAGACTTAGTGTTTTTTTTTTCTTTTTTTTTAGGATATGGAGAATGTTCTTATTATGTACTTGTTTTGTTGTTGTTGTTCTTTGGGCCACATTGTTGTTTGTTTGTGTGTAAATGTGGTTGGTGGTGGGGATGTGGTCCCTTGGTGTTGAAGAAATTGAAGACATAGAACATCTCTATTGCAGCTTTTTAATTTTGAAATTAATAAAATTTTTAATTATATTATTATTATTTTTTTGTTTTATTAATTGATATCTTTTTAGATTTCTGGCTTTGTGTTTACACATATCCGATGAGTAATGAGATTACCCTTGCTGTCATTTTATGGTTGTTTTAGATAACACATTGTAAGAATATGTTGGTGGAAGGTTTATAAATTTGATATCACTGAATGCAAAAGCATGACAGGAAAATAAGAGAAATAAGACTACCATCAAAGATTGATATTAAATTCAACTTAAACACCATACAAAACACTACATAATGCATTGAGATGAAAACATCAACTACATAATGTTGCCCCCCCATAAACAAATTACACATTATATACAAAGAAGATACACAACAAGACAAAAAGCCATTGACAAGCAAATCTCAAGTATCATCTTCCTTCTCTTCACCTTTTGGATCTCTTTGTCCATGTTTCTGAACATGCGTATATCCTCTTCAAGTTGTCTCAAATTTTCAGCATCAACCTTGTTTCTCTTCAAGGTTTCAATCTTACTTTGAAGTTGGTCACATTCTTTCAAGAATTTAGGAATAAGATTTTAGGAGGGCCATGCCAATAGAAAAATCTGCATCCTTCACCATACCTCTAATATGTTTTTCAAATGATAGAACAAAATCAATTTTTTTAATGAAAAAAAAAACATAGAGCCTATCGTGTAGCTGGGACACCCATAGAATTGCGTACCTGGGTTATTGTCGGTCCATGATGTCAAAACAAATCTCTTTCCACGGCGAGGCACAATTTAGAGGACCTTCAATACTGGATTTGGACATGGTTTTCTTCAAGTTTTTTCTTTCTTGGTTGTCTGGCTGAAGCTACATTTTATCCTAAAAGAAGAAACACCAAGTAATAGTCTTTATGTTTGGAGGAAAAATTTTCCTCAAATTAATGCCTAGTTGGAGCATACATTTTATTTTCCCTCCATTTTAGTTTTATGTGGCAAAACAACATTTGCATGTGCAATGCTAGGTTTAAAAAAAATGCCAACCAGATGCCCACCTCACCAAAAATGGCGAAAAATTGTAATGAACCCCATGTTAATGTGCCACGTCCTCCCCAGCAGTTAGTTTAGTCCAAATATAAGACTAAATTTGAAAAATTCATAAATGGAGAGGACTAAATTGAAAAAAAAAATTAAAATGAATGGGGCAAAATCGAAAATATGTTAACTTTAGAGGATGAAAATTGCTATTAACCCATTATGAAAAGTGACAATATATCATGAGTGGTATAAAATGCCTAAAACCCAAAAGTAGAAAGGAGATTCATTCATTTATAAATAACTTTATCCACAAGAATATCTCTCTCCACCTTCATTTTTCTTCACCCAGAAATACATATTCAAACGTATACTCCATAACATATACAAGAAGAAAAAACCTTATGTTAAACAACATATAAATATAGAATATCATATACTATAGCTAAATATTGTAGATACGGATCTTGATCATGTTTCATATTGCAAGATATAAAATCTAGTAAAATAAATTTAGGCAAATGACATCTAATAGTCAATAATATTAGTAGTATTTATGAGTGATGTAACAAGATGTGAGGTAATTAGACTTGTTTGTCAAGAAGGTCCTGGGTGACTTGAAAACTATATGACTTGAAAGAGAGAAGGCCGTTAGGACCAATTTGGAGGTTTCCCAGCATAAGTTCTTCGAAACATAAATGATAACCTAGTGGAAGGTTGTGGATAAAAAGATAAATATGAAGTAGTAATACAGATTGTATGATGTGTGTAACCTGGTATTGTTTTTTGCCATATTTATCATAGTCATCCTATAGGCCCCTTATTGTACGATGTCTGGAGAGAATATTCAGACCATTGGTTTATATGCTTTATCAACAACTAAGAATTTGGGTCCTGTAGCGACCCGGTCTAAGGACGTGAATCCTAGCCTGTTTCGTGATTTTAGTCTTATGCTGGGGATATTTATGATATTCCATATGATAACTGACTATGCACGCATCTCTGTGTTCACTATCTATATATTTTTCGGGTACTGCGCTTCAAAGTACAAGATTTATTACAGAACGTGCAACCTATATACTCATCATTATTCCCCAACTTCCTAGGTTTGGGTGAATTCAAGGTTTGAATTCGAACTGATCAACTTTTAGCATGTCTTTTGAATTGACCGGGTGGTGGGGTTTTTAAGTTTATTCTTTTATAAGCTCCACTCCCATCCTTGTTTTTTCTTCCTTTTTCTCTCTTCTTTTTCTTGTTTTCCCTTATAGGTTGTATGATGAGGTTTTCTTGCTTTTACAACCCATATGAGGTTCAAAGCCTATGCAAACTCCCCTTTTTATCGCAGCTTCAGAGGTTAGCCTTCCTTTATCTAATTCTATGGTTTTTATGTTTGCTCTCTATTTTTATTCTTTTACTCCCATGGCTAATTCTAGTACCCCTCGTTGCCGTAGTAAGAGTACCTTGCATTATTATGAAGAACCTCCTCCCCTTATTCCACCTATTTCTAAACCCGAGTCCGCACTTTTTGTGAAAGGAGATGCCATAGAAGTTTTTGGGTATGCTTCTAGGAGTGTTGATTTCGAGGTTCTAAAAAAGAAATCCCCTTGGGTACTTATTTACCCTAATCTAAGTAACCACACTAGCAAACTTGTGAGTTGGTGTTAAAACTTGCTGAATTGTCACATGCAAACATTGAGGTGCCAGGCACCTGAGGGAATTTCAGCTCTATTGTTCTTCAACTTCCTTGCTTATTACATCATTTTTGCTAAATTGTTTCTCTATATCCATGGGGGTTCATACTCTAAGGTTCTGGAGGTCCTCTATCTACCTTAGAGAAGTTCCAATCCCTCAAGCTCCTCAATCCAATAGCAGCTCAGTACCTATACTACCTATGGCACCTTCCGTGGAAGGTTGTCATGCTGTAGGGGTTGTCCTCTCCTCCGATCTCTTAGATAAAGGGAAAGAGGTAACCTCAGAGGTTGCTTCCCATGGCCATTGCAAGGAAGGTGCTGGAAGACAAAAAGCTTCCAATCCTAAATAAAGCTCTAAACATGTGAAAGGCAAAAGTGTAAAAGGTAAATCTCTGACTAAGGCCCCCTTTGTCAAGTGTTTCAAAAGGGGAATGGAAGCTTGTATTCCCACTGTTGTTGAGATCCCTCAAAAGGACCTTGAACGTGCTAAGAAGTTCGCTCGTGATGAACCATTTCTTCTCGAAGCCGACATGTTTGTAGGTTTGCTCAATTCTTCCCTCATTCCTATTTAGTTAATGAACATTGCATGGTGCCTTAAAAGAAGATTACTCCCAACAGCTCTGTTTTGGACTCTAAGGTTGGTACGAATATGTACAAGTTTTACTACTACTGTACTCCTATCAAAGATTAATTATCCCTGTGCAAGACCTTTCCACATTTGGAGGAGCAAACCGCTCACGTTCGAGTGTAGGTCTTGCCCTCTTTCTTTTCTTTTTGTCCTTGTTTTACTACTTTTCCTGACTTTTTGACTAATTAGTTTTCGGTTTTCAAGTCCTGACTTTCATCCGCAGATTGTCTAGTTGATGTACCTCCTACAGGCACGCCACATAGTCAAGTTGTTGCTCTTCATAAACTTGAGGAGGAGCGGAATACCATTATAAGTTGCGTTGAAGTTGCCCACTCTGAGGCTTAATCTAAGATAATTTCTTTGCCCAGAGAGGTGTAAAACAAAGCCTAAGTACTCTTGGAGCTCTGCAAGAAACTGTATGAAGCATATGTTTCCTTAGATAAGGACAAGGAGGCCTCTTGTGTAATAACCGACTTTGCATGGGCAAGGAGCTCTTTTTATCCGTTGACAAGTACAAAGAAGAACTCAAAATGCATTGTGGAAAGGGGCCCTCGATTTTTTGGTAGGTCTTCCACCTTTGAGTTGTTATTATTGATGAGAAATTTTGAGCTCCCCCCCCCCCCCCTTGATGGATTTGCCACACTTTTCAAAGATAAAACATAATAGCTCTTTGTTTGACCAAGGTCTTGATTGTATTCTCCAGGTCAAAATAGATTTATTTTTCCTGCTCTTTGTCCCTATCATCATGCTCCCTATTTTGGCTAATGCAGCAACTCTTTCATTTTTCAATCTTGGTACCTGTTGTTACTGAAAAGTTTCAAATTTTCCATTAACGCCTTTATATTTTTGAAATACAAGCTTATGTTTCATTCTCGAGTTTCCTATGATCCTTCCACTTGCATGGTCAATAGTTGGGAATCTGTGTACAAATTGACTTACTTAATTCCCATCTCTCCCACTGTTTGTAACCATATTACAAGTGTGTCATATTTATCCTTATTGTTTGCTATGTCCATAAGAATAATGATAGGATTGTTCTTTGGTCCCATCACACCGAACCTATCTTTATCCTCAAAAGTCAACAAGAGTTTTGGAATCACACTTGTTACCTGTGATCCACACCCCGAATGATGTTGCTTAGCTATCAAGCTCCTCATAAGTTTTTTTGGTCACTATGTGAGGATCCCGGGCCAGGACTTCCTACATTAGTATATATGATTCCATTTCGTTGGGCATTTTCTCCTTCGGTTCCTTCCAATTTTGGGACCTCTGCAGCCTTGTTCCTTGACTTTTCTTTGCTTATAGATCTTTGCCTTTCATATTCCTTCCCTCTACTCTTCTTAGGAGGTTTAACTATGTAGTCTTTCAAATAACCTTATTCAATCAAACTTCAATTTCATCTTTTAGTTGATAGCAATCTTCTGTTCATGACCCTTAACCTTGTGGGATCGAAAATATTTTTTCGAGTATCTCTTAGATGGGGTAACTCAAGTCTTTTTTGGCCATTGCAACACCTTGTTCCCTTGAATCACCATCAGCACATGTGGTCAAGGGGCCAATAAAATGTATAATGCTTGTATGTTGTGGTGGGAGATCCTTGACGACTGAAGGAGGGAGAACTCCTCTGATCAATGATAAGAAGGCTTGGAATGTGGTTGATTCATACATATTTTGATTTCTCAACGTGAGATGGTTCCAATGCTATTAAAGTCCTTAGATTCTGGTGAAGTTTGCTGGAAATTTAAGAATCAAGGGATGTTGACCGATAGTTAAACGAGGTCAAATGGCATTAACCAAGCCATTATTGTAGACTTGAGAGCGGGGCTATTTCGAAAATGTGTGTTTTATGAATTTTCTCCATGGGGAGGCCGAGGCCTCTGCCACTGCCGAGGGTGTGGTTGTAAGTTCTAATACTTGAGGGGCTTTTGTATAATTTTAGAAAATCTCAAGAGAGGTGTTTGCAGATCAAATATTAAGCGTAACATTGGGATTTCTTGTGCCCCATTAATTTATACATGATTTTGCAAACCTCTAGGGTTGTTTTAGTAATTTCCAATACCTGAGCGTTTTTTTATACATTCAGCAAAACTCAGGAGAGATGATTGTAATTCACCCTTATTATATCCATTTTCTCATGTTTTAAAGCATCTTATAAGTTATTGAATCTTACTTTATCAGCACGTACACTTGAACAATTTATTTTTAAAATGATATTTAGGGGCTTATAATCACTAATTAAAATATTTTCTGATCTTAAAAACTTATAAACATGTAAATATAAGTTTAGTCACACAACATGTGATTGCATTGAAATAAACAATTCGTAGACTTCAGGCCAAATTGCATATTTTATGCGACAAGTAGAGCTTGTCCTTACCCTCCGTTTGGTTCTAGGATTTTGGTAAGGAAAATAAGATGGAAAATTTTTTCTTTGATTCAAATGATAGTACTTTATGCTTTCATTTTTTATCCTTTCCATTTTCCTCCCACTTTTCCTCACCAAAATCCTTGTTCCAAACACATTGTAAGTTTTAATTCCAATTTCACCGTGCGTCCAATAAGTCTTTTTCTGTTTCGTTTTTCATTTTCTTTTTTCTTTTCTTTTATTTTTGTTCTTTTTCACAATTTGATCTCGAGATGATAAGAACCACAATCACAAATACTTGCAAGTTATAGGACAAAAATTGTATTTTACTGTTTGGGTTTGAAAAAAACCCTCCATTTTCTAGAATAGGTACAAAGGTGTTTTGAAAAGCAGTTTTGTGTTTCCCAAACTCAAATGAGAATAAACAATTGTACACTTATAACTTACCATAGATGAAGTATTGGAAAATAAAGGAAACATAACTATAATACAATAAAATAAAAAATATTGTTTTATTTAAAAATTTAAAGTAAAAATATTTTACTATAATTTTTATTAGTAAGTTAAAATCTAAAGTTTTACAAATTAAAATTTTAGTAGCAGATAATATTACTTAAGAAAATTTAAGATTACACAACTTATATATAGTCTGTTATTTTCAGTCATAAATTTTATCTGTTTATTGACTTGTACAAATAAAAAAATTATTTTGTTATTTTATTTAAAATTTAAAAATAAAAAATCATATATAACAACTCTCAAATTTTCAAATTTATATAATTTTATTAGCTAAAAATATTATATGCTATCAAAATAAATTTGAAATATGTAATTAATATATAATTGTCCCAATTCAATTATAAATTCTAAAAACAATTTTTCGTAATTATAAAAACTGACATTCCATACTTATTTTGTGTGTATTATTTACAATTCGAAATAATTTCATAATAACACATTCTACAAGTATTAATTTCATAATTATTTGTTACAAAAACCACTATAAAAAAAAAGGATTTAGCCGCGGATTTTCTCTGTGGCTAATAGTGAGATGGTTAAATTTAACCACAAAAAATCCGTAGCTACATTCCGTGGCTATTAGCCACGGGTTTTTGTTGGCTAATTTGTGGCTAATAGCCACGGAAAATTCGTAGCTAAATTAGCCACGAAAAATCGGTAGCATAAACGTAGCCACGGAAATGGAAAATCGGTGGCTCATATTTAACGACGGAATTTCCGTGGTTATTAATCACGAATTTTTCGTAGCTAATCCGTAGCTAAAAAATAGTAGCTATGCTATAGGCTAACCACTAGACCACTTTAATTCTTTGTGTATAGAATGGTTTTTGTTATCCTTAATATATATTTGTACGGCTTTCTAAATTTAAATTATCTAAAGAAATTCCATTAATTTTATCAATTTTTGTAATTTATTAGTTTTACTAATTTTACATTTTACATTAAATCAATCAAAATTTTAAAATACCTTGCCACTGTCAGATGAGCAGATTCAAAAGTTGACGATTAATCAATTGACACATTTAAATTACTTGAAAATCAAATTAGATATTTAAGGTGATATGATTATATATGTATTAATTGACCAGTTGAATTAATTGAGAAATTTAATTTGAATATTTTATATATGATTATATATATATTAAATGAGAAATTCAATTTGAATAGTTTTTTAGAGAACTAATCACTTAATTCAATAGAAAACAAACCCAAATGTTTGCTTTTATGTATTTAATAAAAAAATCACTAATTTGATATGCTATTCGAAGAATGAATAACTAACTCAATAAAATAATTCAATAAAGTAGTAATAAAAAATCACTAATTTGACTATATGCATACCTATATGTAAGATATATAATTTATTTCATGAAAAAATGCATATTTTGAGTTCAAGTAAATTTTTATTAATAAGCATTTATTGATATTGTTTATTTCATGTTTATTTTTTTTCTTTTCTTTTTTTTTTTTTGCATCACTTTGAAGTTTTTTCAATAACATTGGTTAATTATAGTTTTTATCTCTTGGTTCATTGAAAATGATTCTTCTTAATCCACTTTTTGTTTTTGTTAAAATACATTGTTAAAGTGATAAAATTATTTTTCCTCAAAAATTGATAAAATGGCCATAATATTTTTAAATGAAAATTTTATAAATGAATAATGAAAATCTCTGAATAAAAAATGCATTCTAAAGATGTGATTGGGAGTAGTTACGAAAACTCCGTAGCTAATCCCAGCCACAGATTTAGCCACGAAATTTCCATGGGTAAATGCCACTTTTCTTGTAGTGAACCATCCAGAGAACTTTTGGCATTTTCAGAAACTTAAAAAATCCATTCTACAAAATCTTTCTACAAAATTGTTCTGCAATACAGTCAACACAAAAGCAATCCAAACGCCCCCTTATTTTCCCAAAGTGGCCTATCAATGTGGTTCTACTAGTTGTTTGCTAAAAATTCACAGACACTAAATCCAACGGAGTGGAAGTAGCTACTAAGTGATTAGGGTTTATGCAGTGTGTGTGTGTGTGTGTGTGTTCTCTAGTGAGGGTGTACTAGTGTGCAATGAAGCTTTCCAGCTTATTGCACTTCCCTAAAGAGTGAAGACATATTCGGTCAATGATCTCCTTTTATCAAGATCACCAGCATAATCAGAGTCAACATAACCAACCAAATTACTATTACTCCGTCCAAACTCCAGACAAGCTTCAGAAGTCATGTGCAAGTATCTCAAAAATCCATTTCACCGCATCCCAGTGTGCTTTCCCTGGACAAGACATATATCTACTAACCACACTAACAACATGTGAAATATCTGGGCGTGTACAAACCATAACATACATCATGCTACCAACTGCACTGGGTTAGGGAACTCGGGTCATGTACCTCTTTTCATCATTAGACTTTGGTGATACAGCAGCCGACAATCTAAAGTGCGCAGCCAATAGAATAGATACCGGTTTGGTATTTTTCATACCGAATCTCTCCAAAACTTTTTCAATATAACTCTTTTGAGTTAAATACAGATTCCCACCTTGTCTATCTCTTTTGTCTATCAAACACTTCACTCATCTGCTTCTTTAACTTATCAATATCAGACATATCTTTAGCTGCAATCAACATGTCATCAACATAAAGAAGCAAATAGATAGATGAGCAATCATGAGTTTTTCGAAAATAAACATAACTATCATAGTTGCTCCTTGAATATCCGCTACCAATCATAAAGGAATCAAATCTTTTGTGCCATTGCCTCGGAGACTGTTTCAGGCCGTACAAAGATTTTTTCAACAAGCAAACGTGATCTTCTTTTTCTTTCACAACAAAACCCTTCGGTTGTTGTATATAAATTTCTTCTTCTAGTTCACCATGCAAAAATGCAGTTTTAATATCAAATTGTTCTAACTCCAAATCATTCATAGCAACTAGAGCAAGCAAGACACGAATAGAACTGTGCTTCACAACAGGTGAGAAAATATCATTAAAATCAACACCTGGTACCTGACTGTAACCTCTGGCTACTAACCGTGCCTTATACCTTGCCTTTTCTACTTCAGGAATTCCTTTTCTTTCTTTTAAAGATCCATCTGCACCCCACAATCCTTTGTTTGGCTGGCGGTTTCACAAGTACCCAAGTACCGTTCTTGTGAAGAGACTCAATTTTCTCTTGCACAGAAATCAACCATTTCGAGGAATCTTTTGAAGAAACTGCTTTAGAATTTGTAGCAAGCTCGGCAATAGTATCTATTTCGTCTCCAACAAACAAGGCATATGCGATATAATCAGTATATCGCTGTGGTGGTCGTATTTCTCTTCTTGGTCTATCTCTAGCAATGCATCTTTCCTCCTGCGAGGTGTTTCTTCAATAGTATCAAGCTCTTCTTCTATCAAAGGTCCAGAGCCAGTAGGACTTTCAGACGTCGTAGGTGGACTAAGAATATCAAGCTCCACCTGATTCGATGTACTCTCTGATTTATCTGCATCAGAAGAAACTATGGACTCCTTTCTTGGGGATAGTAGAGCGGACTCATCAAAAGTAACATCTCTACTAATAACAAATTTAGGTGACTTAGGATCAAGACACCACAACCGATATTCCTTCACCCCAGAAGCATAACCGAGAAAAATACACTTTTTAGCTCTAGGTTCTAATTTTCCTTCATTAACATGCATATAAGCAGGGCATCCAAATATTCTCAAATTTGAATAGTCAGCAGGTTTACTGGACCATACTTCTTCAGGAGTTTTCAACTCGATTGTTGTAGACGGTGTGCGGTTCACCAAAAAACAAGCTATGGAGACTGTTTCAGCCCTAAACATTTTAGACAAGCCAGCATTGGAAAGCATACACCGAGCACTTTCCAAAAGAGTTCTATTCATGCGCTCTGCTACGCTATTTTGTTGTAGAGTGTTAACTACAGTGTGATGCTTGGCAATCCCTTCAGCTTCACAAAACCTGTTAAAATCTCCACTACAAAACTCCAAACCGTTGTCTGTTCGGAGTCTTTTGATTTGCCTTCCAGTTTGCTTCTCAAAGCCTTCCACTTCTTGAAAGTATCAAGCACATCATTTTTGTGCTTCAGAAAATAGACCCAGACCTTTCGTGAAAAATCATCAATAAAGGTCAATAAATATTGAGCTCCTCCTTTTGATGGAACTTGTGAATATAATCCAAAAAACTTTTAGTTCTATGAATTCCAGTGCCAAAGCTGAGCCGCTTCTGCTTTCCGAACACACGATGTTTACAGAAATCCATTTTTCCTGTGCTCTGGCCACAAAGAAGACCTCTTTTACTCAACAAGGTCAAACCCTTTTCACTCATATGCCCAAGTCTCATATGCCATAATTTTGTAATATCAGTATTTGACATAGATGATGAGACTGCTGCAAAGCCTATAACAGTAGAGCCTTGTAACACGTACAAGCTACCTGCTTTTCTAGCTTTCATGACAACCAATACACCTTTGCTTACTTTCAATACTCCACCTTCACCTAAAAACTTGCACCCATTGGCATCCAGGGTGCCTAATGAGATGAAATTTTTCTTGAGATCTGGAGCATGTCTGACATCAGTCAATGTTCTGACAATCCCATCGTGCATTTGGATCTGGATCGTTCCAATAACAATAGTTTTGCATGGAGCATTATTCCCCATCAAAACAACTCCTCCGTCAATAGACTCATTTATAGAAAACCAGTCCCGATTGGGATACATATGATAAGAACAACCCGTATCCATAATCCATTCATTGTTGAATTTGTCCTGCTTCTCTGCCACAAGAAGCACATCAACGCAACCTCCGTCTTCAGCAATACTCGCGTTGCCAGAATCTTCATTCTTTTCTTGTGGAGCGTTTCTCTTCTTTTGCAACTTATCACAATTTTTGCGAACGTGCCCTGGTTCTTTACAATGCTAACATACAACGCCTTTACTTCTAGGTTTTGATCTAGATTTTGGCCTGCTTTTATTGACTCCTCTTTGTTTGGACCTCCCTCTTGTATATAGGCCCTGTGCCTAACTATCACTAGTTTGACCAGTGATATCATGATCAATTTTTGCTTTGGTCTCCAAAGCAGATTTAACATCTTTTAGAGAAATAGTATATTTTCCATACAACATGTTTTCTCTAAAATATATATACGAAGGGGGTAATGAACAAAGTAGTAACAGGTCTTTATTCTCGTCATCAATTATGACATCTAGATTTTGCAAATACATAATAATAGATTCAAACTCATCAATATGAGAACTCAAAGGTGTACCTTCACTCATTCGTAGTGAATATAGGCATTGTTTCTTGTACAACTTATTTGTGAGAGTCTTTTTCAAGTAGAGAGATCCAACTTGTCCCAAAGATCTTTCGTTGTCTTTTCGGCGATCACATCGCCGAAAACTTCATTTGACAAAGACAACTGAATAGCCGAGCGGGCTTTCTCATCCATCTCCTCCCATTTATGATCCAACATGGCCTCTGGCTTTACACCGGTCAAAGCCTTTTGAACTCAATTCTGAACAAGGGCGGCACGCATCCTCACTTGCCATAATGTGAAATTGATCTTTCGATCAAATTTCTCGACATCAAATTTTGTCGTCAACATCCTAACTTAATAGGAAATATCAAAACCAATGTACCAACAACCAGGGCTCTGATACCAGTTTGTTAGACTAGCACCCGAATCTAGTAGTATATGTATTTAAATAAACGACAATAACTTGATAATAGAATGAACGGAATTTAAAATGACACAATATTTACGTGGTTCGGCTAATAACAAGCCGACATCCACGGGCGAGGAGCGATTCCACTATAAGAAGATTTACAGAGAATTACAACAATTAGAGAAAATATTCTCTAATTAAACCCGAAACCCAAGAGAACAACCTCACAATTCTCTCACAAAGAATTTATCTCTCAAGTGTTTCCCAACTCTCTATTTTTCAAAGTTCTCAAAGAACTTGACTTTTGTCTTGAAGCTCTCTAACTTCTTCATTTTTTACAAATGAATGGCCAAGCTCATCTATTTATAGGCAAAAAGAGATGAGATAAACATCATTTATTTCTAATGGATAAACATCATCCAATGTTACTGGATAAGCATCATCCATTTCTAATGGATAAACATCATCCAATGTTAATGGATAAGCATCATCTATTTCGAATTGATAAGTATCATCCATTTCTAATGGATAAACATTATCCAATACTAATGGATAGACATTATCCAATTTCAAGAAGAATTCAATTTAAAATTTGCTTCTTTACAAAAATTGAGGCCATCATTAAAATCAAGTCATAATAACATAAATGACTACAATATAAACATTATTTGGAATTGTATACTAACCCAAAAAAAAAGAGTAATTAATAGAGGAATTTTCAATAACTTTTGATTTTGACAATGGATGGTGTTTGCATAAATTTTTGATAGTGAGTGATGGCTACGACCTTGTAACGTTATAGAGCGAATGCATTGATAACCTCATCTTGAGCCAAATGGGCATGGCTACAAACACTCATATAACGGTTTTTTATCTATTGAACTAAAGCTAATATTTGTTCATTTGAGCTGAAAGAATTAGAGAAATATTAACTTCTTGATTGAACGAGTTGTTGTTTGATGTTGTGTTTGTGTCGTGTTTTTGTCGATGATGTTCCAGCTTCCTTTTATAGACTTTCAAGTTACAACCACTTTTCCCTTATTTGGAGTTAGGTAGCTTGCCTTGACTAGATCAGTCGAAATGACCAGTCCTTCTTATTTATTGAGTCTGGCAGTTATGCCACTTTATTTGAATTTAAAATTTTCAGTATTGCTTGGCCTTTTATTTTAGGCATGTTAGTTATAATAGTGCTTGATTTCAAACAATCTTGTTATTATCCTAACAACCTCTAAAAGTAAGGGATTAATGCTGACTTTATTATTTTTATTCTCTTTTATTTTCTGCCGGCCTGGGCTTATGGGCTTCCAACTTATTTTGGCCTAGGCCTCTAACATGGGCTGTTCTGTATGTGTCAAAGTGACCTGGACCTTATTAATTTATTTCGGCATGGCAAAAAGAACAAAAAAATTGGCCCATTCTGATTTTATACAAAAATTCATTTTTGGGGCAAAATAGATGGTCATTGAAATATGGATTTGCTGTATGCATTACTAATTTAAAGATAAATATCATCAACCAACTACCAGTTGGTCTAGTGGATAAGACGCTAGATCTCTTAAGCAAAATCCAGAATTCGAATTCTGGTGCTGTAAATGGAGCAATTGGGTTGGGAGGGTCACCCCCATAATGGGCCTCTGTAGTACTTGATCCGGATTAGTTGGCCAATGAGTCGGAACCGAGTGGTTGAGACCCAAAAATTTCAAAAAAAAGATAAATATCATCAACTAAAATATTGATACTTCGATTTCAATTAATTAATTTTAAAATTAAATTAAAACAAGAGATTGGATAGAGAGATGGAAATTTTGATTTGTTCCCTTGTTTAAGATTTTTAAATGTTGCTTAAGTGAGGGTTAGTTGCACTAACTTAATTACATCGAGCCCAAAAGCAAGTTGGCTCGAGGAGGAGAGAAGACAACAGGCCTATAGTTACGTGAATCAATGAAGACCCATTAAATAACCCCAACAAACAGCCTCCATGGAATGTGGATAGGGCTTTCTCTCTTATCCGTCCGTTCCTGACTCACCCCTTAATAGTTTGTCACCAATTCCCTTTCTCTCTTCCCACCCCAGCTAAGCCCCCACCATGTTCGTGCACAAGGACTCCTTTCGGGTCAATCAGTTTTACTCCACCAACCTCTCAACTCGTGGGTACTTTATTTGTGGTCAAAATTAAGACTAATATGTTTTTGATAATTTATTACCCATTTCTCACCTCAATTTGTAAGACTAATTTGGGTACTCCACCAACCTCTCAACCTCTCAATTTTTTTTTGATAATTTGATAATGTTTTGATAATATTTGTGCACAAGGACCGTCCATCTTTGCATCGCAGTGATTTTTCCAAACCCAAACAGTAAAAAACAATTTGGGTCCCATAACTTGAGGTATTTGCGATTTTGGTTCTAATTTATAGAACTTATGATTCTTTTGGTAACAGCTAACGGGATCTCAAATCGACACCAAATTATAAAAAAGAAAAAGAAAAAAATAAATAAATAGAAAAGGATTTATTGGATACACTATAAATTTGGAATTAAAACTAAAGCAAGCTCTATTTATCGCATCAAAAATGCAATTTACCCTAAAGTCTAACAATTGCTTATTTCATTGCAATCAAATGCTGTTTGACAGAACTTATATTTACATGCTCATAAGTTCTTGGGATTATAAAATATTTTAATTAGAGATTTTAAGCTCTTAAATATCTTTTTAAAAATAAATTGTTCAGGTGTACATTTTAATAAAGTAAGATTCAACAACTTATAAGATGCTTTGAAACATGAGAAAATGGATATGGTAAAGGGTGAATTACAATCACCTCCCCTTTAGATTTGTCGAAATACAAGAAAAACCCTCATTTATTGGAAATTATTAAAACCGCCCTCGAGAGTTGTAAATTATGTAAAAGTTAATGGAACACGAGAAATCTCGATATTGCCCTTAAGTTTTATTTACAAACACTTCCTTGATATTTGCTAAAATTATACAAAAACTCCTCAAGTATTGGAATTTAGAACCCCGTCCTTTGCGGCGGCGACCTCCCCACATCAAAAACTCATAAAACACACATTTTCCAAACAATCCAGCTCTTAGGCCCGCAGTGTTGCCCGGTCAATGCCGTTTGATCTCATTTAATTAATGGCCAACACGTTTCCATTATCACATTTTCCACGAACTTTGCCAGAATCTGATGATGTCAAAGCCATTGGACTACCTCGCTTCAAAGATTTTGGATTTGCAAGAGTCAATTGCGTTCCAAACCTTTTGTAATTTTAGCAAATTCGAGGGGATGTGTGTAATTCACCATTTTGTCAAACAATTAGTCAAAATATTGAAGGAGGGTATTTTGGAACAAGAGATATGGTTATTCTTCCATTTGCTCTCTTGGGAAAATACACTGATGACAAGCTCGTATTTGTTTCATTTGATTTCTTGTAGCTCAATTATAAGCTAGAAATTGTCTGGCTATTCTTCCATTTTCTCCCTTCGGTCCCATACACAGTCCTCAATATCTCTTGGGGAGTTCTGCCATATGAGAGGGAGTTATGATCGGCCGATACAAATTGCTTGTAGCATGGTTTTCTGCACCAAGATATGGAGGTACAATAATTAATGCTTTCATCCCTTAATCCACACATTGCAATTCCGTTTCTCAACTCAGAAATTCATTTTTTTTTTAAATGGATACACCATCTTTGAAGCCCTTTGATAAAGGTACCCTCTTATAACTGCATCTTGCCCTGCTTCAACCCCCAATAGCCCTGCCAAAAGCTGTGCCACTGCATGTAAGTGCTTGCATGTTTCTTTTATGTAGTCATAACTATTATTTAGCAACCTCTGTATGCATTTTGCTACGGGCCAAAAGCTACAACTTTATGCATACTAGCGTTTGAATACATTTCAATGCGTGTGAAAAATAAAAATAAGATATAGTTTAATTATATATTTGAATTTCAATAATATAAAATTATAAAAAAAATTTATTTAATTTTACATATGAATCTACACATTTTACAATACAAGATAAAACATGCGAGAACTAGTTGGGACTGCTTCCAATTAAGGCTGTTTAATGTTTAAGTTAGTAAGCTTAGAATGAAGTATCGAGGAGAGTGTGAGAGATTTGGAAATAATAAATGGTTTACCTACTCTAATAAATGTTGAATGTATTTATGTGCAGGGACGGAGCTAGAATTTGATTGGGGGGAGGGCAAAATTTTTCGAGATCATTAGGTATTAAAAAGTATAAATATAAGGGTTATGTATAATATTAATATATAAAATAACAAAAGTTATCATATTTATACGTATATGACCAATTAAAAATGCTACAATCAAAATAATATATAAAAAATGATATTGAAAAAAATAACAAGCTATTCTTTGTTTCAAAATAAACAAATATAGCGGATAATGAATTGTTTTTTAAAAAATACTAAACAAAGATATTTTTAAAAATAAAAATAAAATTGGCATAAATCCACATATTGATATATAATCAAAGTTCAAAAAGTATTAAAATAGATTTCTCTCTCTCTCTCTCTCTGTTCTCATAATCAAAAAATATATTCAAAGCTCAAAAAATATCGTTAATTTTTTTCCGCCATAACATTCTCCAAATTACTCCCGATTAAATACAGAGTGTCAAATTAGTAAGATTCCTTCTAGTTCAATAACCTAACAAATTAACATTAAGACTTATTAAGTTTAATATTGAACAACTATCAAAATTCATACCAGCAATCCTAAGATTCAAATCTTTATAGGAAAATTAATTACAAATAGAAATAATAATAAATAAATGTATAAATTCCAAAATTAGAACACAATATCTTTTTGTGCTTTGCTTTTGAAGAAAAAGTTGAATACTGTAGGGTTTGTGAGAAAAGAAAATTTATAATAGAATTTTTGGTGTTTTAATTGGGATAGAAGAAAGAAGTAAAATCTACTGGAATTTTTAATATTTTAATTTGAAGAGAATAAGGAAAGAGAAAGGAAAAAGAAAGAGAGAGAATTTAATTATTATGGTAAATGATATTAGGTAAAAATAAATTACCAAAAATAAAATAGAGTAGAAAAAAATAAAAATTATTTTTGTAACTTATATAAAAGTCAAAATTTTATACTAAAAAAATGGATTTTTAAAAAATTAAGGGGGGCAGCCATTGCCACCAGCCCCCCCTCCCCTACTTCCATCACTGTTGAGATGTGGAGATGGTGGATGGAATTTGGGAGAAGAGGTGGAGCCTTCCCATTGTTTGTTGTGATTTATATGTACTTGCCTGTTGTAGCGAAATAAAGGGGTGGTATGTATTTTATGAGAATATATAATTAGTAAATAATATATAGGAATGTATATTTAGATTAGTGTGAAATATTTGTATACTTTTTCTAATATGTTGCCTATGTTTGAAATTTTGAAATAGTTCAAATTATAGGGGAGACTCTGTCAAATTATTGTAAGATTTCTAACAATGAATAGTTAGAGGATATAATAATCAAACATAACATTTGCATAATAATAAATTAATCTGTAATATGTAGATAGATATACCCACGCATAGGATGTGGGTGTATATAGAAGGACTAGATGAATAGTTCGGGGCTTTCAAAATCGTTCATGCTCCCCGGCCATCTCGCCTCAGCCCTAGGGGGACATACATGCTGTGACATCGCTCATGCTCCCCATCAAGGACATCCCACTCCACAGATGTTTCCGTCACAGCCAAATGTGAACCCCGCTAATGTTGGAGGCGACAACAAAGATGACTATGATTACTTTGATGATTAGTAGTAGTTAGATATTTTTATTTGTGGTGTGAAAAACGTTTTTTTGTTTTTATTGATATTATGTGTTTTATATTTGAATTGTGTTTGGAAAAATATGGGATATTAAAATAATATGATATATATTATTGCGTATTTGTCAATTCATTTTAGCTGTTTGTATTTGCAGGTGTAAACAAACATACGTTAAAATTATATTTATTTTTTTAAAAAATTAAATTTTCAAAAAAATAAAAATAAAAATTCGGGGGAAAACTGGTTGAATTTCACATTCCTAGGGCGGTTTTTCCAACTGAACAAATTCCATCAGAATTCCACTGAAAAATGCCGTTTTTCCTGTAGTGACTATCTTATCGCAATTTGACCTCTCTCCACCAAACAAGAATTTCTTGCTCCGTCCCTATAACCATTACCAAGAAATGAGAAAAAGAAAAAAAAAATGTTGGGTTTTGGGGTGGGGGTGGGGGTGGGGGGTGGCTGGGATGCTCAATCAAGAATGGAGTCAGAATACATTATTTGGAGGCTAATTGAATTACTATAAAATATAAGTGTCATCTACAACAAGACCTCATCCACGATAATCAAATTACCATGTTGTTTGTAACTTTCATAACATTGACATTACCAAATTCTTTCGCAACTTTCATAATGATACTCACACCCTCTGAGTTTGCGCATTCTGAAAACTCATATCAAAAAATACAAAAAGTTCAAATTGCACCCGATTAAAAGTACTTAAAACTAAAAATTAAAATATCTATATTTTGTAAAGACATATTTGCCTCTCAATTCACTGAAAAGGGAAAACTATGGCTTTCTCTCTACTCATTGTTGCACTTAAATAGAAGAAGGAAAAACCTGCATTTTTTCTTTCACCAAAGGCCCTCAATAAATCATACATCCTCCATTGGGAATCTTTTAATACTAAAGTTTTGCATATTTTGTCGAAGAGTTTGGGTGATGTTATATGCCAAAAATTCACGAAATGCCAATGTAAGGTAACGCTTGCTGAAAGGTAAAATTTAGAGAGAATGTCACTGTAATTATTAAAGTTAAAAGGGGATACAATATCATAGGAGGTTGAGTGCAATTAACAATATAAATTAAAATAACAGTTTTATTATTATTATTATTATTATTATTATTATTATTATTATTATTATTATAATAAAAAGGGAGATGCCCCTTTAACGATTTCTTTTTCCTTCTCTCTCTCTCTCTCTCTCTCCTCTTCCCCACACTACACATTCTCTTTCTTTTACTTGTTTAATTATCACTTCTCTGTCATATTATTAAATAATTTTCACTCTCTTATATGATTGTTTTAATTATTTTTAGGCCGTATATTTTAATTTTATTTTCTATGTTTTAGTTTTATTTATTTTGAATTTAATAAGTAGTAAAAAGTTTGTATTCATAAGATGAAAATAAATACTTATAATTTTGTATATCAGAATTTAAATATAATTAAAAATTATAATTATTTTATTTTATTTTACACCACATGCCGTTAGGCCGCTCTCCCTTAATTTGACGAAATTGCACCTTCTTTTCTTTTTAAGCCATAACTTATGCTATGGTTTTTAATTTTTTACATGATTATTTGGATGTGAAGAAAATGAATGAAAATAAAATAAACAAATAGTTGTAATATTTTCCTTTCATTTTTTGCTTAATTTTGGGAGAGAAAAAAAAAAAAAAGAATTGGTGGGCCCCACGTGATTTTTTTTTTCCTTTCCTTCCACTTCTCCCTTAACCAAACTAAGGAAATAATTTTTTTTTTATTTTATTTTTCTTCCTTTCCCTCCCCGTCCCCCATTTTCCTGCTTATCGAACAAACCATTAATGACCTTTCTCATCATATAATGCGAGCAAAATTTTGAGAGATCTAAAAATAGAGCGATTGCCAAGAACATAAGAAGAAATCCTTGCGATCAGTTCATCCCCATTACATAAACTCCATTTCATTTGCTCGGCTTTCATTTCATTAAGATTTCTTGTACTTACAATTAAATGATACCGTATGTTCGTATTCATGTTCATGTTGAGATTCTTTCGCTTGCATCCACCAAAGAATCATTTCAACTGGAATTTGGTCATTCACCATGGATAAAAGTCCCCATTAAGCATCCATGGTTGAGTGGTTCAATCGCTCATAAATTGGCAAATTTGTAGGTTCAACTCCTGCTGCATTACATGAAAATGAGTAAATTTGTAACAATATAACAAGTGATAGTAAAAAAATTGTCATTAATTATATACATTCACTACAAAAAAAGTGACCTTTTGTAACAAAAGATTTCATTACAAGAAGTCTATTTTTTGTTACTATAACTTTTGGTAACGAATATTTTCGTTACCAAAGTTCATCCCATAAAGTCCGTCGCCAAAAGTTCTTGTAATGATTTTTTTTTGTTTTCGTTATGTTTTTGTAACGAATTATATTTTTCGTCACAAAAAGTTATTTTTTTGTGAAAAAAAATTTTGTCACAAAAAAGCCTCCAGACCCAACTCCAGCCCTTGATCTTGACCTGCACGCGACCCGGTTAGAATTTTTTCCTTTGTAGCTGGAGAGATTCGAAGTTCAGACCGCGTGTATAATTTGTGCAAGGGCCACCATTGCGCCAAGTGCAATTTCGTGGATTTAGGTGTGTTTTCTACCTACATTATTAATTTTAATTTTTTTAATTAGTTAGTTAATTATGTATTAATTAAATTAATTCAAATAATCATAAGGGCTTTGTTAGTTAAAACTCGTACTATACTTATGTAGTACTCATAAATAGGAATAATTAAAAAATACTTTTGTTTTTCATACGTATTGTGAACTTAACTAATAATATTCATAAATTTTAATGTAACAATGTTTAATATACCATATTCTATATAATATACTTGATAAAATAATACTTTCATTTTATGAAAATTTATTAAATTTGTTTCAAATTTTATAATATATAAAAATATTTATTGGTATAATATATCAAAATTTATGATAATTATAAATTGAATATCGTATAAATAACAATTTGTAATACTTCATAAAAATATTAATAATTTTATATAATTTATATGATGATTATAAATTAAATAATTTAATGAATAGTTTTAAATAATCCAGTTTTTATTATATATATATATATATATATTACATAAAAAACATAATTTATGTGAACATAATATCAAAATAAGTTGTATTTTTTACTCTCAAATATATTTTCACTTTCATATTGTGCTCGTGCTTTTAATAAATCGTAGAATAGCCGTTTGCGTAATATTTAGCCAATTTTGTCACCGTACCTTTTGAAAAATATTTGTTATATGTACGCATGTGTTGAGGTGCAAATATTTTACATGTCCGATATTTAACTATATCTAAGATTATGTATGACTATATATATATATATATATATATATATTAATTTATTAATTTGTAAATTTTTAATTTTTTTAGCCAATTAAAATACATGGGTAAAAATCAAAATTACAAATGAAATTTTAATACCCATCCAAACACTTTTTTTTTTTCACTGAAGTGCTATTTTTCTTCAAAAAATAAATGTTTCTTCTCTAAAATAAGCATGTCCAAACGGATTTCAATAGTCCATTGATATCAAAGACACAAAGAGTTTATTAAAAAACCTTTTAAATATCAAAGCACATCGAGACACAATTTTTTTTCTTGTACTGCTAGATGTGTGCCAGTGGAACCCTCTAATAAGATTATTGCAATTAATTACATATTAATAGAATCTCACCGTCTATACATAACGAATTGGTGTGGTATATTTCAATGGCAATTACTTCTTGTATCTTAGTTCTCATATCTCTCCTAAATATTCTCGCACCTCTCCTACCTGTTTTAAACTATTGTCATCATATTGGCACTTTGGGGCGTCATATTTGAACACTTATGCATCTATCTCATGAAATTACTGCATTGAGTGTGAATCTTGGGGTTTTGGGATGGAATAATCTATTTCTATTCCGAAACAAGTCAAATAATCACTTGGGTTATGCTATTTGCATGCATTTGCTCTCTATTTTTAGCATCAAAAGATATATTTTCCAGAATATGTGTATATTTAATTATTATGGATGTATTAGTGAAGATAAAAAATTACTTTATGTCAAGTATTGTTAGATCTAATTAATATTGTAAATATGATTTAAAAATGTGTGATACGATAGACTAAAAGAATCAAGAATAGAAATAAATAAGGTTCTGATGAAACAGTGGGCTAAATAACTAGGCATTGATCTGTCATTTCCAAAATGTAAAAATAAATAAATAAATAACCTTTGAAAACATATATATATATATATATATATATAAGTGAGTTCCGGATGTATGCTTCAATAGTATGTGTACATAATTATCCAAAAAAAAGAATAGTATGCGTACATAATCACAAAGATTGACAAGAAGAATGGTTGATAAAAACATATTTGAAAACTAATCTAAGGAAAAGAATATATTTAAATGCATCAAAGCACATAATTAAATTAAGACTCTAGTTTTACAAAAAAGAAAATATCCTCGTAACTTGCTGAAGTAACGAGTCCTGAGAACAACTTATCTACCCACAAAAAGTTAACAAGTTAATTAATCATATTTTTATTCAAAAATTATATTATTTTCTTTTTTAATAATTGAATTAGTTCATAACTCTTGCAATTATATTTAAAAGAGCAAATACTTCAAAAAAATGATATAATTGTCACTCATGTACGAATAAAGCATGTGTTCCTTAATCATGCTTGAAAATTATCCACATGGGAACAAATTAAAATAAAAGGATACTACTTGAATCTGATTTGGTCGAACCCAATTAGCATACGAAGTAAAACTCACTTTCTTTTTACAAACTCCCAGAAATCTTCCACTAAACAACCTCTTTTAGCAAGAAGAACAATAGCATCACTTCAAATATGAAGAATTACTAGGTCCATAAAAGGAACACACATAATTATTCATTAGATCAAAATATCCAATACCTACGTAGAATGCATGATCATCATATTTGTGTCCAATATTCATTACTTATGAATTGGCTAGAAATTGTCTGGCTATCCTTCCATTCGCCCCCTCTGGGAAGAACCCGCCGGGAACATGCTCGTCTCCGGTGCCATACACGATCCGTAGGATCTCCGGGGGACTTCTGCTGTAGGAGAGGGAGTTGTAATTGGCCGATAGCACGTTGCTTTCGGTCCGATTCTCCGCCCCGAGATATGGCGGTACTATAATGCCCTCATCCTTTATTCCACACATTGCCAATCTGTTTCTCAATTCGGAAATTCGATTCGTGAACTCTGCCACAGTGTGATTGTATGGATGAACCACCTCCGTAGCCCGTTCGTAGAGGTACCCTCGTATCACTGCATCTTGCCCGGCTTCAACCCCAAGTAGTCCTGCCAAAAGCTGTGCCCACATCTCCATGTAATTGCAATTTGTTCATATATAATTAATAAGGGTTAATTACACTCACATCCCTTCAAAATGCCAAGATTACCAACTCCTTTCCTCAACCTTCCATAATTACAATAATCTCCCCCTTGAATTTGCATAATTACGAATTACGAAACAAAAGTACTGTAAAATAACCTAATTATGTAAATTAAAAATAATGAAAATACCATATCTTTTTTAAGGATGATTGAGTTTTTCGGTGTTTAGAGATATGTTTAAATAATATTCTTCATTAAAAATCTTAATGGAACCAAAAGTTTGTTAAATGGAAAAATTTGAAGGAAAGTTATTGTAATTATAGAAGATCGAGGGAGCAACTCATGATTGGATATTTTAGAAGGGATATCATTGTAATTAACCCTAATTATACTTCGCCCATTTTATGCCACTAAGCTTAGTTAAACGATACTATCATTTAAATTTTAAAATACTTTTAATTTGTTGTAGCATTTGATAAGGTATTTGATAATTTTATCAATTTTAACCAAATTGCAATCATTAGGAAAAGGTGTTTGTAATTTATCACCCATTTGTGTAGTTACATAACTTTTAAAGTGAAGGATAGTGACCATCGAAATCAAAACTAGTCATAACACTAAAACAAATGTGATATTAGGTAGCTAATTTATTTGCCTTTAAAATCCCAAAATGAGTCTATTAATATAAAAAGAGACATTTCGAAAAACAATCCATGTAGTCATAGTTGCAAGAAAAATAGAGGTCTTTTATTCAAATTGCCGTGTATAAAATTTTTAGAAGCAAATATTCATAGGATTCGGAGATTTGATTGAGTTTGCCTTTAGCTATTGATAATAAAGAACTTTTTTAACTCAATTTTTGGACCAATCTTTACTTCCACTCAGTTAATATACCTCCAAAACAAGTATTTTTTTATTTTTTTTTTATTTTTCAAAGTACGGCGAGTGAAATACACTTGCATACATATAAGAAGAGTCTCAAATACCAACCAAACTTTGACTTGAATAATAATTTTTTATTATAGTAGAGTACCCACTCACCCGTTTGGTAACATAGCCGTTGATGAAGGGATTGGTGCCCACATAGCCCAATATTCCCACATATGGAACTACGTAGGAAGCCAACATGTAGCTGAGGCTGTCGCGGTAAGGATCAAAAGGTGGCACCAATTCATAACCAAATGCCTCATTAAGTACCTTTGCAAAGTTTTCAGCACTGAGATCCAATAGGGGTCTAGGAAATCCACCAACTGTCGTTTTAAGGGCCCTGCAGTTTTTGTATCATATTCTACTTGTTAGTTCATATATTGTGGGGAAAATCTCATTTTTAATTTGGTTCTTGTTTATTTTTAGTACTATTCATTATGAATTTTTTAAATTTAGTTCTGTATCTTTTCTTTTTGGGTTAGTTGCAGTCACCCCCAACTTATTGGGTGTTTTTGCATTCCGAAATGACAGAAAACAATCCCTCATCAATTCAAAACATGCGTAGACACCATGCATCTCGTGTTATTTTTGATGGAATTTGATGGAATATTCTCTTTTTACTCTCCGTAATTAATACAGAAAGGGATCTGAACACATTTTGAATTGGTAAAGGGCTATTTATGCTCGCCTACAACAATGATTAGAGGACAAAGTGCAAAACAACTTATAGGTTCAGGGTGCGAACAAAATTAACCCTTTATTTATTTATTTATTTTTTTTTTCTCAAATTTAGTTTTGCTTCACATTTATGTTAAAAACAACAAAACAACAAACCACACACGTCACTGTCAAAATAATTTTCCCTTCAATTCCAAAATCAAAACTTCACATTTATGTGTGTGGCTCTTGTATTTTGCTGTCAAATGTTAAAAAAAAAATGCGTTTAATGGCAATTAAGATCACCTAAGGTGGCCAACTTCTTGAAAGGCGAATTCTTCGATGATATTTCTTGTGACGAAATCAAGATTTGCTTTCTGAGCACCGATTGGCGGAGGGCCGCCCATGACCAACTCGGGCGCAACTTGGTCGAGTCCATAGCCGAGTGAACTCCACATGAATAAGTCGGCCTCTAAGTGTTCCAAATTCTCTGCAAATTGCATCATGTCTATATCTGTTACGTGCACTGGGATTCCAAACTCTGGATACGTTGGGGGGCATATAGGATTGGACTCAGCCGTGTGATTATGAATACTTGAAAATATTGACATAATCAACATGAAAATAAAGTTAGAGATTGAGGGTGAACAAAGCGCCATTCTTGTATGTTTGTGTTTGTGTGTTTGTGGGAAATAGAGGGCTTTGATTTTGTGGATGTTATGGAAATGAGATGGTAAGACTATTTATACATACTTGACAGCCTTTGCAAACACACTAAAAAAAATATATAGTTATAATATCAAAGCATTTCCTGAAATTTGCTCAATTACACAGAACCTCCTTTTTAATTGAAATTACAATTACCTCCCTGTCACTAACTAATAAACGAGCTTTTTTTAGTTAGAGCAAATAACAACTGGTACTATTTGTAAGTAAGACGGAAACAAATAATTGTAATAAATAAAGGATATATATATATATATAATTGAAATAAACCTTAAGGGGGATTTAAAACATTTGAATTTAAATTAATTAGTAACTATTTATAACTATTGACATCCTTATATTGACAATATAGCGATAAAAAATTAGTAACATAATTTGTAATAAGATTTTCCTTGTTTCTAAGTTGCCATCATAAGGGTTGTTACAATTGATCACAGGTTTAAACACAAGTTATAGTTAACATATACCTTGTAAAAATAATTTTTTTGATGGACTAAAATTTTTTCCATCTAGCTAATATGCAAAATCGATGATAATTTTTACGTTATTAGCCAATATATTGTCACTAACTTTTCTCTTTCTTGTACTGACACCCTATCCCCAAGCCCCCAAGTAACTGAAAAGATAGAAAATTGTGAAGAGAGTACAAAGTTAGGAGAACATAAGTTACACCAATAAAAATGGCCTAAAATTGGTTTGTTACATTGAAGGGTCAGTATTTCTATATTAGAAGCCATGTTAATTACACTGAATAGTCTTCTTCTGTTTGTTTAATTATATGCATCCTCCGATAGTTTTACTTCGGTTAGTTAGCCTATGACCTATCAATCAAGCTAACCACTTGCCAGTCTTTTATTTTACTTATAATGATCGATCACTGTAGCACTTTCCAGTAACTATATATAATTACGTACGTAAATATCTGGGGTTTTTTTCCTTTCAAAATTCAACATGCTCTGTTGTAACTTATTTTATTTCCACCTCATTGTTATCATCTTATGCTGATTATTACACATTGTTGGATGATGTTATAAGTTAAATTTCGGTAAACTTTTTAAATCACTCTTGCATCGTGTTGGATGATATAACGCAGGTTAATTTAGTAATCATTTTGTATTTCCAACTTTTAGCCACACCGCTTTTAGACACATACCAGATCCGTGGCTAACGATTTAGCTACGGATTTTTTGGCGAAATCCGTGGCTAATCACAGTTTTTTTGTAGTGTTTCTTGAGGAACTTTTGCGGTGAAAAGTATAGACTCAAACAAGTCTTGTGGAGTTATCATTAGGTGGCAGTTCATGAAAACAAGTCTTAGAGCCTTGTCCCCAAGATTGTCTGTCAAAATGAATTAAATCATTCAAGCTATCATATACTATCGATCTTTCTTAGTTTCTCTTATTCAGATTTTTTACTCTCCCTTGGTTGTCTAGCTTTCATTCTTGAACTTGTATCATAGCCGTGTTAGTATCTTTTTGAGTGAAAATAGACTTAAATTTTAAGTGAAAGCTTAGGTAGCGGAAGTAGACTTTAGCTAAACCACTTAAAATTGTTGTGCATGTGCTACCTATTGTTTTGCACATTAAGTTGCTATATTATCTGACCCTAAATTTAGTATATATACAAGCAATCGTTATTTTTATGCAAACTTGGTTTTTCAACTATGATAAATATTTTCATAGAACATTTTTGTCTTTCGCTTTGTTTACAAAGTCCTTCGAAAGGTTTTAAGCACCTTCAAAGGCGTTCCTACCTTTTTTAATCTTCAACCACTTCGTTGTAAAACGCGATATCGATGATGAAATACAATTTTAAATAGAGGACGCAACTTAATCGGATACGTTAGCTTTGAATTACTTAACAGACTTTCCTCAACACATGAAAATTTACTTTGTTTTGCAAAATTTAAGGGGATCGTTTTTCGTTGCCTTAGCAAGCATTGCTCATGCTGCCACTAAATCTTCATTTAAGACACATAACCACAAAACTGGATCAAAGGAAAAAAAAAAAAAAAGAAAAAGAAAGTACAAAAATTGGCACTGGTTAGTTACGCCTAATGTTTGCTCAATTGTACGCCAAACCTAGTTATGTATATATACTATACATGATATCCAGCTATACTTAATTTGTGCAATTGTGCCAACAATTCATGACTTAGTACTGTGTTTGATGACAAAGACAATGATTGTGAGTTTTAACAACTCATAGCCAACTCTAGATTCCTTTTTATTTTTATTTTGTGACTTTTCTATATAAATGGGTTTTTACAAAAATCATCCTCTAAATTTGGGGTGCTTAAGTTTTTATCTTTTATGTTTGCATTTTTCAATTTTAAGTTATTTATCTTTCAAAATTTTCAATTTTAGTCCGATTTTGAACTAATTTGGCGAGATTAGCCAACGTGGCATAAAAATTTGGGATTTTTTAATTTTCCCACCCTGTATGCTAATGTGGCGTTGATGTTGGCAGTGACATTATATTTAGATTTTACATGAAGATGTTCTGGCATTTTTCTTGATGACATGGAGAAATGTTGGCATCTTAAAAAGAAAACAAAAATTAAACAAAAAATTACCTCATATTTTTTAAAATGTATATTTACAAGTATTTAATTTATATAAACAAATTAAAACTTAATTAATTAAGGAAAAAAAAACCCTTCTTGTTCTTCAAACACCCCCCCCCCCAACCCCACCACCCCTTTTATTTCGTCAAGCAGCCTCCCCCACCCCCCAAATTTCTTCAGCCCCAACCCCCTTTATCTTCCCAAATTTCTAGCCCACCTACCACAACTACCCCACCCCCCTCTCTTCCAATCTGATTTTTTGACTTTTTTTTTTAATCTTTGTGTCATCCATGTAGCCATTTTGAAGTAAAAATTAGTAAAAATTTTCAAATTATTCTACACATCAAAGCTAATTAGAAAAAAAATCTGGCTGAATTGCATGCCACGTCATCTCCGAAGATCAGAGTAGTCCAAAATCAAACTAAAATTAAATTTTTTGGAAAAATAAATGACTAAAATTGAAAAATACAAACATTAAAGTCAACAACGCAAGTACCCTAAATTTAAAGGACGATTTTTGTAAAATCCCTTATATAAATTATCTAATAATGACGTTTTTGTAGAAACCCGAACGATATTATGGTTAGAAAAAATTTCGAGCTGGTTTTGTTCCATTTATTGCTTTTGCTTTTATTTTTTATTTTTAATTTTTTTTAATTTAAATACTGAGGATACTTAAGATATGGCTTTTACATAGAACAAATACATATATGTATATATATGTATATATATAGATAGATTATAAGTAATAAATTTTAACAGAATGGTCATTTTAGTTGATATGACGTTGATTACTTAACTATTGTTTTTGTTTTTGATAGGTCGATTCGTTGAGAGATGAGTGTAGGTGTTTTACTTTGATATTATTATGTTCGGTTCAAGCTTTAAAAATTTTGTGCAAAAATTTTATCTGTTTCAGAAAGAGGGGATGAGTTTATTGGGACGTGGGACAAATTTCCAAAAATAGGATTAGGACTATTCATAAAAATAAAAATAAATAAAATAGTAAATGAAAAAAAATAAATAGGGAAGAAGACGAAGACTATGAGACGGAGACCAGAAATCAAATGTATAAAAACCACTTGATTATAGCAAATATGTTGCAAACAATTTATGCACCTTTCATATACTCTCTTATATTACAAGGTGTATATCAACAATCCCCAATTTGTTTGGAAAACTACATTTTATCCAAACAATCCTCTATTAATCATATCTAAGCACTATGTGCATAAAAGAAGGTGCGACTAACATTGAACCTTCTTTTAGTGCTAATAGCTCAAGATCATATCAAAATTGACGGTGCCCGCAAATTGAACCTCTACTCCTTATAACATAATTGGAGTCATTGCACACACACACTCCTTCCTCTAAAACAAACAATCATACTGCTTTGCGCTTTTATGGCCATGTGCAAAATCCTATTTCACAAACCTTTAAAAGAGTAAACCACACCTCTCTATAAAAGCAGCCCCACTTCTAGTTTCATATAGGAAAAATATTTCCCATGCACTTCTGTCACTGAAAGCGCAATATTTTGTTAAGAGCATAGCTCAACCTCTAGCATACAACACAAGTCACTACGATAACCTACATATGAGACCACAAAAGTAGTAACACAACTAGCAATTGTGACTTGTTTTTCTCATTGAACCTATAAACTCGGGGCAACCTAATTACAGCTTAGGTTACCATCACCCCTGGCTCAAAGTTGTTTCAGTCCCATATCTCATGTGGTTAAAGTTACCAAGTCTCTCGTCAGAGGTTTAGTAAACGGATCTGCCAAGTTCTTACTTGACTTTATATAGACAATTGTTATAATACCATCACATATTAATTGTCTCACAAATTCCTGTCTTGGACCAATATGTCTAGACTTACCATTATAAGTACCACTGTATGCTTTAGTAAGGGGTAGCTTCACTATCACAATATAGTGAAATTGGAGGCATTGGACTTGGCCAAAGATCTATGTCTAGCAACGTATTTCTTATCCAATCAACCTCTTGCCCAGCTTGTGCTAAAGCTATAAACTCAGACTCCATGGTAGGATGGAAAATACACGTCTTTTTTTTGCTTGCCCAAGAAACAGCCCCACCGGCAAGAGTGAAAATCCACCCAATTGTGGACTTATTATCTCCCACACTATTTATCCAACTCGCCTCTGAGTATCCTTCCAGCACAATAGTAAACTTATCATAAAATAGTCCCATACTACTAGTCCTCTTAAGGTAACCAAGTACACAACTAATAGCTCTCCAATAATCACCATTTGGACTACTTGCATATCTCCTAAGTTTAGAAACTGCAAAAGAAATATCTGGCCTAGTGCAGTGCATTGCACACACAGGGCTACCTATAGCACTTCCATACTCAAGTTGTGCAACTGCTCTGCTAGAATTTTGTTTTAGTTTAACTCCATTATCAAAGGACATGTTCACCTCCTTGATCTCGAGATGACTAAACTTAGCCAATATTTTATCAATATAGTGAGTTTCATTTAGTACAAAACCCCCCACTATGCTTTTTAACTTTTATTCCTAAAATAGCATCCACTTCATTCAAGTCTTTCATCTTAAAGATAGAGGATAGATACTTCTTAGTCTCATTCACTCCAACCATATTTGTGCTAATGGTTAACATATCGTCAACATACAGACAAAACTATCACCATATAGTCTAGCAAGGTTTTAGAGTATAAGCACCTACCTGCACTATTATAATTAAATTCAAAATTCAAGATAGCAATGTCAAACTTTTCGTGCCTTTGTTTTGGTGCTTGTTTTAGACCATAAAAGCGATTTAATTAGTTTGCACACGTTTCTTTCATTTCCCTGAGTAACAAATCCTTCGGGTTGTTCCATATAGATTTCCTCATTCAAATTGCCAAAAAGGCCATCGTCACATCCATTTGATGAACAAAAGGATTGTAAAGAGGAGCCAAAGCAAAAAAGAATTATAATGGAAGCAACTCAAGCTACCGGCGCATAAGTGTCAAGATAATCAATTCCCTCAAATTGTGTAAACTCTTTGGCTACTAATCTTGCCTCAAAAGAAAAATAGTACCATAAGTACTATATTTGTTTTATGAATACCCATTTGCACCCAATGGATTGAGAGCCTTTAGGTAAATCAATCAGTACCCAAATGTTATTTCCTAATATTGAATTTATTTCATCATTTACGGCTTCTTTCCAGAAAACAACATCTCTAGAAGTCATAGCTTCTTTAAATGACTTAGGATCAGTCTCAAGACTATGTACATAAGGTACTTCATTCACCACCTTATTATTTTAGTCCCCCGCTACTAAAAATAATAATGATTGAGAAGAAATAAATTCTTTGTTTAAACTCTTCTCTTTTCTGGCTCTAGTACTCCTTCTAGGTATGTATACTTTATTTGGAACACTAGGCTCCACAAGTAGCACTACTAGAAAAATTGAATTTAGCCACGAATTTTAGTCGTGGCTAATCTGTGGCTATATGAAAAAAATATGAAAAAAAAATTAGCCACGGTTAGCCATGGATTGGCCATGGCTAAATTTTTTTAGTAAACTTTTTTTAATTTTTTACTAATTTTTGTGGCTAATCCATGGCTATTACCCACAGCCTGGCTTTTTCAACATTTAGTGGCCAAATTTGGTCACGGATAGTCCGTGGCTAATGCTCGTGTTTGGAAATCCGTGGCCTTTAACAGTGGCTAATCCATGGCTGAGGGAAAGCCGCGGCTAAAAGGGCATGGCTAAATTTAGCATGACCATTTTTAGCCACGGATAAAATCTGTGGCTAATTTATTTAGCCACTGATTTTTTTTTCCAAATCCGTGGCTAAAAGTATTTTTTCTAGTAGTGTAGGTGGAGTAATTGTTTCAACATCTATTGAAAAATTACTTTCAAAAAATTCCACGTCCCTCGACTTAGTTATCCCGTTAGACTCAAAATCAATGAGTCTATAGGCTTTGCTATTAGATGCGTATCCAACAAATATGCTCTTAACAGCCCTAGCCCCTAACTTGGTCCTCTTAGAATCAGGAACTCAAAAGTAAGCAACACATTCCCTATACTTTTAAATAATTTATGTTAGGCTTTCTATCCTTCCATATTTCATAAGGACTAGTTTTCACAATTGTACTAGGAATCCTGTTTAAAATATGACAAGTGGTTAAAAGTGCTTCAACCCATAAATTATTAGGCAGACTAGCATGATTTAACATACAATTTATCATATCAAGAAAAGTACGATTTTTCCTTTCTGCTACACCATTTTGCTGCGGTGGATACCCAACACTTGTTTTGTGAATGATGCTATTTTCTTCACAAAATGCATCAAACTCATTTAAACAATATTCAATGTCTCTATTAGAACGTAGAATTTTAATCTTCTTCTCAAGTTGATTTTCTATTTCTGACTTATATTTTTTAAATGAGCTAAATACCTCATCTTTTGTTCTTAACAAATAAACAAGGCAAAAACGACTAGCATCATCTATGAAAGTTATGAAATGTCGCTTTCCACCTCTAGCCAATACTCCATTTAATTCACAGATATCAGTACATATTAGGTCTAATAATTGTGACTCCCTTTGCAGATCGGAAAAAGGTTTTCTCCACAATTTTTGATTTAACACATATACTTCACATTTATCAAGTTTTATCTTTACCAATATTTATTTATTAATACCATTGCAACAAGGTGCACATGTCATGTTGATTTCAGAAATCATAGTCACAGTAAGACTAAGATTCAAAACCATGGCAACAAGGTTCTCCTCAACCATATTTGGTGAGCCATTACCACTTTTACACTTTGAACATTCTCTAGCATAGTGTCCTATTTCTCCACAAACATGACAATTGCCTTTTCTTTTAGTATGATCAGGCTTATTTTTCTGTCCAAATTTTTTAGATGTTCCTTTGTTTTGCTTAATAGCTAGACCTTTTTTCCTTAAATGGTCCTACCTCCACATAGTTGACACATGACTATCCTTGAGTCAAATTCTTAGCATCATGTTTTCGAGCTTCTTATTCAATGCGTAGATGCTTTTGAATATGATCCAAGGAGAAGTCCTCAAATTTGTGCATCAAATTTTTGGCATAGGTCTTTCCAAGTTTTTGGAAGTTTAGCAATTATCCAACCAACTTGGAACACTTCAGGCAAGATTATCTACACATATCTCAATATGTTGAAAATAACATGAAACTCATACACTTGCCTTAGTATAGGTTTATCGTCAATCATTCTAAAATTCAAATATTTAGATACTAAGGGGGCATTTGGATCATTTTTGTTTTGATTTAACTATAAAACAGTTTTATAAAACAACTCTGTAAAATAATTTTTTAAGTTTTCAAAAACTAAAAAAGTTGTTTGGATGAATTATTTTTCAAAAAAATTTCAAGAACTTTTTCTTTTTTTTTTTTTAATTGGACTTCTTCTTCAAGCCCACAACCACCCACCCACCCACCCCTGCCCCAAACACAAAACCAACAAACTATACTTTCAAGCCCCCCTATCGGCTACCCCCCAAATTCACCCCTAAAAGCACAGCCACCAACCATGGTTGTTCTCCCCTGCCGAGACGCCATTCCCCTCCCTAGATGTCTCCGACCAGGACACATCGGACCCCTCTGGTTTTCTCTTTAATGTCGAGCCCACCTTCTGTTGTTCTTATCCCCGTTGGTGGCATGCCATAGTTGAAGGCAAAGAAGGTAGAAACAACTTGATAAGAAGCCGATCTATGCTGAGGCAGGTTGAGAGGGGGATTTGGCTGGGTAGGGTTTGGCAAGATTGATGAAAAATTTTCTTTCAGTTTTATGCTTTGATTTTTCTTGCAAAAAATTTCATTCATAGGGAAGGAGTTTGTTGAAGGAAATAGAAAAACATAAAGGAAAAAAGAAAGAAAAAAAAATACCTGTTCTCAACTCAAACATCATAAAACCTGTTTTGGAAAATGTGTTGTTTTCAAGCTATGTTTTTTAGAAAGTGAAAATCAAGTTCAACGAACCAAACATGTTTTTAGTATTTTTGTTTTGATAAAATAGAAAATAACTTCAAAACAGCGGGCCAAACGCCCCCTAAATATTTATTAATACCTTCTTCCTCAGCCTTGTATTTGTATTCCAAAACCTCCCATAACACCCTTGGCGACTCGACATTTGCGTAGAAATCATACAAGCGGTCTGAAAGAGTATTGAGGATATGCCCACATGCCAACTCCTCATCTTCTCCCTCTTCATTCGTTGCTCCCGGACTGAGTTGATCACTTCCTCATGCATTGGTTGTCCAACATCAATGGACCTTCAATGAATGGAGGATCGTCTGGAATAGGTTGGAGGTTAGGATCCAACACATATGCAATTCTCAATATAGTAAGCAAGAATTTTATTTTGTCTTGCCAACGACTGAAATTGTTGCCATCAAAACAATCCAGCTTGACAAAGTCCTAGTTCATGATCTTGAAAGATTCTGAATCCATCGCAATAGAAACCTTATGATTGTTATAAAATACGTAGGTTGGAAACAAAAGGATGACACGGGTAATCCCTATCCTTAAGATTCTATTGCCCTTACCACAAATAGTTTGTTACAGGTTATAGGCAATACACCTCCAGGATATATGTCAAGCCTCTAAGAAAATGGTTTCAGCAATAGCAATTTATTAAAAATAAAAATGACTGTTCTTTTTGAAGGACAACTAGACAGAGCAGATATGGGGCATATTTATGCTAATTAGATATTGAAAGTTGGATATGTTGTTTTGTGACCTTCAACAGTTTCAGGTTAGTGACCTGAGCATTTATAGCCACTAAATACAAAATGTTTGTAACTGCAACAGTTTTAAGAAATTGAAATGTACACTATCAGCCAACAAACCGATTCAAATTTAAATATTACATTGTTGATATTTAGCTTATTTGCAGTTTGGGTTGAGCCCTGAGCAAAAGACATGCTCTTGGCTTGGTTCCTCGCGATGATGCGTACGTGCAAAGTGCACCTAAAGATAACATTTATGCTTATAAGACAATAAATATTACATAATAAATTCAATGTAGGACAAAAGATGCTAGTTTTGCAAACAACTTATATACCTTTCATATACTCTCTTGTATTACAAGGTGTA